>VXBQ01009106.1:42249-55236 GCA_013400175.1 Phainopepla nitens | reverse complement strand
GGGGATTGGAGGGGCTGGGGGGAGGCGAGGAATCGGCACATCGCGGTCGTGGCTGTGGTTGCTCCGAAATGGCGCCCGGGCGGGAATTGAAAGCCGCCGGCGGAGGCTTGGGGTTCGCCGGTACCGGCGAGGGGCTACCCCGGCGGGGCAGAGCCGGGCGCTGGGGGCACCCCGAGCCTTCCTGGGGGTCTGCGGGCTCCGAGCACGTGGGCCTTATTGTTTATAAAGGGAAGGAGCGATTTGGGGTAAAACCAGACTATTTAAGGTAATGCTGAGATTTTTTTTTATAAGTTGTAAAGAGAGCGAAAATCTCTTGCGTGGGATGTTGAAGTGTTGGTGCCCCCCACCCTGTTGGAGCTGGGAAAATGCATTTTTATTCGGATTGAAGCAAATAACGGCTTGGAGTGGGAAGATGTACGACAAAAAGTACCCTGTTTTGTCCCAGGAAAGGGGAGCTCCTGCTTCACGTGCTGGAGAGGGGTGGGGAGCACCCAGAGGTGCTACTGTGCCTCCCATATGGAGGATATGGGTGTTAAAAATACCTCCCGGGCCCGATTTCCCCTCAAATTAAGTATTCTGGGGGGGTCGATGGCAGTCCTCGCGGGATTCTTTCGGGGGAGCTTGGGCTCAGTTTGGATTCTCTGATGGCTGGTACAGGGTTGAGCCAGCGTATCTCTTGCGAAAGGAGACCAGAAAGAGATTTTTTTTTTTTGTTTTTTTCCTTCTGTTTTCAGGCTGGGGTAGGCGGGATGGGGGGATCGCTGAGGAAAAAAAAAAAAAGTATTTCCTCAGGAAATGGAGTGAAAGCCTGTGATTCCAGGAATTTGGTGTTGCGGAGCGATGGGGGATTCATGGATCCCCCCACCGCGTGAGCGGGGATTTGTGCCCGGAGCTGCCAATTTCAGCCATGTGCGAAGTACTAAAATAGGTGGAAAAAAGTGAAAGGGGTTAGGAAAATACAGGATCTGAACAGAGATTTTCCCCACGATAAAATCTTGCAGTTGAGGCTCTTTCGCCTCACGATTCTCAGGCTCCAGGCAGACGCCCAGGGGAGATTTTGGGGCTGCAAACAGAGATTTCAGTTCACCAAGGAGGGAATCTGCCTCTTTGTTTTAACCTTTTCTTTTCCCCAGGTGGGTTTTGTGGTTAATTAAACTGAGCTGGGATTTGGGGAGGGGATGGGATCCAGGGAGAGGATAAGACTTGCTATTAAGTGTGCAAAGGGAGGTTTGGGAATGCTGGTATTGGAAACAAGGCTGAGAACCGGTGCTTTCATTCTGTCAGGGGAAACTGAGGCACTGCTGTGCGGGGTTTGGATCAACTCATCCTTTTGGGATTGATGGCGGCGGGATGGGGACATTCAGATGGGTGTAAACGCCCTCTCTGCGCTGACTGCGGGTGAAGGGTTGTGAGTGCTGCTGCTCGGGCCATCGGTGGCAGGGACTGGGTGGATTTTGGGGTGCTCAGCCCCTCAGTGGGGAGTGGAGAGTTGTTTGCTCCGTCGGTAGACAATCCGGCTGGATGGAAGGGCAGTGCCAGGGGAAAGGAAACAGCGGCGGTAGCGTGATAAGGGCTGGCTGCCAACCCATGAGGTTTTCCTTGTTTTTCTGCCGGGGATGAGATAAGAGCCGGGCACAGGCACAAGATAATGCCCGGGGGACATGGCGCCGGGAGGGAGCCCGACCACAGCTGAAATTCCTGGTGCTGTCGCCTTTGGGTACTCACAGGGACGTCTCCAGGTGTTTCAGGGTTCACAGATGGGGCAGAGAGCACGAGCGAGCCAGTAGTGTCAGGGTGAAAAGCTATTTTCTCTGCTGCCAGCCTTTCCTAGGTGCCTGGCACTCCCGGCGTTCCCTGGCACAGGGGGGTCCCTCTCCCTGCTGCAGGGTGGAGGTGGATCCTGCTTTATTCCAGGCTGAAGGGGAGGTTGCACAATCCAGCCCCGAGGGAAAGTGAGGCGGGTTCGGGCTTTGCTCAGCTCTTGGCTCCGGCCCTCTTTGCTTCCCATAATCATCCTCTGGCGTTTGTGCAGTGCTTTACTATCTCAGAGCCATTCAGGGTTTTGCTCCCCGGAGGAGGAGGTGGCTTTAGAAGGTGTGTAAACGTTCCTTGTCCTTTATCCTCTTCCTCAACCTTCGGCTACTGAGCACCCCTGTTGCTGATCTCCTTGTGCAGATGTCGACCTACAAGCGGGCAACACTGGACGATGAAGATCCCCTGGACTCCCTTGGTGATGGTGATGGATACCCCAATGGCTTTCAGGTATAGCTTCATGTGTCTTTTAGGGATGAAAAAGGGGATTTTGTGTCTTGGCAAGCGGCAAAGGGGGTGTGGAAGGGTTTTCTACCTCAGATGAGTGTCTAGGGATAAAGTCCAGTGTGGGCAGAACTGTGTTGGCTCCTGCCACTGCTGCCCTTTGCTCCCCTTCTGGCACAGGGAGCCAGCAGGGCCATATCCTGCCTCCACTGTTTCAACACTCCACCTCTCAGTTTTTCTGCTGCCAAACCCCTTCCCAGCATGGTTGGGGTAAGCAGTTATCGCAGCACTGGGAGTTTTGTCCCCACACAAAAGGAGATTAGGTTAATTCCTCCCCAAGCAGTGAGAAAGCAGCTTAAAGAGGGCCAAGGGTGGCAAGAAAAAACCCCATGGCTGCCGGTGTCTGGCCTCACCAGGAAAAGTTCAGGTCTGGAGACATGCTCTCTGTCTTGGCCCCAAACCCAGCTCCATCAGTCTCTAGAGTGGTGGTTTCTGCCCCAAATGTGTTTTTACTTTTCCCGATGAGGCTGTCTCCGCTTGCGGTCACACTGAGATGTTTCCTGAGAGTGTTTTTTGGCTGAGTGGGAATATCTTGTTAAGACACCTTCCGATGCAGCCCCCTCCCTGTCCCACTGCTGGCAGTGGGGACGGGGACGACCATGGGGTTACGCTGTGGTTGAGGAGGGGTTCAGGGTGGCACGGGACAGCAGGTGAGCCCTCCAAAGCGCTTGTCCCGCTCCCTTTCCTGCCATTGTGCTGCCCTTCCTGCCTGGTTTCTGGAAGGCAGCTGCTGCCTTTCCCAGCCCAATCCATGACAGATTCCCTTGCTGGGGCTAAATTTCTGCTGTGGGCTGTGGGAAGCAAAATGGGGGCTGCGTCAGTGAGTTTTTCTCCCAGTGGGGAGACGACGCTGCTCTTCCCGCAGGTGAACTTCCGTGGCTCTCGGGGCAGCCGGGGGTGCTGGGCTGAGCGGACGCGTGCTGAAAAGCGGCTGGTGGTGCTGGTGGGGGTGCTGGCAGTGCTGCTCATGGCCTGTCTGCTGGGACTCATCTTCCAGTATAAAGCCAGTAAGTCCTTTGGTCGTTTTTTGGGGGCCAAAACTCCCCCAGGAAAGGGAGGATCCTGGGCTCAGCCTCTGCCTGCAAACACTGAGGCAGAGCAGCTTATTTGAGCAAGGGGCAGGGATGGCTTGTTCAAGCTTTGAGCAAAGGGGGATCTTGCCTCCTTGACCAGGGTGGGTTGCTGGGGGATTCCCAGAACACCATATTTGGTGCAATGGTGGGATGCTTACCTGCACTCCTCACCCCAGGACGGAATTCTTGGGTATCAAACAGAATGTTCAGGTGTGGGGTGGGATCTTTGGGCTCAAGACAAGGTGTTGGTCACCTACACCCCTTAACCGCAGGGTGAGATGCTCAGATGCAGGATAAGGTGTTTCTCTGATCCTTTATACTGGAGCTTGATGCCTGAGCATAGGATGGACTGTTTCTCTGCATCCTTCACCCCAGGGTGGATGACTGGGCACTGGGCAGGATCTTTGGCCATAAGATGACATAGTTGCCCTGGGGTGGGATGACTGGGCAGGATGCTCAGACATAGGTCAGCATCGTAGTCCCTATTGCTTGCCCTAGAGCAGGGTGGTATGCTCAGGCACCAGGTAGGGTATTTACCTGCCTCCTTCCGCTCAGGGCAGGATGCTCTGTGGTGCCACTCATCCTGCTGTAGCAGAGGAGCTGAACCTGTCCCTCCCCCCTGCAGGGCCACCTGGTGTCTGCCTGTCAGAAGCCTGCATCTCCGTCACCAGCTCCATCCTCAGCTCGCTGGACCGTGCTGTAAATCCCTGCGAGGACTTCTTCAGCTATGCCTGTGGGGGCTGGATCAAGGCTAACCCCCTCCCCGATGGTCACTCACGCTGGGGCACCTTCAACAACCTCTGGGAACACAACCAGGCCATCATGAAGCACCTGCTGGGTGAGTGCGTGGGAGCAGTGGGACCCCGCAATGCTCAGGGGCCCCGTTATATCCAGGGGATGCCAAAAACATAAGCATGGAAATATGAGGTTGGAATTGAACTCCACCATCAAACCAGTCTGTGACACACATGCTGTGAGGACATTGAGAAACAGATCCTGGCTGTGTTTGCTCTCCTAGATGGTCCTGAGATTTTTGACTGTGGTGTTGCTAGTCTTTGGTGCAGAGTAGGGAAAAGGCCTCTGCTCTGTAAACCCCATGGTGGCATTCCCAGGAGCTCTGAAATTCAGTATTTGCACTCCAGACTGCATCCGGAGGCTGTAGTGCCCTAGTATCACCCCAAGGATACGCGCTTTTCCTGTTTATAATTTCCAGCCTTTGTGAGTGGCCTTTTGGGGGGCTGTCTGCCAATATGGCCATTTGGGGGCCAAAATCTCTGGGCCAAAATGCTGTGCTCCCCCAGCAAAGGGAGGATCCTGGGCTCAGCCTCTGCATGCAAACACTAAAGCAGAGCAGCTTATCCGAGCAACTGGCGGGGACGGTTTGTTCAAGCTTTGAGCAAACAACTGGCTCCTTATCAGCACTTTCTTTCCACTGTGCCGGGGCTGATAATCTGGAAAGAGAAGGTTTGGGAAGAGTGTCGTCTTTTGAGAGAAAGGGGGTGGCGCAGGAACAGCTTCATCCTTGGCTTTTCCTGCAGAAATCTGGCACCGGTTTTACCGGGAGAAGAGACTGGGCCTCCAGCCAAGTGGTCACGTTTGGCATTTCCTTTAATTCCTTGAAGCTGAGGGACCTTTAGTTAATAAAACCACACAGCTGGGAAGCCAAAGGTGCAAGCTGTGTCATCAGGAAAATAAATAAAAAAACCCCAAAACCCTCTGGGGAAGTAGAATTTTAGCTGGGGAGATGAAAGGAAGGTTTTGGAGGCAGAGGAGAAAAATGGATTTATTGTTCCTTTTGCAGGAATAAATAATACAGGGCTGGGGGGCACCAGCACACAGAGGCAAGGGCAGCACCCGGGGCTGAATGATGCTGGGAATATCAGAGCTGCTTGAGGAATAAAAATGCTTTTTGCTTTTTGTTTCTTTATCTTTTGTCCCCAGAGAGTTGGAGCAGTCACTGTGGGTGGGAAAGGAGAGGGGGGGGCAGGAGGCCAGGAAGGGATGGGGCCAATGGGATGCCCTTCAGGGCATGGTGGGGACTGTTGGGACAATCCTTGTTGCCTTTTTTGAGCCTAGCCTTGCCAAAATGGAGTTGAATTATTCTGGGTTCAATGGATGCCCATCCCTGGAGCCCCATGTGATTCTCTCTTGGTGTACCTCCCACAGAAAACACCACGACCAATGTGTCAAGTGAGGCAGAGCGCAAGGCACAGCGCTATTACCAAGCCTGCATGAACGAGAGCAAGATTGAGGAGCTGCGTGCCACCCCACTCATGGAACTCATCCAGAAGGTTTGTCCCAGTCCTTGTGGAAAAGCCATCTTCCCTCTGCAAAATGGGGGGAAAAACTCAGTCATGGGCATCCCAGCACCTTCTAAACTCCATTCTTGGTGCTTCCTGCAGAAGAGCATTCCCCAGATCAGGCAGGCAGAGGCAGGGATTTATAATGCTATAATGGAGCTTTTTTGCCCCCTTGCAAGATGTTTCTCCCCAGGGTGGATATGGAGGGGATATTGAAGCAATTTCAGGTGGCTGTTTCGTATTTGGAACTTGGTTGCTGTCTGTCCCCAGCTGGGTGGCTGGAACATCACAGGTACCTGTGCCGGTGACAACTTCAACAAGACGCTGCGGGAGGTGACCGCACATTATCGCACCTCGCCCTTCTTCTCCGTCTACGTCAGCGCCGACTCCAAGAACTCCAACAGCAACGTCATCCAGGTGGATCAGTCAGGGCTGGGCCTGCCATCGCGGGATTACTACCTGAACAAGACAGAGAATGAGAAGGTGAGGGTGTCGGGGGAAATGTGGGTTGGCTGGGGGGAATACCGTGGGAGGGTGGCACCCACCATGCTGATCCCACCTGTCTGACCACGCAGGTGCTCGCCGGATACCTGAACTACATGGTGCAGCTGGGCATGTTCCTGGGAGGCACTGATGAGGAGTCAACGCGGCAGCAGATGCAGCAGATCTTGGACTTTGAGACGGCCTTGGCCAACATCACCATCCCGCAGGAGAAGCACCGGGATGAGGAGGTCATCTACCATAAAATGACAGCAGGAGACCTAAAGGTAGGATTGGAGCTGGTGAGCTTCCCCATTCTGCTGTGGTTTGGGAAGCGGGGTGGACGGGTGGAGGTAACGCAGCCCCTCTGGGAATCCTGACACCAGCTGACACGGCCTGGGAAGCTCTTGTCAACAGCTTGGCCTGTGTCCTCCTTGGGGAAATCCTACCCTGACCCTTCCTCCCAGCCTCTGGACCACTCCTGGGGCCAGCCTCCATACTACTGCAGCACTTATGTCCTCCTGGCACTGCTGCCCCTGGACGCCAGCCTGGTCACCTCCCAGTGTCCCCAAAGGGGCTCTAATGACTTGTGTCAACATCTTTGACACCCACTCCACTTTCTTTTCCTTCTTTGTGGGAGGAAATTGTTTACTCCCCTCCAACCTTTTAAGGATGCTGCTGTTTGGGAACTGGCCTCTGCAAAATCAGCTGAATCCATCAAATGGGGACTGATACAGCCAATTCCTGCTCAGGAAGCAACTGCCACCCCCTGCGATGGTTTTTAGGTCCACAGCAGCACTGTGGCTTTTGCAGGAGCTGGCACCGGCTGTGGACTGGATGCCCTTCCTCTCCACGGTCTTCTACCCTGTGGAGCTCAACGAGTCAGAGCCTGTTGTGGTCTATGCCAAGGAGTACCTGGAGCAGGTCTCTGACCTCATCCTGGCCACGGATAAGTGGTGAGAACTCCCAGCCTGTATGGAGACCCAAGTACCCAGGGTGGGCAGGAATGTGCTGCTACCTACTCACCACCTCTCACCATAGTCTCCTCAACAACTACATGATCTGGAACCTGGTGCGGAAAACTAGCCCACTCCTGGACCAGCGCTTCCGGGATGCTGAGGAAAAATTCATGGAAGTGATGTATGGGACGAAGAAGGTGAGGGGGAAGTCCCCAGTGCCCCTGAATCACCGTTAAAATGGTGATGGCTTTTTATGCCAAGGCCCTGTCATGTGGCATCCAAACAACAAAGACGTGGGGCAGCTTTTGGGGTGGAAGAGGGTTGGATGGGCCAGGTGAAGCAAGGGATGGGAATGTGGAGAGCTTTGTTCCATGCCACTGCTGATGACCACCTCCTGTCCCATGCAGAGCTGCCTCCCGCGCTGGAAGTTTTGCATCAGTGACACGGACAACAACCTGGGCTTCGCCCTGGGTGCCATGTTTGTCAAGGCTACCTTTGCTGAGGACAGCAAGCAGGTGGTATGTCCCCAAGGCAGCAGCATGCAAGTCCCAGTGCTGGGAAAGCCTTTACAATGGTGGAACTGTCGGGGCAGACAGTGTTTCTCTGTCCATCTTGTTGTGTTCACTGTGCATCTCTGTGTGCCAGTTTTATCACCATGTGTTGTCTTGGCCTCCCAGCCTCTTCCTCCCTGTGGTGTGAAGGTCCTTGACATCTCTGGGACAGGAAACCAGCTCTCTGGACTGACACTGTGCTGCCTTGTTTTGTCTAGGCAGAGGAAATGATCATGGAGATTAAAACTGCCTTTGAGGAAAGCCTGGAGACCCTGCAGTGGATGGATGAAGAGACAAGGAAATCGGCCAAAGAGAAGGTGAGATGCTGGTGGTTGCACTGGGGGACGAGGAGAGGGAGAGGGTGCAGGATGGTGGAACCGGGTGAGCCTGTCCTCCATTTCTGGCACTGAAAGCACTCTGGTCCTTGTCACCCTCCAGGCAGATGCCATCTACAACATGATCGGCTATCCCAAATTCATTATGGACCCCAAGGAGCTGGATAAAGTCTTTAATGATGTGAGTTGGTCGGATACGTCACCTGCGTTCTTTATAGGATGTACAGGATGTGTCTGTAACATCATGGCCTCAGGGCAGCCTTGAACCCCAGGTTTCCTCCAGAACCATCTTACTGATGTCCTTGGGTCTTCTCTAGGGACTTCCCAGAGAGCTGTGGGCCAGTCCTGGGGTGGCTGGGGCTCTTGGGATCCCTGCCTGGGAAAAGGAGGAGCCGTTTTCCATAACGGTGATTCATTGCCCTCCAGAGACTCTGCAGATGTTGGAGAGGAGAAGAAAGAGGAGAAGCCATAACTCTGCTGGCTCTGAAAGCTCAGACATGACTGTGGAGGGAGGAGTGGGGCTGGGCGATCACCACACACCACTCACGCCATGTTCTTTTGCAGTATGAGGCTGTGTCCGACCTCTATTTTGAGAATGTCATGCAGTTTTACAACTTCTCAGCCAGGGTCACGGCTGACCAGCTCCGGAAACCACCAAACCGGGACCAGTAAGTCCTCTGCTCCATTTCCCCGTTGTACTCAGTGGGGAATATCAGCATATCTGGAGTACTGGGGTTTGGTGTCCACCAGGTTTTGGGGAGATAAATTTAGGACATCGGCTTTGCAAAAAAAAGTGGATGTTGTTGGGGCAAACACTGGTGATGGTTTGTGTTGCCGTATTGGCCATGTTTGTGTTCCTGCAGGTGGAGCATGACACCTCCGACAGTCAACGCGTATTACTCTCCCACCAAGAATGAGATTGTCTTCCCTGCCGGCATCCTCCAGGCCCCCTTTTACACCCGTGCATCCCCCAAGTAAGAGCCATGGGAAAACAGAGAGAGCAGGATTCCCAGCTTTCCGCCTATATCCAAATCTTAGGCTAAGTTTCATAGCTGTGGAGAGCAGAGGCTGCTTTCTTAACCTCTGCATTACCCTCCCGCAGGTCCCTGAATTTTGGTGGGATCGGCGTGGTGGTGGGCCATGAGTTGACACATGCCTTTGATGACCAAGGTATGACCAGGGCCAGGTGGGCAGGCAGCTGGAGGGGTGGCCAGTATGAGATGAAGAATCCACTTCGTTTTGCAGGCCGGGAATATGACAAAGATGGCAACCTGCGTCCCTGGTGGAAGAACTCCTCAGTGGAGGCCTTCAAGCACCAGACAGCATGCATGGTGGAGCAGTACAGCAACTACACTATCAACGGTGAGGCAGTCAATGGCAAGCACACCCTCGGGGAGAACATCGCTGACAACGGGGGCCTCAAGGCTGCCTACCGGGTAGGACCACAGGGCTGGGGAGATTCGAAGGGGCACATGGTGAGTTGGGATTTGTGTTGTCTCCTGAGTCTGCTGTGCTGCTTGCTTTTCAGGCGTATCAAAACTGGCTGAAAAAGAATGGGGATGAAGAAACACTCCCAACTCTCGGCCTCACCAACTACCAGCTCTTCTTTGTTGGCTTTGCACAGGTAGGTCATGTGGTGACCTTGGGAGAGTGGGCACACAGATTTTTGGAGGTGGAGCTTGCCAAGATGGGGTTGGGAGGGTGTGATGGCAAAACAGAGTCCTCCAGAGATGATGTCATGGATGGAGGATGAGATTGGGGGTGGTGCTGGTTACAAAGGAAGACAGAGCTGAAGCTTGAGCAGCCTTGGCCCCCATCACAGAGGCAGAGGTTGGATTCAGCACCAAGCTGGCCCCATGGTGATGGGTGTCAATACTCAGGCCCCTTGCACTCCATTTGCAGGTGTGGTGCTCAGTTCGCACGCCAGAGAGCTCGCACGAGGGGCTCATCACCGATCCCCACAGCCCCTCGCGTTTCCGTGTCATTGGCACCGTCTCCAACTCCCAGGAGTTCGCGGAGCACTTCAGCTGCCCCCCGGGCTCCCCCATGAACCCCCTCAAGAAGTGTGAAGTCTGGTGATGGGCGAGTGCCCAAAGGAACCACTGGCTGGTTGCTTTGTCCTCTGCCAACAGCTGGGCTTCCCCAATCCTTTGAGGCTCAAACCACTTCATGCCACGGAGAGCCCGACTCTTCAGCCGGAGCGGTGTCTGCGCCCCGGCATTGTCTGAGGTTCAGTCCACTGTGAAAACTCCTCATCCCCCTGCTTGTTGGTGAAGTGACTTCGGTTTGGGGGTCTCTTCTTTCCCACCACGAGCGGGCCAGGTGTCGAGGCACACGCGTTCACGGGCACTGCCTGTATTTACACACACAGCGCTCCAGCCTGACCCACTGCCCAAAAAACCCCTCTGTTTTGGAGGTGATAAAGGGAACCCCCAACAGCGGCAGGTTCGTCTGCGTGTCTAAATACACCTGATGTACCACATTCTCTCCAAAGATGCACGCACGAGGGTGAAAAATATTTTAAGATATATTTTTATTGGGGAGGGAGGAAATACATATATTTTTTTTCATGTGTTGTGGAATACACTGGAAATTTTCAGGGAAAATGCATTTAAAAGCCTTTTTTTTAGTAAAAGATTAGTATATTTATTATTTTTTTTTACTTAGTGAAGCTGTAGGTGCAGTACCCTGTGGTGACAGTTTCTTGGCCAGGGAAGCTGGGTAGGGTTGTGGATATCTTTCCAGTCTTGGATCCTGTGTTTCTCTGGGAGTGACTGTCCTCAGAGTATGCCAATGGGAAAATTAGGGACAGCAGGCCTGGGGACGGGGCTGGAGGATGCTGCAAGTCACAGAGGCTGTGCCAGGATGCTGCAGCTCCTGGGATTAGCTTTAATTTCAGAGTATAAAGGGAAAAATTGATGTAACCAAGGTGATGATGGAGTGGATGAAGCATCCTGTTCTCCCTCCTGTCCCCTCTGAAGCCAGGCCAGCCAGGATTTCCTGGCCTAAAGCTTCCCAGACAAATGCAAGCAGTTCCTGCCGCTGCTTCTCTCTCATGCCGAGCCTGCCCTCTGCCAGGGAAACTGCAAGCCCCAAAAGCACCACGTGCCCCCAAAACTCTGTCCCTCCACAGCTGGTTTGGCACCCGTGTGAGGAGCAATCAGGATGGGGCTGAGGGACTTTTTTTAAGGGATGTTTTTAATACTTGTTTTGAGGGGAAAGCACTGACAGGAGTTCAGGTGCTGTGTGTTGTCTTCTTGCTGTAGACAAAGCAGAGACATAGAGGGATTTTTAATATTTATATGTAAGGGGAGGGATGGAAGAGGCTGGTTTTTTATAACTATTTTTTCATCCTATGCGTGGGGCTTATTGTAATTGAAATAATAAACACTTTTTACTGGATTTGGAACTGATCACGACTTGTATTTTCTTATAGCAGGAGGGTCTGCATCCCTACATTTGTGCTTTTCTCCCTGTCTACACCACTGAGACTGTCCTGTGCTGACAAAACTGAGCTAAGGCCTTTCCCAGCCTGTGCTTGGCGACTGCTGCCTCTCTTGGAGGCTAAATCCAGGGGCTTCTGCCCAAAAACCTCTCACTGCAGGTGGCTCTTTGCTTTCCATCTCTATGGCATGGCCCCACACAGCTCCCCAGCAGGGAGGTCTTTCCTGGATGCTTCCACCCGGGTGAGTTTTTGGCCAGTTGGGCTGTGGTCGGATCCAGTGGCACAGGCCCCGCACAGGTTTCTCTCCAAACTCCCTTATTTATGGTATGGTGATCCTGGTGGGATGCTGCCAGCTCTGTAATACAGGCCACTGTTCACTCTGAGCAGATGCTCCAGGGCTTCATCAGGCCTGCCCAAAAAATGCAAGGCAAGACCTGGACTGCAGGCTCCCTGCAAACCTCACCCCAGCACCTGGCAGGGCTGATGGCCATTAACTGTGCCAAGTGCTACGTACTCCTTTGCTATTTAGCCTTGGAATTGTTACCAGGGGCTGGATTTGGGGCAGAACTAGGAGGCTGCAGCCCACTGGTAGCAAACTTTTGGGAATACAGAGTGCTTCGGCTGCTGGCACGGGCAGGACTGAGCCAGCAGTGAGCTGGGGACATGGGTGTTGCGGAAATAGGACATTAAAATACCTCTCTGACTGTTTTCACCATGTTTTCTCACCCAGATGGAATCAAAATGTAGTAAGAGCACTCACTTTCTGCTTGCACAGCTCAATGTGAGGCCCTCAGTCTCCTGCACCGCTGGAGAGCAGCCGTGGCTGTATTTTTCCCCTGAGATCTGCCTGGAAATGGCACAAACCCACAGAGGGCAGTGGAGCCGAAAAAATCGCTGCCTGCACGCTCCAGTGCTTGGTTGGCAGGAGCTAGCGATGTTACCAGAGTCCTGCTTTGGTCTGGATGTGGCCCCACATGTTGAAATTGTGGTGGAATACCTGCATTCCTAGGGAAAGAGAGGAGCAGTGTGGGTGTAAGGCAAAGAGGAATAGAGTGGGGCTGCGGTGAGAGGGTGTTTTCCCAGCTGCAAGGAGCAGGGAAGGGAGCACAGGCATCACACGGATATGCTGTTAGGAGTTTAACTAACTGGTTTAACCATCCAAAAAGAAAACACTTTGGCTCTCTGGGGCTTAGTTGCAGGGAGGGACCAGCAGGCGATGGCTCAGGGACAGCCCCAGGCCAGGAAGGACTTTGAGGGTGACCATCACCTGTGTTGTGGTGGGGGACACCGTGGTCAAGGCTGCCCGTGTCAGGCTGGTTGTGGACATAGGGAGAGTGGGCAGGAGGTGAATCATCCTGCTCTGTGCCAGCACCTGGTGTGGGCTTGCCTGGTCCTAGGTGGTATTTGCTTTATTTTGCACAGCTCAGCTGTGCCCTGGAGGGCTGAGACATTTGCAGAGGAGGGCTGAGTACGGGCAGAGAGAGGAATGGGCAAAGTTCCAAGCAGGACCGTTTTTTTTTTTTTTTTT
>VXBQ01009106.1:15281-38042 GCA_013400175.1 Phainopepla nitens | reverse complement strand
GGTGACACCTCCTGCCCACAGCGAGCGGAGCCGGGGGGTGAGGGCTGCGGGGACCCCCAGGCCTGGGGGCGGCGGGGTCGTGGGGATCCCCGGACCGGGAGAGGGCTGAGGGCCGCGGGGCCCCCCAGAGCCGGGGGAGTGTGTGAGGTGGGGGTTTTGAGGGGTTCCCGGCTCTTTTTTGTGTGGCTGTTTGTGTGTGGGGCCCCCCGCAAAGGGGGGCTGCACCTGCTGGGATGGTGCGGGGAAAGGGGGGCCGTCCTCCTCCCCAGTGGGCTGGTTTGGAGGTTCAGCCCTTCCCTTCCCAGGGGTCCCTTTTTCCCCTCCCCCAAAGCAGCGGTGACCCCAAGGGTAAACTTTTAATTATAAATCGTTCTTCAGTTTTGCTTATGGTCCTGCCCAGGTAAGTGCTTTGGTTTTGTTGTTTTTCCAGGCGAATTTAAATCTAGGGTTTTTTTTATTTACAGCTGGGGATGATTTTCGTGTGATTTATTTTATTTAATTTAATTTTTCCTGCTTGGCTGGTGGGAATAAATCTCAGGTGGAACGTTTCACTGAGCAGCTTTCCCTGCCAGGCCACGCGTGATGGGGAGTGGGAGGGGGCTCCCACTCCCCAAAATCCCCCAGCCAAAGCGGCCGCTGCTACAAAGAGAGGCTGGTGGGGGCTGCAAGTATTTTTTAAAGGTCTTCGGTTCTGTGCTGCGAGTAGGCCCCGAGTCAGGAGGGAAATACTGCAGGGATCAGCAGGAAAGTGCCTGCCGGCCTGAGGTTTTGTTTCCAGCGTCCGACAGCATCCCGTGGCAGACTGGCTGTTCTCTTCCCCCCACTCCCTGGAGTTTTGGGGGGAGTATGAAGTGAAAAGCACACTTTGTGAAATATCTCCGTGCTGTGTTATCCGGGAATGGTGCAGGGACGGTCAGGAGTGTATTTTCATATTAACGTGTGGCGGTGTGTTGGATTTTAAGGTGGAAGTGCAGGGTGGTTTTGTGCCGAGGGCTGTGCTCTCGGAACTGTGTTCCCTGTGTATGAGCATTCTCCTGCTCTCACTTTCATTTTGGAAGTGGGAAAACCCAGCCCTTTTATAATCAGTTTAGGTCCATTGTTTTCTTGAGCTTCCGGCAAGAATCACCCCTGCCATGACAACTAATTCATTGCTTAAATCGTGATACTGTTGACGTTACAGATTTGTTTGGGTCGAGTGAAAACCCCTGGATGTTCTCTTTGCTGGCTGATTTTTGCCTGATTTGTGGTATTCCGTGATTCTAATCGGTGCTTTAGGAATAAAAAAAGTGGGAAGGTGCTGTCAGTGGAGTCAGCGGGGTGGTGGTAGGTAAAACTGTTGCTCAGGGAAAATTTGCTTTAGTTTTGAGGGATGTGCCAAGAGTTGGAGTGGGAATGCCGGCCAGCACAGGCTGTGCCCAGCTGATCTTCCAAGCAAGGTGCTGGTTTTTCTGGGAAGGGCCTTTTTTACCAGGTAAGGTGGCACTTGGATGCCTTGTCAGTTGAAGGCTGAAGTTTGCCTGGCTCTGGGGCTGTGCTGGGCTTTCCAAAGCACTTTATTCCCTGGAGTACTTCTCCGGGTGTCACTGAGGGGGAGCCTGGTGGCTTGGAGAGGGGCTGTGCTGTTGTGGCCCTTGCTTTTGATGATTGTTGCATGAAGCACACGAGGGATGAAGTTTGGCTTTACTCTGAGCACAGCCTAAAGCCAAAAGGGCTTGCAAAGCCTGGAGAAGCTCCCAGAGGAGCTGGGGCTACTGTGGCAGTGTGTCCTGTCCTGGGGACCCAACTGGATGCCACGAGCAGGAGGGACAGAGGGAGGGAGAACTGTTAGATGGATATGATGAGGTGGTGTTATAAAAATGGGGAGGTTGAAATGACACAGTTTCATTTTTGTTTCTAGACATGCCTGTTTTGAAAACATCGTGTTTGACCAGTATCTCTCCTTAACTCCTAAACTACTGATCTGTGCTTGGAATACATACAAACACTTTATTTTTGATGCTTATTCAGGTGTCCTGGTGAAGCTTATTCAGGTGTCCTGGTTGGTTTTATCCTCCACCAAAACCTGTGTTTGATTATAAACAAAAGCTGTTACCTTTCAGTGCTGCTCTGAGTGAGGCTCAGGGAGTAGAGTTCATCCCTGATCTACTGGAGTGTAGGGGGTCATCTGAGTTCAGCCTTATTTTTAGCCCTCTTTGTTTTTGTTTTTTTTTTTTGGTTGGGTTTTTTTTGTTGTTTGTTTTTTTTCTGTGTTTTGATACAACCGTTGAGCCACTGTTACCTCACAGCAGATAAAAGAGTTGCAGGTTTCTCTGACTCAGGCTTTTTAAACCAAAGCAGTTTCTGACTGATGAACTTTGTTACTTTGGAAATACCTGTGGTTTCAGACTTAATGTATCATGACATTAAACAATATCTGTGTAATTGGAAAAAAATAAGTATTTTTTGAGAGAGAGGTGTTCAGCATGTGCATGTAACAAGGCATGAGGGAGGGAAAACTAAAATACAGGGGAAAGAAGGAACTTTTTTTGGAAAATAATATTTTTTGAGAGAAAGAGAAGCTGGAAAGTGATGGACATGAAGAGCAGAAATGTATGAATGTGAGATTCATTCTGTTTCCTGCTAAATAAGAAGTTATTTGAGTTCCTTTAAGACAAGACAGACCTGTGAGAAATTTCCTTAACACAGTGGCTTCAAGAAGTTAAACTTCCTGTGTCAAAGTAAGTTGGGATGATTTTGTGGCTCTGGTAGTGGTGAGTACTCAGCCAAACCTGATTTCAGGCAGAAATTGTGCTCATGAGTTGTCAATGTGGATAAATCCTTCAGCTGGAGTCTGACCATTATTTGGGTGGAAAGGACAAGCGAGGGTGAAATGACACACAGAAGGGATATTACAAAAAGCAAATCCCAATCTGCCCTTCTTGGCTTTGACTCCCGGATTGCCTCTGCAGGAGAAGTTCCAGTGAAGTCTGGAGTGAGACTTCTTCCAGAAAAGGCACAGTAACAGAGGTGCTGCAAGGGCACTGTGGGCCTTTGTGGTTTTACCTCAGTGGTGCTTCTGACTCGTGTCACACTCCACCCTGTTCTTTACTCTCCCACTTAGGAATGAAGTATTTTTTGTGTGTGTGTTACCTTAAGCTGTTCTTTTAAAAGTCTCTGTGCTGTGAATAAGTTTTGTGGATCAATATAATCTGGTCACCAGTTTTCCTCAGCCTAGAAGGGGCAAACATTGGCCTGTAGGAGACAGCCAGGTTGATGGATGGCACCTGGGGGGAGATCCCCTGGCTGCTGGTTAGTGCCACACTGTTCAGTCAGAGCTGTCTGCAGCTCAGGGCTCATGTCAATAGGGTTTTGTTTTCTTTTCCCAACTTCCTCACGTTTGGAGGGAGTTCCTGGTTGTTGAGCAGGCACCAGTAAGCTTGACTTTAATCTGTCCCCGTGGCTGCTTCTGTGTGGGATTGGGCATCTCTGAAAAACTGGGTGTTCCTCAGGCTATTGCAGGTTGTGGCAGGCTCAGGGTGGGTGTCAACAGACTGTTACTAAATTTTTTCTCTTCTTCCTCCTTGTTAATTCCATTTCTGAGAAGCAGAGAGGAAGGATCAGTGTTTGGGAGACTGATCTTGGTGTGAGTTCCATCATTGCTGTGCAAGGAAACGTGTGTTTTGCTATTGTTGCTTCAGTAATTTAGTTTTAGTTTTTCCTGCATTGTTTAGCTAACTGTGCTGTAGTCCCTTTCAGGAAGTGCTGTGCTGGTTCCTGCTGTGTTGGGTGGCATCTTCTGGATGCAAGCAGCTTCCCCAAAGCCCAGGAGGACAGCAAGAAATACAGGATGGTGTTCAGGAGTGTCTGAGGCTGTATGAGAAGTCGGGGTGAGTTCCTGGCAGTGCTTGCCCAGTGTCAGGATGAAGGCCAGGCCAGAGATCTGGTTAAATCAACATTCTTGAGCAGAATTTGGGTGCATGGGGTTCTCTGTTATCTGTCCGTGAACAAAGAGTTGAGCTGGAGGAGAAAGTGCCCAGTAATTTTGCCCAGGAGAGAATCTGCAGTGTGCACCAAAGGATCAGGGTCTCTGGGTTGCCGTGATCCCCTCTGGAAGTTTTGAACCAATGCCATCTTCCCTCCCTTACTTCCATTTTGAGTGATGTTTTCCCAGACTATGTGAGGAAGCAGCTCTGTGCTCCCTGGGCTTTGTCTGCTGATGACTTTGAAGTTGAGGACAGGGCATTTGGAAGCTTCTTGGGCGTAAAAGTCAGCTTGAAGAGCGTGGTCGTGGCTGTCAGGTGAAGCACTCCTGTGCAGCTTTGCCATCAGCTGGAATCCTCTTCCAGACACCAGTGGCAGCTGTGTGTGAGGAAGGTGCTGGAGCATTAGGGTCCGAAAGGGAAGGAGGGGGGAGAGGTGGGAGGGATGGAGCAGGCTGAGAGCAGAGGTGTCCCTTGCTCTCCACGTTTCTGAGCTGAGGAGGGAACACTCTGGGATCTCGCTGGCTGAAGGGAAGGGGGCAGAGGTGTTGCCTGGGAAGTGTTTCTCTTTAGAAGTGTTGAAGCTGTGGAGATCAAACGTGGGATGGTGGCTCCTCTGCAGGGGAGGAATGGGCACGGATTGGGGAGCAAATTGCCAAAAAATTAAGTGCCTTAAGCCCTCTCTGCCATCTCCCCTGTTGATGTTCCCCAGCCTTGGCACATCTTAGTGTTCTTTCAAGCAGCAATAGCTTTAATTTAATGACAAAAGCTAATCATGTTAGAGTGCATATATGTCATTTTACCAGCTTTGTAAGATTTTTGTGGTGAAATCTCATGGAGAAAACCATTCTAAAAATGTGATTTCAAGTGGCTTATTTTCTTCTCACATCCAAGAACATGATTGTGTATGTTCTCTGGCAGAAGTCTGTGGGAGAAGGTTACTTTATCCACTTAAATATATGTGTATTTAATGAGCAGCTCTGATTTGGAAGCAGAGTTTGTGTAAGAAGTTGTTGAGAGAGTAACAGGAGACTCAGAACAAATAACTTCCATTCTAGATCTTGGGAGGTAGAAGGATTTTTATCTGTGTGTGAATGGATTTTGTTCCATCATTTTCAGGCTGAAAGCCTTTTCTGTGTCTTTAGCAAACATTGGGATGTGTTGAGTTGGTGCATTTGTTCCACTTTTGTTTAGTAGTAGGAGTTAGCAGTGAAGATCTCCCTTTAGAAGACAGAGGTAATCTTATTTTCTTTTTCTCCTGAAAATGAAATCCAGCAATTTCAGGGCTAGTCAACTGTCAACTTCAGTTGTGTTCAAATCCGCTAATATGATTAGAGTTGCTGGAATTTTTTCTCTGGGGAATTATGGATGGGTAGTATCACTGTTTTACAGGCACTGCTTTGGTAGGAAACTTTATCTGTGACTTGAATGTGGCTGCTGGCAATTGCAAAAGCTTTTCTGGAATGAATGGGGAAGAGAAAACTGGTGTTTGTTCCAAGGCATGAACATGTGGGGGGAGGAGTCATGTGCCCTGTGGTCTGGAGGAACCAGGGGAACTAATTTTTCTTCTTGTTTTTTAAGGGAATACAGTTGATGAGACTCTCATGGTGCTGTGTTTTACACTTGCTGCAATTTCAAGCACTTCTCTGTACAGCTTTCCTTCCCAAAACCTGGACTCTGGCTTGCTTCCCAAATAGGAGCTGATGATGTAGAACAGCTGGAAGAAGAAAAAAAAGTTTCTTTAAAAAAGAAAAGTATCAAAGGGAGGAGAGCAAAATCAGCTCTTAGGCTAGTGAAATTTTCTGGTGCATGTTATTCCTCTGGTTTGTTCTTTACCTTTGGAAGGTGTCCCAGGGTGTGCTCCCTCTTTTTGGAATAGGTGATGGCATGCAGTTGCTGATGGGACTTGAGTCAAATTGCTGCTGGGCATGTAACTAGGTTAATGGGACAGCATGATTTTTTTTCCTTTCCTGAAAGGAAAACTACACACTCTGTATTTTGATTGTACCCAAGGAGTTGTTCTTACCTTTGTTTGCTGTGTAGTTGAGGTGGAGAGAAAAGAACAAGATTCCCACGTGGAGATTGTATCAGGTTTAAATCAATTCTGCCAGCAAAAATAAGATGTTTTGGTTGTTGGTCGTAACAACTTTGTGTTTCCTTTATCTACATGAGAATGAAAATATTTTAGAGCTTTAGATAGACTTGGAAAAAAAGCCAAGTGTCTTCCAGAATGTGTGTCTTGTTATCCCGTCCTCGACCCATCCTGGTAGCGCTGTCGGTGGAGTGTTGAAATGGGTTAGGACTTGCTGAGGTGCAGCAAGCAGCTGCTCCCTTCCAAGCTGCTTGAGATCAGCAGGAATGAGGCTCCCGTGCTCTGGAGTAAGAGTATCTGCACAGGAATAGCTGTAAAAGTTGGAAGCACAAAAACCATCCCTGCCTTTAGCAGGAGAGGGGACTGATTATGCTGGAAACAGAAATTTCCCTGCCAGCCTTGGAGTTTGCTGTTGTTGCTGTTAAAATGCCAAGGAAGGAGGAGTTAATGTAGTTAAAGGTCTTAAATAACACGGATTTTCCCAAGTTTGGAAAGCTTTTGGAAGGTGGAAACTAATAAAAGTTGCAGGGCTGCTCTGTTTGGGGTTCTCAGATGATGATTGTGTGTTTGGTTTGATTTACAGGTGAGGGTGACTGAGTTACTGAGTTACTCAGAGTAGTCAGAGGAGCCAGATTGCAGTGTCTGTGTCACTGAAAATCCATTTGAGCTGGTGCTATGGCTTTATTAATGGTGGTCTGAAGACTGATTTCCCTCTTTTATGTGTTATTAGTAAGTCATAGAAGTTACTGTTCATTGAAACTTGTTTTTTCTGGGCTTATTTTTTTCTCTTGCCAAAAGGCAAAAATTACAGAAGTCTTTGGTCTTTCAGACCAAGCAGGAGGCTCTTCCTATGTGCATCAAAGGAAAAGACTTTTTTAGTGATGCTACTTTCAGCTTTGGGTTTTTAGTCACCTATATTCTTGGGAAGGTTCCTAAGCATCCTGAGGAAAGGACCTTTAAAAAAATACCAGTGCATTTCTGCTGAGGGGTGAGACCCAGCCCTTCTGTCCTGGGGTTGCCATGAGATCTTCCACAGAACTCTCAGGTCTGATGTGAAATTCAGGCTGAAAGCTGGCCTGAAAACTTTCTGGAAGTCTTGGAATTCCTGTTTAGGGTGATGTACAGGCTCCACACTGGACACTTGGTTTTGCAATGTGCAGCTGAATCATTGGACTGACTCAGTATATTAGATTGGAAAGGGAAGTCAGCAGGGTTCTTGCAGCTGAGGGTGAGTAACCTATACCACTTATTTGGGGGAATTTAAAGAACTGAAACAAAAAAAAACATTTAAAGCCTTTTTATTGTGACTTTTAATGTGAAATTCATGGTGCACCTTGAACTCTGGAGTGTGCTGGGGAGGGGATTTGAGCAGCTTTAGCATGGCAAGGCTCATTTGGAAGGATGTAGTATTTCTTGAGCTGGTGAGACATCTTGAGTTCCACTTGCTGCATAATATAAAACCAGCTTCAGTTTGTGTCAGTCCTTCTCACTGGTGCTCACACAGTTATAAATACTTGTCACTGGACAGTCTCTCTCCAGATACTCAGTTATTCTGGGTTCTGTGTTTCATATTCTAGAGTTGTGAATGCAAATAATTCAGCTGTCAACCTGTCCAACTTGAGTTTTGTGTTTTCCTTCAGTGTTGAGTTTTAAAGTCGATTTCAAAGTGCTTTTGTGTCTGTCTCTTCAAAAAGAAAAAAAGACCTATTTTTTGCTGATATGCAAATATCACAAAGCCTAAGTTTTGGTGAGTATAAGATGTTCACCTTAATTTCATTGATCACATTTCCAAAACATTTAATTTTGAAAAAGTTCATCTGCACAAATAAACTCCTTTATATTTTGGTATTTGGTTGTTAGGTTGTGCACCACATTTCACTTGAAATTATTCACATTGTGCTCCAAACATGGCTATCTCATGGCAGTGGCCATGGCAGTGGTCTCATGGCATTGCCCACATTCACTGACACAATTGTCCCTTGCCACAGCCCCCTCCCTGCCTTGCTGCAGCCAAAGCACACTTCATCCACTCAGGCTGATGTTAGGATCATTAAATAAATGAATGAATTGTACTGTCACCAAATTCTCATTTTGGCAGCTGAAGAACATGAGAGTTTTATAGCTGGGACTTCTGTCCAGAATGTCTTATTTGAATGCCCGGGATGCCAGGAGTGGGAACGGTCACCAAAAAGCTTTCTGGTGAAATATGTGAGCCTTACAGAGAGTTATGGTGTGGAGTGCTGTTAGAGCTTGAATTACCAGACATCTCATCATCCAGGATTAGTATTAATCAACCTGGGAAGGGCGTGGAGAAAGAAGCCTGGAGCACAGCAATAAAAAAAAGGAGAGACACAGAGAATGGAGAGAGCTGTTTCTCTATTGTCAGGTCAGCTGTGTCTTGTTGTTTGGAAGGAGTTTCTGGGGGAGGAATGCAGCCAGGCTTGGAAGTGTTGAAAGCAGGGATAACTCTTGGTCTCCATCAGGGAGTTCGAGGTCTCACTGGCTGAGCTGAAACTTCTAAAGGTCACTGATGCTTTGGAAGCTCTCAGAGAAGTCTGCTGAACTTCCACCACTGGGAGGAGAGGGTTGCAAATATTCCCTCAAAGGAGGAGAATTCTCTCCTCAGGCTTTTTCTTGTGGTTGGGCTCCATCCTTGCTTTTATGATGTTGTGCTTAGATGGTGTTTCTTGCCCCGGAATGGGGGACAAAAGATCTGTGTCATCCACACTGGCTGCACGTGGGTCCAAAAAATGTCTCTGGATTGCAGGGAAAGAGGAAGAAAATGAAGTGTGTTTCAACCAGTTTGGTGAACCAAATTACACTGCAGCCCCTGATATTGTCAGAGGTGCTAGGGATAACCAGAAATGTTTGATTTGGTCCATTCCTGTTCTGCAGTGTTCCAAAATAGTAGCATTTAAGGGAAAAATACTTCTCTTATTCTTATCTTCCTCCCATCCACAGTGTTGGTCTTAACTATGGTTAATTTGAAAAAAGGCTGCTTAAATAGCCCTGGTCACCAGCACAGTCCTCAGAGCTTCCCTGTCCATCTTGAGGTGGTGATGGCACTCGTGGGCCATGGTGGTGAAATCCAAGTATCTGGGCAGTGTTCGTAGGTGGAGAGTTCAGTCTTAAAGCCCTGCTGTGACTGTGGAGATACTGCAGTGTGAAATCAGCATAGCTGGGGTTTATGCTCATCAGAAAAGGAGCCGTGGTGCCTGTGGTGGTAGATGGGTTGTCCTGTTGGTGCAGATAGGCCTCAACAGCCAGGCAGGGACAGGTCCTGAAGTTCCCTTTTCTTTCCATCTGGGATAGTGCATCAGGTACATCCTCACCAACTTCTACCTGTTAGTTTGTTCAGCTGTGTGGCATCACTTCAGAGATCATTGCAGCAGCTGCAGCCTTCCCTCTGTGTTTTATCCCTGTTTGTGGCCTGAATCTATAGAATCCCAGAGTGGTTTGGGTTGAGAGGGACCCTAAAGCTCATCCTGTTCCACTCCCTGCCACAGGCAGGAACACCTCCACTAGACCACGTTGCTCCAAGCCCCATCTGACCTGGCCTTGGATCCAACAGGCAGAGCCAATGGAAGTAAATAAGGATTTCTTTCAATGGGAAATGCTCAGAGGCTAATTTACTGTTCATCTTCAGACCCTGGTGGGGTGAATATATCATTGCTGTTACTCTTTCTTGGATTCCCTTGCACAGGGATGTGTGAAGTGTGCACCTGAGATTCCTTATGAGGGGAAATTAGAGGTACAGAACTGAGGAAAACTGAGGAGACTCAGGGCTCCTGACCTACCTACAGCCCTCAGTGAACTTTGGTTTTTGTGCAGCAGTGTAAGATGTGTTGCACTGCCCTCCCTGGATGCCAGCTTTCCTGGGATTTCATTTTGTATGACATAGAATTTGAACTCAGGGGAAGTCATAAGCTCCACATGTGGCAAGAAGGTACTTAGGATTTAATTTCATTTTGATAAACTGCTGAGATAAGGATTATGGGCCAAAAACCATGAGGAGTTACAGAATTGGGAATGGAAATGAGCATCGACACTCCAGGGAATCATCCTTCTCTGAATTCCTTGCTCTGCTGATGGGAGAACCATCCCTCTGGGTGACAACACTGCTGTCACCATAAGAGAGTGACCAGCAGAGCATTGCATTTCTCCATGAGGTCACAGTGTGAAGTATTGGAGACACTGCAGGGAACTCAGCTGAGTGAATGAGAGGGTAAAAGACCAGGCTGTTTAATATTCCTGCTTATCATGCAGCTGGAGAGCCTGGCTCAGAAATAGATAGATGCTGCTGCAGGGTCCCCAACCCCCAGGACACAAGCAGGGGCTGTCCCTGTGGAGCAGAGACATGTGGGGGGTAAAGCCTGGCAAGCTGGAGTGGTTTATTTGTGATTTTAGGGCACAGAGTTTGAGGTGAGTGGGCAGGGGCAGTTCTGTATAAATGGCATGCACAAGAAGGGAAAAGTCAGCTGGTTTTTGGTACTTTACAGAAATTGAGACTCCTGTGTGAAAATTGCCATGAAGGAGTGCTGCAGTGCACCTGTGTGGATGGGAGCTTTCTGTGGTGGCATGACAACGTGCCCCAACTGCAGTAACTGCTGGTACCAAAGGGAAGCCAGAGATGGGAGGTTTTGCTTCCTGAATTCAGCAGGAGGGAAGGTAGGCTCTCATACCCACACAAAGGTTTATTCCAGGCTGTAAGGTGAATAAGGGCTGGATAAAAGCTTGGGAATCATCATCTGTGATGAGATCTTTGCCTCCTGCTCTTGACTTCCTCTGTTTGTGCCTTTTTATTTATGTCACCTGGCCCTGTCTGCTATGGCTCTTGTGGTTTTAATGCTCTTACCTGGTTATGTGTAGGGCAAACTTGGTATAGAAATAACCCCATGTGTGTGTGTGTTAAGTAACTGCTTTGAAGGAAACAAGCCCCAGACAATCCCAATTTTCTCTTCCTGGTGGGGTTGTTGAGACTGGAGCGTGTTTCCTGGTCGATGTCCTGTGCTGCAGTGGCAGTGGCTCCACACTTCCTAACCCAGACCCAGAGTATGTTTATCAGGTTGCCTCACGGGTGGCTGCTGAGCAGGTCAGAGCCTCTCCCTGAGCTGTTATCAGGCCAGAAACTGCTGTTTCAGCTGCTGGTCAGGGGACAGCTACACTGAATTTCGGGACCTTTGTTTTTGTTGGATTGTGATTCAGTTTGTGTGAGATAGTGAGATAGAGTGGTTTGGCTGTTTGATAGAAATTGTTTTAAGCTCAATGATTGAAATTCAGGAGTATTTGAAAATAATTGTTGCATCTGCAGCTGCATTTTGGAATGAGAAAGGTGGAAGATGGGTGTGGCTTCAGCTGTGTTGTCTGCTCTGTGGCATTTTATTAAAAAACCTCTTTTTTTCTGCCAGACTAGATGTGCACAAGCATCTGATGCAGCCAGAAGTGCAGAGAACAGCTGAAGAACCATTCCTGTTCTTTTGGAATAGACCGAAAGCCAAAGTTACTCCAGAAAGGAGTAAGCAGGTGTGTGTGTCTGGCCAGAGGGGAGATCAAAGCCTTGTTCTCCCTGGCTGTCTCCTCCCAGTCACTCCTTGTCATCTCCATCAAGCCAGCTTGCTCACAGTGTTGCTTCGGATATTTTTATAGCATTTATCAGTAGGTTTGCACAGTCTTAGCCTTGTTTAGCTACTGTTCAGTGTGAGACTACTACTGTTACTTTTTTTTTTTTTCTGCTTGAAAATTCAATAAACAAAATGATCATTACAAGTTCTGGCTGTGACATTGCCTTATGTCAGATTTCCCTCTGTCCCCCCTGGCTCTTCCTTGGCCACTGCCTGGGAATTTCGTGTGTGTGATATTTTTCTTTGCATGCATGTCTCCTGTTAAAGATTCCTGCTTTTCCCTCATTTCTTGAACAGTGTAGTAGTTTCTTCACTCTGAAGACTCCCTCTCGTTCTCTGGGAGTGATGGAGCAATCTGGGATAATGGAAGATGTCCCTGCCCATGGCAGGGGTTGGAGTGAGCTTAGGGTCCACTCCCACACAGACCATTCTGGGATTCCATGATTCTACTCATGTTTAACTGTTTCAAGCGAGGATCATTTCACTGCTGCAGGTCAGGGAGGACTTTTGAACTGCCAGGCCAGGGGGTGGGTGTGGTTAGCTTTGTTGGGGGTGTTATCAGCTGGGGCAGAAATGCCTTCCTGAGCCGCTGGAGGGTTTTTGGCAGCCCCTTTGGATTCGATGGTCTCCAGAGGGAGCTTTGCGGTGTGCAGAGGTGCCCCATGTGTGCTTAGGGGTCTGGGAGCTGCCATGCCATTTCCCTGCTGAACTGTTTCATACATAAGTATGGTTTTTAGCACTAACCAAAAGCTTGGAAGCCAAAGGCTGCTCTAGAAGAACTTCATCAAGGAAAGCAGTGTAAACTCATCCCTCTGTTAGGTACTGGATATATTTTCCCTTCTGTTGTAGTTAATCACAAAAATAAATGCAGTTAAAAGTGTCCAAAGGACTTTTTCCTTTGCTGCACCATGCTGTGAAATGTCTTGTTCAAAATGCTTTCTTTCCTCTGAGTTTGGATCCTTTTTAAATGCTGAAGGGCATTTTTGAGACTTTGTTTTAACTTCGTTTTACATCGTGTTTATATGAAACGGACAAAAAAATCCCCAGTGCTTTGCCAAATATTTTTGGAAAGAACAGGCTTTGTGGATAATAATTTTCATGTTCTACCTGTTCCTTGGTGTGTTCTGATGGTGGAAGAATCTTCTCTCCCCTGAAAAAAGGCTTTGAGAGATTAACCTTAAAGTAGTCACTTGAGGCAAGTTGATTAAGAAATATACTGAACATTAGATTTAATCAAGATTTAGTAATGGAGTTAGAACTGACTGTCACTCCTGGAATGCAGTTATTTTTAGGTGGGGATTGGGATGTGCTGCTCTCCAGGTTGTCCATTCTATGGCTCTTAAGGGAGACTGATCCAAATGCCATTGGACAGAGTGGATCTGCTCCAGTTTGGTACTGGCAGCTTCATCCCATTAACACATCCCATAGTAAACATGTTGTGACAAAGCTTGGCAAATCAGAGCAAGAGGATTCCACTGCAGCACTCAGGGCTGTCACCCAAAATACAGTCCAGATATATCAGTAAAAACACTGAGCTGGTATTGATGGAGGGACTTCACCTCCTTTTGTATTTGGCTTCCCCCCAAAGGGCAGTGGAGGCACAGCTGCAATATCTCCTCTGTGAGCAGGGACAGAACTCTGGGAGCAGCTGGAGCTGTGTCGGGGAGGGTTTGGGTTGGAGATCAGGAAAGGTTCTTCCCCCAGAGGTGCTGGCACTGCCCAGGCTCCCCAGGGAATGGGCACGGCCCCGAGGCTGCCAGAGCTGCAGGAGGGTTTGGGCAGCACTGCCAGGGATGCCCAGGGTGGGGTTGTTGGGGTGTCTGTGCAGGGCCAGGGGTTGGGCTCTGATCCCTCTGGGTCCCTTCCAGGTCAGGATGTTCCATGATTCTCAGAAACATTTGGTGAGGCACTAAACCTCACCTTTTGATCACTTAGTTTTGGCTATGCCCTCCTTGCCACTGGTGTCATAGTGTGAGGGCCTGCACTTTTTGCCTGTGTTGGTTTTTTCAGTGAATGCCTCAAGGAAAGCAGGTCTTGCCCAGCTCGAGGCCTTGACCCTCTCTGTGGTGTGCTGCAGAGCTGTCCTTTGTCACCTTGCAGGCTCTGTGTGGTGTAACTGAGGTTCAACTGGGTATTTTATTTTCTCTTGCTTAAACCTGAGAACAAAGCTGTTTCTTCACTGTAACTTTCTATCTTCAGGTCAGGAAATCAGGAAGTTTATCTGGATTAAAGCCCAAGAGACAGTGAGGCCAGGAGGGGTGGAAGCATAGCCTAGGGGAGTGGCATCCCTGCCCCTGGCAGGGGGTTGGGACTGGGTGGTCTTTAAGATCTTTCCCAACCCAGACCAGTCTGTGGTTCTCTGAAACGGCTGAGGCTGTTTGCTGTTCATTGCTGTTCCAGAGGAGCCAGGTTGCAGAAGGATTGAGTGGAAGAAAGTGGGGTCACTTGCATGGGAGGTGAATGAATCAGGATTATTTTAAAGGAGCTTCCTCACTTTCTTGGTATGTCCTGACTGCAAAGAGAATCAGAGCAGCTGTCTTGCTAAATTCGTCTTAGATACAAAGGAATTTTGACAAAATAGTCTTTCCAGGGACTGAAAAGTAAAGATCAGCTGCAGGTGTTGCATGGTATTGTCATTTTGGTTGTGTCTAGTAATAATATTGATTTCTCTTTGCAACTTTCAGTGTCAGTGGGCAGAAAAGGCCAAAGCTCACATGGTTCATCACGTGGTGCCCTCAAGCAAGGAGTTGTTCATCTCTCAGCTGGAATTGTGACTTTTTTCTGCATTATTGCCAGGCTGGGCTTGCCTTTGCTATGCCCAGGATGTCCATTTGTAGGTTTGGGTTTCTGGGTCAGTGTAATCACAGGGTGGGAGGGGTCAGGATGTGAATGAGAGAAAGTCCTCTGGAGATGCCTTAGGTGTGGCTGCCTGTTGTAAGCATTAGGAGCAGGTAGGATCAAAGGGCAGACTTTCATTTCCATGCAAAAAGCAGTTTCTGTGGTCACTTTGCAAGGTGCCAGGGGACAAGACAATATTTTAACGTCATCCCAATCTCAGAGTTGACTTGGGCAGCTGCAAAATGGGGTGAGATCAGTGAACAGAGGTTGCAGTATCTCTGTACTCAAAACATGCATCACCCTCTTTGCAGTTTACCACTCAGTAAAAGCATAAAATAACATAAAACCAGGAAACCTCTACAGATGATGCTTTGAAGAAGTTCATTTGGTTGACACATTTTGCTTGTGTTGCTTGTCCCTTTCAGCCTTTTTATGCCTGGAGTGTTGGCTGTTTGTACTGAAAGTAGCAAAGAGTTGGGACTCTTTAAGTCCTAAAAGTTGGAATTTAAATCCACCTGCTCAGTGGCATCTTCACTTGGAGCTCTTCTAGTGGCCCCAATAACCTTAATGAGGTTTTTGTATGGCTTTTCTTAGGTCTTAATTTTGTTCCACCTGAATTTTCAGGTATAAGCAGCATCTTGCAGCTCTCCTGTACCATGAATAGGATATTTATATGAACAGGATATTTATACCAGTATATTTAAATAATTTGCTTTTCTCCCCCTTGGTTGTTGTATTAACTTTTATCATAGATTGATTTTAAATGCTGGCATTTCATAATTGCATCTCAAAACGTGTGTTATCTGGACTGCACAAAGCAGAATTAAGTAGAACAACTACATCTTGCTTTATCTGGAAATAGGGTGTACTTTGCTGCAGGTTATTGATGTTTTCTTATCTATGGTGCAAACACTGAAGCTTTGGAGTAAGGAGTTGTTATTTAATGCATACTGTGATTTGAAATATAAATAAATACAACTGACTCTCTGAGTTTGTTCTCAATGACCAGCACAGCAGCTCTACCTTAGGAAGGTGAAAAGGAATTTCATATTTATATCCCATCGCTGTTCATCATGCCAGAGTTGCCAGTGGAAGCCAATCAGCTGTAAGTGTTTCAGGGACTTTGTCTTTGTTCTCTATTATCACATTTCTTTAGACTTTGGTTTCAAGTTTGTGTATTGTAGCAGCTGCTACCTTCATGAGAGTTTTGAGTGCACAAAGAATTACCTGATTTCCTGCCAGATCATCATGGAATATCCTGAGTTTGAAGAGACTCACAAGGATCATCAAGTCCAAGCACAAGACCTGCACAAGACAGCCACAGGAATCACTTTCTTTTATACTCCAAGGATAACTTTCTTTTTTTTTCTCTGCTTCTTTATTCTTTCTCACCTTTGAGAGTGTTCTGATAGTTGGACTTGAGAGTATTGGACCTGACCAAAAAAAAAAAAGGGGAAAAATAAAAGATATGATGCAAGAGCAGCTGTAAATTCCCACTTCTGCTGCAGCCGTGGGTCCATGGCTGTTCGCTGTGCAAGGGACTTGGTTTGTAAGTTCCTCTTCCTTTCTTTACAAGCTGCCTATATTGCCATTCCCCACCTGTGAGGAAACAAAGGAGGCAAAAAAATATTCCTCCAGTGGAGGAGGAGAGAGTGGCAGGAGTGTGTGTATGAGGGTGTGTGTGTGTGAGTCTGAAATGCCTCTCTGTGCTGCCAGGGGTGTGTTCCAATAGGTCTTCAGGCTTGGATCCCTCCAAGTGGATTTCCCCTCGGGATGCCTGAAGAACAGCAGCTTTTTTTGCACAGCTGGCTGTTGTTAACGAGACCTTCCTTCATTTTCCAGTGAAGCAACAGATCAGCACCTCTAAAAAGATCTTTATCTCAATGGTGAAGAGCAAGAGTCTTTTCCATATTGAAAAATCCTGAAAGGAAAAGGTACCCTGTGCAGCTGTGGCCCGTGTGAATGGGCTGTCAATCAGTTTAATTAAACCTCTGGTTATGGCGGGGTTTTCCTCCTTTTTAGTTGAGCTACAACACAGGGAAAAGAAAGTTTTTATCTTTACAAGCTATTGCAGAAGTTGTTGCTGTGATTACAATTAAGAAACTGTTTTGTTTTAGGCAAAAATAGATTAGCTTATTTCTTTATATAAAGAAATATCTTGTGCCTTGACCTTCTCCAAAAATAGATGTGGAGTCCCTGAAAGTGAAGTGTTTAAATGCAGCATATGGTTTAGCTCATGGGGTGGTGCAAAAGGACAGGATTTAACCAGCTTTGCCTTTTGTGTGGTTATCCCAAGTCAAGCTGCTGAAGGAAAATGGAGCCAGTTTCCTTGGAGCCAGTGTGTGTATCCTGTGTGTGGAGCACGCAGGAGCTCCCTGCTTAGGGCAGGGTAATTGGGTGATCCTGGTGCGGAGATACGGATAAATATTAAAGCAGTGGAAATAGACAGTTCAGGTTTTGCTCACTTAAATGGTTTTTTTGTTCATGGGTGAGACTCCCTGCAGAAATCTCTTCTTAGAGTCTGTGTTTGTGTCAGAACTTTGGCTCTGCTGAAGCACAGAGGGTTCAAACTTTGCTTTTTGCCCAGAGATTCCTGTGTGAAGAAGAGCCCACTTTGGGAGAGAAGAGGAGCAGCTCAGCATGAGTTCATGGCTTTGGGTTTTTACAGTAAAGTGTTTGTGTTCCTTGAGACATGCTACAGAAAGCTCCGTGACAGCCACATCTTCCACCACATGGAGGATCTTTCCTCATGGACCTTCTTGGTGCTGGTGGCTATGTGGCTGAGGCGAGGAGCGTGTGTATCCTTTCAACATCTGGGAGCAGAAACATGCACAGCAAGCAATGAGACCCTTGGAGGTGGTGCTCACCTTTATCACTGCATTTCAGACTGGTGGTCACATGTGTCCATGTTTAAGTGGGACACCAGTACCAACTGGGACCCTCCTCCTTTGATGATTTCTAGATGTTTTGGTTTGCTGTCAAGCTCTGCTGAATTTTATGGTAGCACTAAGAAAACGTGGAAGGGGGTGTTAGTTTTGTTTGGTGGAGTCAATACTGAATGTGTTTTCTCTTGAGCTGTGAAAGGCTGGGTGCTTTTAGCACGCTGGGGAATGATGTTGAAATGAGGAGCAGATCTCTAAATGTAAAGGACTCGGAGAACGAACACAAACATTTCCTCAGTCCCAGGAGTGGAACAATAGGTCATTGTTGGGAGGAAGGGATTGCAGAAGAGCCAGCAGACTCAGAAACGGGGTTATTTTCTATAGCTTACTATTTATATTGCACTTGGAGGCTTTTTGGGGACTAGATGTCCAGTTTGTGGAATGTGTGTCCCTTGGTTGAGGAAGGCTGGGTGCGAGCAGAGCGTGGCCTCCGTGGGCATTTGTTGTGCGCAGTGCCGGGGTTCTGGGCACTTGGAGCGCTGCTCTGTGTCCATGCGGCTCCCTGCCTCGCAGCCTGGCAGCTGAGGAGACGTCCCCTAAAGAGACAGGACTCTTCTTCCTTCCACCCTCACTTTCTTTCTGCTGTCTATGGGCTTCTGAATGGGTTTGCATTGACCAGAGAGACAAAGGAGCCTTTCAGGCTCCGGCTTTGGCCACAGCCAGCGCGCTCTGGGCTTTTGTTAATGCGCTCAGTCCCCCCTTTCTCTCCAGGCAACCTCCCGCTCATTGTTAATGCAGCTCCGGAGCAGCACTGATAGTTCTGAATTCATTTTGTTTGCTCAGTTTGCAGGAAAAGTTGCAAAAAGCTGCGGAGAGAACAGGTTGCCTCTTAGATTCTCCGCAGAGTATTTTCTTTCATGCCTTTCGCAGGGAAAAGTGGATTGTGTAAACAGATCTTGGCAAATCCCTGCCCGAGCGGAGCCTGGCGAGGCAGCGCCTGCGCGCGAGTCCGGTGCCTTGTTCCAGTGCCTGGGAGCACTCACTGGCTCTCCCCCACCCCGCTGGATTAGTCTCCATGTTGTCCTGTTTCTGTTACTGCATTAGGCAGCTGAAGACACAAGTGCTTATTAAAACAGCCGCTCTGCTAAGCGGCAGCGCTGATCGGGGGGTGCTGTGCAACAGTCGGGAACTTGCTTGGCATCACCCCAGACTGACTGTTGTGTGAGGGGGTTGTGATTTTAATGGCTTTAAGGCTTGAAGATCCATAGTCTTAAATAAATTAAACTAACTTCAGATAAATACAGCGACGTGGGGATAGAAGGTAGGAGAATTTCCTAGGTCAGCATTTCCTATCAGTGCATAGAAATGACCAAAAGCAAAGCTACTTTTCCAATTCCATGTTAATAAACCTGAAAGGTGCTGGTAGGTGCTCTCTAATAGTTATGAAACATCACTATGGAATTAATTCCTGGAAATAAACTGTTAGGAAGCAGCTGATGGAGAGCATTGGTGCGTAGCAGGCATGCAGAAATAAATCTAAATGCTGCTGGGGGTGAGGATGGAGGGGGAATGGTTGTTTCTTATCCTGAAGGTGGGCAGGTTTTGGAGGGGTTGTGCCCCAAAATCAAATGCACTTTTGGGTGAAACAGGCTGGGAGAACAGGACAGGGATGAGTTTGTGCAAATGAGGTAGTGTCAGCAGTTGAGAGATGACCACAGAGGCTATTGCAGGATTCAAAGCACCTCAGTGCAGCTGGTTTTTTTCTAGAAATAGTTGGGGTTTTTGTATTCTGAACAGTTTTTAATAGCATGTAGAGCTGTGTTGTCCTTGGTTACCATCGCCCTGACTGGAACATGAGTTGTGGAGCTGGGAGAAGTAAGACTGTATCTCTACACCTTTCAAAGGATAGCAGAACCCTCTCTAGTGAGTATGTGGCAGATGGGGAGAAAACCAGCATTTAGACACATGGAGGGGCCTGAGGAGTCATGGAAGAAATCCTTGTCAAGAGAGCATGACTGATTTTTTTTTTTCACCAAATGGAGAATGACTTAAACTTTTCAATAGATGGCTGCTGAGCATACACTTTCAAGATGGAAAAAGTAACCCCAGACACGACTGCTCATCACTCCCCCTCAGCCAGCTCGTGTCTTGCCAATGGGAAGTACCTGTACTTGCATGCGCTTATTTTTAAGGACTTGAAGGCTTGAAGATCCATAATCTTAAATAAATTAAACCGACTTCAGATAGATACAGAGACATGGGGATGGAAGATGGGAGAACCCATTAGGTTGGTGTTTCTTTACTGCCTGTCTGGAGGGATGTGGATCTGTCTGATTGCAGTGGACTCCATCCTGGAGTGAACTCCCCATCCCTGGAGGTGTCCAAGGCCAGGTGGGACAGGGCTTGGAGCAACCTGGGATAGTGGAAGGTGTTCCTGCCCGTGGCAGGGGATGGAACAGGATGAACTTTAAGAGCCCTTACAACCCACACCACTCTGGGATTCTGTGACCAAAAAAGGCACTAATATTTCATTAATTACTCTGGAAGGATTACTTTATCCAGAAGCAACTTCACAACTGGTCGACCACACAGTGCAAATACTCCAAGACAATGCCTTGGTAGGCGTTGTCTTAATTCTGTTATTCTTGTCAGAGGGTCTGGTTCTAGTTTTTTGGGGTTTTTTTAGCTTTGGAAGTCAGTGCCTGGGGTAAAATCCCTGTGTGGCAGTGGAGCCCAATAGGGGGAGTGTGAACTTCAACTAAAGCCTTGTCGGAATTCCTTCCAGTTTCCTGTACAAAGGATGGGCCTCACTGCGTGTCCAGAAGGCTGATAAATGTAGGAGCTTGTAAATTAAAAGGGAAATGAATCTGAAGCCCTTGGGGCCTTTGCTTTGCTTAAAAAGTGTGAGATGTGTCCATGAGACAACACTCAAGTTGTCCTTTCTTAAAAGTTTCTTTAAAATTTATGCCCAAACTTACCCAATAAAGTAAAAATATGTTGTGCCCTTGGCATCTTCAGCAAGTAAAACACTTCTTGGTTCAGTGATAGAGGGTTTAGACCTTGGGACTGGACCAAATGAGCTGGATTTTGGCACACATAGCCCTGATGGAATCAAGGAATGCTCTTCTAATCCCCCCTACCCCCAAAGCCACCCAAACCACAGCGTGTTTCAGCATCACCTGTGGCACAAATCCACCCAATGGCTTTGTTCCGGCTGCTGAAATGCAGATTTTCAGATCTTGGTTTTCTTTCTGTTGGGAAGAAATCTGCCACCTTCCTCTGTGAGTCTTTCTGGAAGATTTCTTCTAATAAAAACCTTGGGTTTAGCAGCCCTGGTGTTGGCTTTGACCTTGGGTGCCCTTTTTACTGCTCTTCTTTTCATGTCTTTGATGTTGGAGTGCTGCGTCTTTGTGGTGATTTCCACAAGTGTGTGCAGTGCTCAGACAGACATTGCTGTGCTTCTGGACTTAAAACACACCAGTGCTCAGCCTCAGTTTGATTAGGTTTGAGTAAAGAGAGATTTTTGTAATGCAGAACCATCAGCCTGGAACTCTTAAATGAGATTAATTATGGTGGGAGTGTGTCAGAGTGCAGAGGTAGGAAGCAGCTCCAGGATGGCTGCGAGGGGATTGATGCAGCTGAGTTAGGAGGGGTCTTGACCACACCTGTGAGATGCTTGATTCTCTAAACTATATGAGTTTGTCCCTCCATCAGCCATGGGAAGGCACAATCCCTGGTTTAGTCCATTAAGCCTTTGCTATCCAGAAACACAAAGTCCAGTTGCATGCCTGTTATACTGCCTGAGCTGACCTGGCAAATGCAGCTGCGGAGGCCTCTGGAGTGGAAGGAGCCGGCAGATTAAATGTGTCCGTTTGACTTGGGTGGTGATGGAAGTGCCACGGGGAGCTGGGGCAGTGGTCCCTTTCCTATTTGGGCTGATCTTGGAGAAAGCTTTTCTGTTTCCCTTACATGGAATGCAGGAGATGAGTCAGAGAGTGACAAGAGGAGCTGCTCCTTTGTTTTACTGTGGAGCTTGTACTGAGAGCAGTGGAATTCGAACCCAGCTGCTGGGCTTTGAAGGACTTGGATCAACTCTCCTTTTTGTTTGGGTCCTTGCCTTCTCTTCCTTAATTTCGCCTACCATCAGTGTGTTTTCAGCTCCAGCTCTTCTACTAGGAAATAGGTATGAACTTGCTTTTTCACACCTGCTTACTAATTGTTACAGTATTTTTCATGCACATGGTTCTGTTTCAGGTATTTGTCCTCTTGAGGTCTCTTGGCATTGTTGGTTTTTTTTTTTTTCCTTGGAAAGTCTGAATGTCTTTGAAAATAGGTACATGGAGGCTTATTCTGTGGGGATACAGATGATTTGTAATGACCTTGTACCAAAATCAGTGCAGGGAGTGGGCTAGGGAACCACAATTCAGGTGCTTAAGGAATATTTGTCATGCTGTTTACTCCTTTTACTAAGTAGTTACTGGATTTCAAAGGCTTTTGGGGGGATGAGAACCCCAAATTTTTTTTTTTTCTTTCCTAAATGCCATAAATATCCATTTCTTATGCTCTGCCATCACCCACGTCTCTCCAAAGAAAGAGCGAGTCAGCTGTCCCTTCTCAGTGGAGGTATGGAAGAGCCTGAATCCCGGAGGCTGGGTCGGGAGTGCTTCATTCAGCAACTGGGAGGCCCCAGGCCGTGAGGGGAAGGCAGGATCCCACAGGGCTCTTCTGCCCCTGGGGAAGAGCAAAGAGTCATTAGCACCGCTCCTTACTCACCCTGCAAAGTGTGCAAGTGCCAGGCTGAGAGCTGAGGCTTTAAGTTCAAGCAGCAAATCATTGCCACGTTCCATGGGATTGCTCCCAAATCCCTGTCCACGCCTCATCCTGGGAGGCTGAGCATTGTTAAAAATCATCAGGCTTCAGAAGTGGGTGGAATGCAGTGGCTTCTGGTTTGGGTTGGAAGGGCCCCTAAAGCTCATCCTGTGGGCAGGTACACCTTCCACCATCCCAGGTTCCTCCAAGCCCCATCCAGTTTGGCCTTGAACACTTCCAGGGATGGGGCAGCCACAGCTTCTCTGGACAACCTGAGCCTGGGCCTCCCCACCCTCACAGAGAAGGGTTTCTTCCCAACATTCCGTGTATCCCTGTCCTCTGGCAGCACAAAGCCATTCCCCCTTGTCCTGGCACTCCAGGTCCTTGACCAAAGTTCATCAGGGTAGGATGTCGTCTTAGGTTGAAAAGATAGGTATTTGCTAGGGAAAGTTAGAGCCTCTCTTGGAAACCTCCTCCCTCTGAATTATTATAATTTTGAAATTAAATGGCTTTTAGGCAGGATATGGGGAAGGAATAACTGTCCTTTATTAGTGTGTACA
>VXBQ01009106.1:0-14813 GCA_013400175.1 Phainopepla nitens | reverse complement strand
CCCACCCCCCTCTTCCCCCTAGGCCCGGCCAAACTCATTGTCTCCCAAAGCACTCACAAGCACCAGCCATCAGGTTCCCCCGCAACAAATGGGAGAAAAATTCCACAAGAGAGAATGTAAAGGAACAAAAGGAATAACACCCAACCCCCGACAGATGTGAAGGCTGTCTTGAGGATTCTCTACTCCAGTGTGGAGAGTGGAGTGAGCTGGACTGAGCAGTGGTGATGTTCAACCCAGTCTTGGTTGTTGCTTGGTTCATGATGGAGGAGGAGAAAGGGCAGGAGCTGCAATATAAGGGAAAAAACCAAATGCTCACTCAGCTTGACTTTCAAACCTTGTTTCTCACTGTTCTTGCTGTGGCAGTTTTGGGAAGTTCCAAAATGCCTTGTTCCTCCTGCTCCACCTCCAGGAGGTGACAGAGGAGACACGTCCCTGCGCTCACAGAAATTCTGGAGTAGTGTCTGGGGGATGCTGTTGGTCACTGTACTTTGGGGTCAGCTGGGAATAGGGGAGAGAGGGGCTTCAGGGCTGCATGGGAGCTCCAGGTGGGACCTTGGCTCCCATGTGGATCAGCTGGGCTCAGAGGCAGACACATCACAGCTGTTACTCATGGACTGGTTCTGATGCTCTTGCAGACATCCCGAAACAGAAACTCTGTTCTGGAGTCAAGTGCTCTTCCTCTGATGTCCAGAGCCAAGGGGATTAACGCGACTGAAGGAAAAAATGCAATGATGATTATTATTATTAACTTTTGCTCATATGAGAGTCCCTGTCCTGCAGCAAGTGTGAGAGATCAGGAGCTGGGAAAATAGCAAAAGCTAATTGTTCATGTTGATTTCAGCAGCTCCTTACAAAGTAGCAGTTGAGGCCCAGTAACATAAAATGAAAATAATCGAAGTGGCAATCGGTTTATCCATAATAAAATTAGCTCTTCACTATTTCATAGGAGCTGCATGGTGAAATTTTAACTTTTTTTGTTCAAGCACTGTTCTGTGCCTTAATGTTTCCTTCTCTCCTTGGCTACTGGCCCCAACTCTGTGCCTGCCATGCAGTAAACAGCTTTGTGTGGGTGTTTCCATAGCTCAGCTCACCTCAGGTTCCCAGTGCCTAAGGGTCCTCCTTTTCAGGGGGTCCTAAAAAGTGCTCAGATTTTTCCATTCAAAAGCCCGTGCTTTCCTGGACGTGTACCAACTCTTCCTTTAAGGAAACAGGAGAGGATGAAGCCTGTGGGGTGTGCTTGAGTGGGATGAGGCTTTCCTCAGGTGGAGGGATTTTTAATCCTGGAAGCAACAATAACAGTCAAAGCTTCACTACCCAGTCCCTTCAGTTAGGAGGAGATTCCTAAAGGATTTTTCTTTTTCAGGACTCTTTTCTCTGTTGTAACAGGGAACTTACTTTCTAGTAAATAGCAGGAAGTAACTCTCTGCTGCCTGAGGGATCATGCATGGATTGCTTTGGGATTTGCCGTGGTAGGTATCAGCCAGTGTTTATACATTTGGCTTTTCCTTGGGCATGGCAGCACCTCACATTCCCTGTGACAGAGATGGTCCCTAAAGCAGTGCCATGTGGGCTTTCCCCCTCTGCCTTGCATGCCATGCTGTGCTTCCTGCTGCTGCAGGGCTCTCTCACTGCAAGGTACAGATTAGGATTACATTTACCCGCCTGGCTGAGCAACTCCTTCTGCTTGGAAAACGGCCTCCTCTGCCCTTTATCCATGCACAGGTGCTCACTTGCCCTCCCAAAAGCTTTTTGATTTATTATTTTTGCAAAAGGCATTGTGTTGGGGCGCCGTGGTGGTTCAGGAGTGTCTCTGAGCATGTTGGGTTTGAGTCAACACAAATGAAAGTGTCCACTTAAAGAGCAAGAGCAAAAAGCCTTTTTATGTAGCCAAGGCCAGGTACTTCAGGCTATGGCAAGTGTGATTAAATGAATCAGAATTCAAGATGTGAAGTTCCTTCTGGGGATTTCCAGTTGGGTTTCCCCTTCAAGAGTGCCGTTGGTTATACTGGAATAGGGGAAAGATTAATAACCCGTGGGATGAAAGGGAAGAAAGCGTGTTACGTAAACCTGAGGATGGCTGATGAAATAGCTGACCTTGCAAAATGCTTTTTCTTGGCTGAGTGCTCTTAAATATGGAGGAATTCATCACAGGATGTGGATACAATCACTTGGTTATATTTAAAGTATGGAGAGGCAGCGTGCTTAATATTCCACTTAACTGAAAGAGCAACTTCTCGAGCAGACTCTGATCCATGATCCTAAGAAACCTCACACAAATCGAGAGGTAGTGTGTGTGGTTTATAAAAATTGGGACATTTACTTAAGTAAATCTTGAAATCACATGTGTATTTACTATAAATGATTCTATCATTGTCTGTATTGTCAATTAATCCATTTAGTGAACCTGTGTGAGAAGTTGTGAACAACTCAGCTCAGTGCACTTTAGTTAATGGGGATGGTCTCTGAAGAGCTCTGTGGGTTAGCTGGGCTTGGATGCTTTGGAAATTTACAGCATCTGTTTTCTCTTTTTCCTTACAGGAAACCTCAGTTATCTCTGCAGTTTTGCCAACTCCTTGTCTACGGGTCCTTAAAAATTCCTTTTTTAATTAAACAAACTCAGCCAAAGAGACACCAGAGTGCTTTAGAGTAAATGTGAATTTGCCTGGCTTTGAGGGAGCTAGGTTTTGGGGTTTTTTTTGCAATCTAATAATTTGTTGCTAAAAATGTGATGATTTTGAGGGATTGGAGTACTTGGGGTACAGGTCTGGCTGTGCCCATACTCGGCACCAGTTGCAGGAAACGTCAGCTGATGTTACATAACAGGTACAGAATTGCACATCCGTCCAAGGATATAGTTAGTGAAACTTCTGCTGGCAGAACTGGGGCAAAAATACTGCAGGTATTTGTGATTAGCCCCTATTTTATTTTTTAAAGGAATATTGGGTTTTAATCACAGTGGAAGAGTCATAAATCCATCCTTTTTATTGGATATAATGCTAATATACAGGTAGAACTTTGTCCAAACTTGGCTGTAAACCTTATAAATGCTCCTGAATTTCTGTTCCTGTACAATATTTAAGGAATATATTTCAGTAATGTCTAGGGAAATAAAAATTTGCTTTACTGGTGGCAGCAGCACAACTGCACTGGAAATGAGGGGGTACTGTGCTGCTGTCTGATCCAGAGAAGCTTTTCCTCCCTTGGAAGATCAGGGCTGTGTTTTGTGGTGCCCAGGTGAGCGCTGACCTCAGATACTCCTGGCTTATGTTAAAGCCACTCGGTTGCGTAAGTGGTTCTTACACCTCTCAGTTCTTGTGCCATCAAATGACACTGTTTGCCCAGGAAAATCTTAGTGACCTTGGCATTTGCTGGGAAAATAGAGGAGCATGAAGAGTGAGATGACTCAGGAGAAATGGGAAGGGCAGAATACTGATCATCTTAAAGCATTATGGAAGATTATGGAATGAGAGCTCTTCAGGCTGATAGGGATGTGATAACTGTTGGAAAAGCCTCATGTGGTGCTTCGGGCATCCAGGAAAATTGTTTTCAGTTAAATCTGCTTAAAAATCTACATCACTCTGTATTTTTTGCTGTGCAGCATGAGGATTTTGTAATTGTTCCTGAATTTAAGAGGCTTTAATATCTCAAATAAAAGAGGCATAAAACTTCCACCTCCAGCATAGATATTTCCAGTGATAGTGTAAGTATGCCTGGCCCCTCTAGTGATGGATACAGTTACTTGCTGCACTGAGGACAAACACCCCAAAATGCTTCCTGGTGATCTTTGTCCCTGTTCCTGTGGCTCTGAGGGAGCTCCTGGTGTAATTGCCCTTGTCCCAGTGCCTTTCTGAGAGCTGCACCCCGTGTTAGTGCTGGTGAGCTGCTCCTTGGGATCCTCATCCTCAAAGCTGGCTCCCACCTCGAGCTCCCTCCCTCCTCAGCTAAGGAAGGCATGGGCCCAGTGTCCCAGATAACACCATCACTTCATCAGTTTAGAGCAGAGTGCAGCCAGTTGCACAAGCTGCTGCTAAATTGCTCTTTCTGAAACAAGCTGTGCCAGAAAACTTCCTTCACTGAAGTAGCACAAGCTGGAAACTCCTTCCTTTGTATGCAGTTTGTCCTCCAATATCTGCATTGCTTCCTCTGAGTACCTTTGTATGAAATGAACACAAAAAAGAGGAAGCTGGCTCAGTAGCAGCCATGTATCTCTGGTATTATGGGATAATTTAAAAAGTCTTATCCCTTGGTCACTTTTATTATACAGGTAGATTATATATGGACTTAGGTTGGACTCGAGCTTGGGAGCAGCCACAGGTTTGGTGCTGTGGACGTTCAGCAGCTTCTGGGCATAATTCTCATGCAGAGGAAGGCTAAATGACAGTTATCTCCTGGTTTCCTTGTACAGGGATGAGGGAGGACTTCTTCTGTCTCGAGTTCCATTAGGCTAAAACCTTCATGAATTTTAGCTAAAGAACTTTATAGTTAAGCACAAATGGGCACCTCCTCCCTGCCCTCCCTTCTGCTTTGAAGTCCTCAGATGGCTAGAGGGAACTGCCTACATAGAGCCAAGTGCCCTTTAGCTCCTTATGCCACCTGGGAATGCCCCATATCTTGAATTGCAACACTTGCATGCCTAGATTGCAATGGTAGATTCCTTGATTTTACTTCTTTCCAGTGTTGGCTGTTTTTTGCTTGTTATATCCACTGAAAAGATTCCCTGGATGTAAATTAGTGCTCAGTGCTCCACTTAGTGTCACTTCCTATAAATACTGTTCCCACCAGTGCACTAAGAGGTGGGAGCTGGGATAAATCATGAGCTCCAGGCTGGACCCTGTCCATGATCTCTCCTTGCTCCCTGTCCCCACAGTGCTTAATCCCTAAACCAGAAAAAGGAACAATTTAAAGCCCCTGGCCTGGCAGATGATGTGGAATTGCAGCCTGACCCCTGCATAAAATTGTCTTTCCTTGGAATTCTCCCTTCCAAACACTATCCTGTGTTACAGTCACCACTTGGGGCATACTGCACGTGCTGTTTGGTCAGGGGGCTGTGGGGGGACAGATCCCAAAGGGACAGATCCCAAATATCCATCACAGTTTGGCTTGTGACCGTGGCATTCAGTTGTTGTTTTTAAACAATACTCGAGCATTTGCAGGGGTGGAGCTGCAGGAATTGGACCTGTTCCATAGAATGGGATGGAGTTGTGCACTAGGGACACAGCTCCAGGCGGAAGGGTGCCCTTCCCAAAGTGTCTTTACAGAGGAGGCAAGAGCTGACATGTTCAAGGTGGTATGTAAAATATCTGAAACTTTCAGCGTGCTAATGAACTAATGGCACTGAAATGAACTTCTCATTAAAGAATTAGAAGACTTCAAATCAGGTGGTAGCATAGAGAACAATCTCAGTGTTGAAGAGAAGCAGTGGAAATGTGTTCTCGGATAAAGTGTTGCTTTCCCCATGTATATTCTTATTTTTTCTTTGGTAAATGCATGACAAGTTTTGTGTCCTGTCCTGGAGCTTGAATTGCCTTGAGGCTCTAGTGGTCCTTGTGGTGTCTGTGTTGGTTCTTGCTCATTTGCTCTGCACCACTTCCCTTCACCTAGACAGACTCCATCCCTCAGGAATAAGCTGCATCCTACCGAGATTCACCTCCCTGCCATCTCACATGAAAGACTAAAATAATCCTGGAGAATCACAGGGCTCCTTTTGACTTCAGCTGCTGTGAACGTGGCCATTGCTTTACTTCCTTTCTCATAGCTTCAAAATCTACTTTGGCCCCTCAGGGCCGTTCTCCTGGCTCCAGCAGGACTGTCATGGAGGTGTGGAAACACAAGGAAGCAGGGAAGAAGGGAAGAGCGTGGTGTGTAGGGAGAGCCAGGTGTGTAGCTATACCCAGTCCCTCTATTGGAATGCAAAAGAGGCAAAGCTACAGAGCAGGGTGGGGAGTTATGGCTGGCTGAGAAAGGCACCAGCCTCTGGTTCACAGCCTCTGGTGTGGATCTTGGGATGTTCTGAGGGTGCTTTCATGGATGTGGTTTCATGTTGGGATTAGAGATGTCCCTTTGAGCTGCTGTGGGAAGGGTGAATCTGGCTTTGCTTGATTGGGCTGTGTCTGCACCCTGGTCTCAGATGTGATGGTCATGTGAGCATTTGGTGATTTAAATCAGCTTACAGAATCCACAGAAAAATTCACCCAGCCAAGGAAAAAAAATAGTTTTCTCTTGAATCACCAGCCTGAGCTAGTTCACCAAGGAATCTTGTGATCCTTAGTCCTTTCTGAGGAACATTATTCCTTGCTGAGGGAGGTGGCAGAAGCTGTGGATGCCAATGTTTGGCAGTGAGGTTGGTTTGGGATCCCATGGAAGCTGACCTGTGGCAGCCCAGTGACTGTGGCAGGGGCAAGGGAAGCACTGTGCCCTCAGGGAACCATGCCTTGGTTTTCTTCCCTTTTCCCAGGGACACTGGGGCTACCCCATGACCTGGAATTATTCCCCCTGCTCCTCGAATTAACAGTGCTCCAGAAGGTTTCTGAGTAACACTCCACGGAGGTGGAAGGTGCAAGAGGAAGATCAGCTTTTACATCTACAGCTTGCAGCACCTGTGAAGTCTCTTTTTCTTTCCCTACCTGGCTACCCAGGCAAGGATGGATGGAGGAATTGCAGGATGGAGGACTTGGGCTTTTTCCCAGCTTTTTCTGGTTCTGATCCAGGATTGTCCCTTGTGTTTCAAAAGCACGAGATGTGCAATGTAAGAGCCATGTAAAATAGTAACAGCCACTGACTTCAGTCACTTGCACAATAAATTATTATTCTTCTTGTTATTATTAGAATTAATATTAATTACTTCCATTTTACTTGAGTAGACAGATGAGAATTTTTTGTGTTGGAAGAGTGGCAAAGTGAGGTGGTGTTGTAGAGATAGGCAGTCTGCTGGCTGACACTAAAAGGGATTTTATTTTTGTTAGGGCCACAAAAATAAGTATTTCGGTGGCAGGGGAGCTTCAGAGCTTTGTCTCATTTCAGGGAATAGCAGGGGTGCAGTAGTTGCATAAAAATCTTCTAATTAAAAGAAGCAGCTGAGCTATTTAGGCGTGTGAGCTGCCACTAAAATGCTAATTATTTTGGGATGTGAGAATGTCTGGGAAAGCTTCTTCATCAGGAATCATGAAGGTTTCTCCTGTTTAAATTAAAGTTCATGGGTGATATAGAAGCCCAGAATAGTTTGGGCTGGGAGGGACCTTAAATCTCATCCACCTCCTGCCACAATTGGGGATGCCTTCCACTATCCCAGGTTGCTCCAAGCCCAGTCCAACCTGGCCCTGTTTTGTGTCCAGAGCAGCTGACCCAGGAGAACTGCTGCCCCTCCAGCATTTTCAACGGGAGACCTCCTGCCTTTGTCAGAATGTGTGGATGTTTGGGTTGTCTCAGAGCACAGAAAGTGATTTGGCAGCTGCTGCCAGCTACGAGAATAATTTTAGAAGAAATGTCACTGTCTCTGGTCAACTGAAAGCCTTTACTTACTCAGTTTGGATGATTTTAACATTTGTGTCTGTATTTGCAGCCTCCAGATTGTTCATTGCTGGTGTGGTTAAGTCTGGTCAGCCCCTGGGGGACAGTGCAGGGCAAGGATGGTTTGGTGGCTTTTCTGTAACTGGGAAGGGCAAAACTAAAAGCTATTTGTTATTACCTTTATCTTACTGAGGTCTTTTTATTCCTCGTACTTCCAGATGAGTGAGCTGCTGCCTTGGGAGTGAGTTGTTGGGTGTGGGGAACAGCATCTTCAGAACTCCCCTTGCGGCCTCAAGTTGGAGCATTACTTAGGTGATGCACGGTTATGGTACAGCACAGCACTGCTTCAGCTCGTTCCTGAGGGTGTGTACCTGCTCCTCCTTTCCCAGTCCCATCAAACCTCCATCTGATTAAGTCCTCCCAGACTTGCCTGATTTGTGAAGCTGACGGTTCTCCTGCTATGAATTCAGGTGGCAAAGGTTTAGGCTGTTACTATCTCCTATGAGAATCACGGAATCACTGAATCCCAGAATCTCCAGGTTGGAAGAGTCCTTCAATATCATCGAGTCCAACCTGTGCCCTAACACCTCAACTAAACCATGGCACCAAGTGCCACATCCAGTCTTTTTTAAACACATCCAGGGATGGTGACTCCACCACCTCCCCAGGCTGACCATTCCAGTACTTTATCACTCTTTCCATAAAAAACTTCTTCCTAATATCCAACCTATATTTCCCTTGATGCAGCTTAAGACTGCGTCCTCTCGTTCTGTCAGTTGCTGCCTGGAGAAAGAGACCAACCCCCACCTGACTACAACCACCTTTCAGGAAGTTGTAGAGAGTGATAAGGTCACCCCTGAGTCTTCTTTTCTCCAGGCTAAACATCCCCAGCTCCCTCAGTACATTCCTNGACTCAGACTCTGTTCCCAGGGACAGGATGAGAGGAAACCAGGGGAGGTTCAGGTTGGATACTGGGAAATCTCTTCACTGAAAAGGTGGTCAGGCACTGGCACAGGCTGCTCGGGGCAGTGGTGGAGTCTTCAATTCTGGAAGTGTTCCAAAAATGTGTGGATGTGGCTCCTGGTTAATGGTGAACATGATTCTGTGCTGGGTTAATGGTTGGACTCTGTGATCCTGGGGGACTCTTCCAACCTTAATGATGCCATGATTCTAATGTTTAGGATCAGTAGGTTATGTTCAGATCTGCCTGGGCAGCTGCCTCTGGGGTTACTGTATCCCCACAATCCTGTGCAGGGATGTGCTTAGGGAATGTACACCTGGAGCATTTTATGGGGCAGCCTTCCCCCAGGTGACAGCTTAGTCCATCTCCTCTCCATCCATGCCTGCAAGATCCTGCCCTTTATTACACCTTTGTGACAGTAATTTTCCTCTGATGCTGCCTGACAGTTTATAGGTGCCATGGGTGCCTACCCTTGCCCTCAGGAGCTTTGGGAGCAGGGGCTTGTCTGTTTCCTTGTTTCTGCTGGGAAGTGCCTAGGTATAGGTCTGAGAGCATCCAGCTGCTGCAGTGGCTTTCTTTCCCAATCAGCTTGTCCCCTGAAAGGAACCTAGGGCTGGATTTGGAGTTTTAAAAGGCAAAATGAAAGGTTTGAGAGGAGGGACTGAGTAATGGGAAGTTGCTGTGTCATAAGGAGGGAACAGCTTAAAAGGTGATTTCATCAGGAACTGTAGTGATGGGATAAGGAGTTACGGGTTCAAACTGAAAGAGGAGAAATTTAGGTTAGATAAATAGAAGAAATTCCACCTTGTGAGGGTGCCGTGGCTGTGGCACAGATTGCTGTGGCTGCCCCAGCCCTGGAAGTGTCCAGGGCGAGGTGATGGGGCTTGGAACAATCTGGGATAATGGAAGGTGTCCCTGTGCATGGCAGGGGGTGAAACTAGGTGATCTTAAAGGTCCCTTCTAACTGAACCCATTCCATGATTTCCTTTCCCATTGTCCTGCTGTTTTGGAAACCTCAGTGGTATCTTGACCCACAGACCTCCCCGACAGCTGGAAGTGGGTTCTCCAAGAACATCACCCCAGCGTTGGTAGCAGGGTAACAAAGATCTTACCTAGGGCATGTTGGATGTGATTTATTCCCACTCATGGCTGGTGCCTGGGAATGTGCAGCTCCTCTGAAACAACAACAGGGAAATGCAGGTTTTCTTTCCCTGCTTTATTTAACTGTGAATCACCTGTAAATGTGCATTTACACATTGTAGGATCCTTACAAACACACTCTGACTGCTCTGGCTCTGTGTTTTGATCACTTGGTACTTGTTTTAAGAAATAAGGAAATAATGTCTTGGTGTAGACCTTAAGATGACAAACAAAAATCCAGGTTTGCCTTTAATATATGGACATAAAGAGCAGCAGCACCGAAATCCTTCATTTCCATGCCTTGGTTCTCTTCTTGGGCAGAAAGCAAAGAAAAGCTTAATCCTTGCTGAGAGCAGCACAGCTCCAGCAGAGATCTGTAGTCATTTCATGGAATTCTGGGAGGTATTTAGCCCTATATCACATGGCATGAACCAACTTCCTGGCATTGCCCTGCCTGGGGCTTTAAGGATGTTTTGGGGCCATGCTGTTCTGAGGTGGCTGGGTGTGCATGCTGCTGGTGTAACACAGCTCTGCTTCCAATTTATTGGGTGCATTTTGGAGTTCAGCATGAATCTGGAATATCTCCATGCCTACCATATGGTTTGCCTACCATAGTCCTCTGTAACTTAGAGACCATTCTCCAGAACTCAGCTGGAGTTTCCAGAGCTCACCTTGTTGAGCCTTTCCTCCCCACCTTAATATTCCTACCATATGATAGGATTCCTGCCCTGGGGTTGTGGCTAGAGATCCATGAGGAGTCACTCGGAGCAGCAGGGTCTGTTGGAAATCAAATAGGGCAGCTCCAGGTTCCTGAGCATTGCCTGTTTCCTGCAGTCTAATGGGAGTTTCAATTAATATGGACAAGTACAATAATAACTAACCCTCCAAAAATAAATGGAATTATAAGGCTACTTCGGCATGTTCCCTGTGGTGCCATTGCCTCCCGTGGCAATGCCATGGTTTCCAGCTGAAGGGAGCTGATGAGATGTATTGACTTTTTCTTTCTTAGAAGAGTCCATATATTTTGAGAATAAAATGTGAATTGAAAAAAATATGGAAGTGGCTGGTGTTTTAAGGGGAAAAGAGGACAAGTGAGCTGGTGAGAAGTTGTCTGGGACTGAGCAAGAGATGCTCTCCTGGCATGTCGTTCACCTTGTCACCTGAGTTGGCACAGGCATGACCCAGGGAGCCTCTGTGGCTTTTTTTTTTTGGTAATTACTAATATTTCACAGCTTGGTTGAAACCTGGATTGAACCTTATTGAGGCTGTGCTGTGAACACTTCTGGGAACGTTAAAAATACACCTCAAAGTTCACAGTTACAGAAATACTCCGTGCATCTCCTCCAGACCCATCCCTCACCCACCAACGCCCTGCTTCAAGGAAAATCTCAGCAGGATTAGCAGGGTTTGACACAGTTTCTTCCACCCCAAACAACCTTTCCAGGTCTCAGCTGGAAATAGCCACTTTGCCTGCATGCTGAGGTTGCAGTGGAGGGAGACAGAGACGAACTAACAAAATCAGGTTGCCCTTAGAAACACATTTGAATCAGGCAGAAGAATTGATTGGGGTTTTGTGGCATTTGCTTGGGTGTGGGTCTTGCCAGCCCCTGGGAGCTCTCTGCGCCGGGAGGAGATGCTCAGGGTGAGGTGAGGTCTGGGCTGATTTAGTGTGGGTGAGCTGTCTCAGTGCTGGTTAATTTAGAGATGCAAAACTGAGCCTGGAAGTAATGAGCTCTGGCTAATTAGGTGCTTGTCTGCAGGTGGAACTATTGCAGCTGGTGCTCCCAATATTGCTGGTTTGTATTTGAAAGCATCATGGAATCAGTGGAGTGCTGGGAATACAGATAATTTGCAACAAAGTGGGTTTTTTTCTGTTATCTTCTCCCTAGCCCCCAGCTTTCCTTTGGCATTCCTGTTTGGCTTGACTGTGAGATTATCACACATAGACCAAAGATGGAAGGGAAAGGATGAGGGGAAAGGGGCTTTTTATACAGGCAGATATTGACAAGACAAAGGGGAATGGCTTCCCACTGCCAGAGGGCAGGGATAGATGGGATAGTGGGCAGAAACTCCTGCATGTGAGGATGGGGAAGCCTTGGTTGCCCAGAGTAGCTGTGGCTTCTTCACCTCTGGAAGTGTCCAAGGCCAGGTTGGACAGGGCTTGGAGCACCCTGGGATAGAGGGAGGTGTCCCCCTGCCCGTGGCAGGAGTGGCACTGGATGAGCTTTGAGGACCCTCAGAACCCGAACCAGAGTGGGATCTGGGGTGTTTTGTGGAATGGATATTTAGAGGGATGTAAGTTGGAGGATTTGGAGACGTGCTCGGGTACAAACAGGATGTGGACTGTGGCTGTGGCTGTTCAGACAGAAGGGTTGGGGATGTGCCAGGTGGGCTCTGTCCCTGAACTTGGGCTGTGCAGTCGGACGTGCCAAGGCCCACGTCCGCGGATTCCCGAAACGTGTCGGGACTCCCGAGCGGAGGGGAGCAGGAATCTGAATAGTGGCAGGATGCTGGGGGCAGGAGAGGGACAGCACGCTGTTCAGTGAGCATTTGAAGGTCACTTTTTCCTTGCAAGCTGCAATTTCGGCCCTGGAAAGCTTGTTTGCTGGCAGGCATTGAGGTTTATTGTGTGCCCCTCTCTTTGGAAAGCTCTTCCTGTTCCCATTCAACTTCGTGCAAGCACGGCTTAGGGGACAATGTGTGGCAGACAGCAAGGAAAGGCAGTGTTCAGGATTATTTGGAAGCTGATGCTGAGATTAATGATATATAGTTAAAAAGCTGAAGTTAAAGTAAAAAGCTGAAGATGTATTTTGAGGCAAGTTTTGTTATGAGGAGAGTGTTCATTTAGAGCATGGCATAAGCTGAGATAAGCAGGGAAAGCCTCACTGCAACATTTGGATCCAGACAGAGCTTGGGGAGGATGATTTAATGAGGATTTAATGCAGGAGGATGGACAGGATGACAACTTCCAGTTGTCTTCTCAGAGTTCAGTCGGGGAGCAAGGAATGAGTCCTGCAGTCAGGGATTTTGAACAAGGCAATAAAGGAGTGGTGAAACATCAACAGTATCTATGTAGGTGCATTTCTGGTACAAAAGAAGATAAATATTTAAGATTTTGTTCCAAGTATAAAATAACCCATAAACAAGAATTTTAAGAGAGTTCAGTGATGCAGTGTAATACACAACATACATGAAGGATTAAAGAGGTTGTTTGTACAAACGCTTCATTGATCCACTGAAAATTTGTATGTCTCATAAATGGCACTTGGACTGTGAACATTGACTACACATGTGGCACTAAGGAGCTTTATACTGGGCCATAAAATGTTGAAACAAGCTTAATAATGGCTTTTGCTATTGGATCCCTCTGGGGATAAGTCGTTCTGGAAAGTGGCAGACCCTGGAGGTTTGCATCTCTTGACAGGGATGATGTACTGCTCTGTAAAAAAACTCCTAAACCACGAACCCCATTTTTGCCACTTTGCAAACACTTTTTATTGTGTTCCTTTGTTTTTCAAACATTTGATTTGCCAGAAATAGTCCTTAGATGAGAATTAAGTTTTGGTGTAAAGCTGCCATGGGCTTTTAAGGAATTCTTCACATGCAGCTCTTCACCGAGACCATATTCCTGAGTGCTCATGCCAGCAAAAAGTTGTACTTGTTTTTCCTTGGTATAATAACAATAAACACCAAACACTGAAACACCAGTGCCCTATTGGAGCTTGACCTCTGGTATAGTCAGGGCTCAGAATCGTGCTTTATTTTGACACCGCGTCACATTGTGCAAGAGCAGTTGCATCCAGCTGAGAAAACTGAAATAAAAGCACTCTTTTCATACAGGGGCCACCTCATTCCTTAAGACTCAGCCAAAAGGCCTGATCCCCTTATTAGGAATCCACTAGCAAAAAACCCCTAAAGAGACAAAAAATCCTACCCAAACACACCCTAAAATAAAACACAATCTCTGCAAGGATGGGAGATGGGATATGTTGTTGGATGGAAGCAGAGGAATGGTTTGGGAGGGTCTGCATTTTATTAAGTGGGGTCTTTAAATGTTTTCCAAAGTCCTTGAATTATGTTGATCTTGATTTTTGTAATATTAATTATCTCTCATCTGCTATGAGCAAAAGCAGCTCAGCTGTGAAGGGTCAGGGTGCTCGAATCCTCTAAGAGCTGAAAACGTGGAGATGACAGGTCATGGGGGAAATCAGCATGGGTTCTGTAATTAGGGGCTGGATTCTGCAGATACACAGGAGCATTGAATAATGGTCACCCAGGCAACATCAATCCTGCCTTTACCTAAGTTTGGAGTTACTTGCTTTGTAACCTGAATTTTAATTTTCCTGGGAAGAAGTCAGTTCAGTTGTCATATTTCAGCATGGAGAGATGAAAACACTGTTTTGATCTTATATATTTTAATTTTTCCCAGGTAATGTGTCACTTGGTGGAGTTTGTTTTGGGATTTTGTTGTCGTTTGTCCTCTAAAGGCTGTGGTTTGCTTTGCCAGCATTCCTTCCTTGGGCTTCTGACACATGATCTGTCAAAAGAGGGATTGATTTTGAAAGGAAAATTGATGTTGAAGTAGTTGCTAAGTAAAGGGGTTCATGGTGCTACATTTGGGAGTAGCAAGATGAAAGCTGACGGGAAACAAGCTGCAGAATTTCCTGCTCAGGAGTTTGTGCTGCAATTTAATTATTATTCTGATAGGGAGCACTGATGCTTTCTGAGCTCCTCATTCATTGCCGTGCAGCTTTCCAAACCACTTTGTGCTATGGACTTCATATTTTCCCCTTATCCTTTGTTTATAAACTTGGCTTGATTATTATCCCATATCAACTTGCTAAGAGGAGCATGATGCTGCCTCCCATCCATTTTCCACTGTGTGCACAGTGAAATCGGGGAAGCAGCGAGATTGCAGCAGCATTCAAGTGTTGAGGTACCAAACCCCATAGAGGTCTCCCTTGTGCTGCCTCTTTAAGAGCTCAAGCTCTGCCTGCGTGGGGATGGGCAGGAAGAGCTCTGGAGCCAGCCTGGCGTGGCACAGATGGGATGTGGCCGTGATGGGATGTAGCCGTGGGCTTCACTGATGGATGTGGGGAGAGAAAGCAGCGCTGAGCTGGCTCATGGCCAGAGCTCTCTGGGGTCTCTCTGACAAGAGCTCTCCAGGATCTCATTGCTGGTGTTCCCTGGATCTCACTGCCAGAGC
>VXBQ01009103.1:206175-229879 GCA_013400175.1 Phainopepla nitens | reverse complement strand
GGCCGCGGGAGCGCTGCCCGCCTCCGCCTCGGCCCCCGCCCGCGCAGCGCCCGCCGCCGGGCTCTGCCGGGCCTTTCGTCTCCTTTCGCCGGCCGGGGCCGCTCGCTCCTGGGGGCTGGAGAAACCTCTGCGTGCGGGGAGGGGGCGAGCGGGGCCCCTTCTGTCAACAGGTGCCGGCACCCCCGGGCTGGGAGCGGGCACCGCGGCTTGCGCCTCCCGCTCCGGCAGCGCCGAGAGCCCGGCAGCGGAGCGGTGCTGCGGGGGAAGGCAGTGCCTAAAAGCCGGCTAAGCCCTTTTGTTTGCTCTGAAAACACTAGTCTGCCACGTCTCAAGTGCGAGTCGGAGACAAAGTGACAAGTTTTGGGTGAATGGGCTGCGTTGTCTGAGGTCTCTGTGTGCGCCAGGACGGAGTACCGTGTAACAGCGCTGTGGGGAGGCTTGGCGGAAGGCATTTGCTATAGTGCTAATATTGTTCAGAGGGCTCTACTTCGGCAGCTTGTCTTTTGGTTCAGCCTCTCGGTAACGTGGATTCCGTATGAAATAGCTCCCTGACTCGCCTGGATGAAGGCTGGCAGGAGGAAGGGCACGTGGCCTTTTCATACATGAATATCCTGGGTTTCATTCCTCTGGGAGGACCCAAATTATAAGTCATGCGTGCTTATTTGGGTAAAAAATATCTTCTCCTTGGTAGCCACCAGCTAGGGAGACGCTTTTTTTGTTTGTTCTTCTACAGCGTTTCTATGATTAGTTTGCTTAAACCCAGTGTAAATGAGGGGTAGTTGTTTTTAGCAGAAAGTGTGGGAAAACCAGGAAAAAAGCATACTCTCAATTGTACAGTGTCTTCATTTTGGAACTAGTGAATATCTCAGTGTCTCTGTATCATTAGTAAAACTTTGTTAATGTTCACTAATAGCGTGACCGGTTGATAATATGTGCCGACCATATGGTAGATGTGAAATTAATCAGATTCCATTGTGGGTTTAAAATCTTATAAAACCTACTTTTTTTCTATTTAGGCACGTTTAATTTGTCTCAGACCTTACATAGGAATCTGGTTCATAACATAAATAATACAATAACAAATATAGAAATACTTTAGGATATTTAAATGCCCATTTCTTCAGTCTTAAGCTATTTCACTAAGTTATTACAAGCGAATATTATAAGTTATTAAATAACACTGGGTTATTATAATTCTTATTTGAGGTGTTTAAAGCTTCTCTTTACATTCTCTGTTTCAGCTTTACTGTGTGTGCCACTGCTTTTTTGTCACAAGTACTTTTAAGCCATGACGATGACTTGATAAAATATCTGCCATATTCTCCATTGTGGATGTGATGGTGGAGGAAGTGAGATCCTACTTGTTGTGCAATGGATGAGGGTTTAGGTACTCCTTTTAGAAAAGGCAGCGTTAGGCTTTGCTGATTCCTGATTAACTCATGGAGTGAGGGTGCAATTGAATCCATAGTTGAGACAATTTGGTTTAGCACATTAGTGGTGCAGCTTTTAACTCTGAAGTTGGCCCTGGTCTCTGAGCAAAAGCAGAGCTGGACTTGGCACTGCTTGAAGTTATTTGCAGCTGCTGGGCTTTAAAAGAGAGCCCATGGAGATTTTACAATCACTGGACATCTGAACAGCTTCACTGCGTTAAAGCTAGTACATTAAATGTGTTTATATAAGAAGAATATAATTATTTTTAAATACTTCTATTTAAAACACTATATAGACTATCTACACATTTACTGGTATATAAAATAACCAGGTTTCCAGAAATGTTAGTTTCTGCATTAATGAGCACATCCTCTGAATTTCTCTGAGAACTTTGTTTTAAACTTTACAGTGCGCCTAACTAAATATTCCCTGCCCTTTGTAATGAAAAACAGTGACATGAACAAGTAGTGTATATTCAAAGTGTATGTAAATCTATATACACTGTACAGGTAGTGTTTAGTTCAAAGTGAAAACTATATAAAAACTCTAAGAAATAATGTGGCCTGGTATTGTAAAAGAGGGGCCTGGATAAAGCAGATATTACATCATGTCCCTGTAAAAACAAATCTGCTTGTTCATCATCTCCCTATGGAAATCCAGATTCAAAAGGAACATTGCTGAAATCAGCCTTCTGGTGCCTTGTTAGTTGCATCAGGTTTTGTTTCTAAATAAAACAGTACATATATGAACTACTGAATAGCTGTCTAAGCTATTAATGATGTGCTGCTAATCATCTTCACAGCAGTTGCTGAGTAGAGCCCCTGGTTTTATCATCTAATATTCCATTGGGGTTTCACCGTTGTGTCTTGTTACCTGTGTTCATATTAGCAGTTCATGAGATTTTCAGTGTGGTCTTGCTTTGACTAGGCATGATAACAGTTGTGAGATTTAATGCTGACCTTAGAGAGGTTTAAATACATTGTCACTCTTTTTGGTGAAATTGATGTGCTCTGTTATGCCACATGTTTCACATGACACGGCGAAGCGCTTTCAGATATTTTTATTGTAGCTGTTCTTTAAGATATGAAATTTTACTGCAGCTTAAAGAAAAAAAGAAAACCCTGAGGACAGTTGGAACCAAGTTATTCTTTTATTTCACCCCAGTTTCTAATAAACTGTTAATGACAGTATAAACATCTCATATTGCTCCCAATTCCTTTTAACTGAGGGCGAAACTTTGGTGTACAGAATTTACAGAAATCTAATGCAATTTAACCACGGAGAGGTGACGCAAAACTGAAAGAGCTCATCATCCACGTCAGCACTTGTGAGGTCTCACTTTAAGTTAGACTGATACAAAGCAGCCTCCAGTGGAGCTGACAGATAGAAGTAGCCACGAGGAATTAAGTATTTGTGAAGTGAAACACTTAATGGAATCCCAGAGTTTGTTCAGAGGACCTTGGGTTACAGAGCCTGCCCCGTCGAATTCTAATCTACAAATTATCGAGCGTTTGCCCACAGGCAAGAGGAACCCTGCATGAGAAATAATGGGAATGGCTGTGAAGTGGCTGTGAAGTAAAGATTGCTGCTGTAGGACCAGACTCCCATCGATTGATGCGTGTGCGTTTATTGTGTGCCTAAAACTTGCCTCAAAACGGGGCCTAAACCGCTTTGGATTACATCAGCCTCCACAGGAGGAACTGCAAGATACACAGTGTGACATGTTGGCAGGGGTGAGGAGGGCTTTTACTCTCAGCTGGACTGACCTGATAGTAAAGTTCCAGACTGTCGGGGTTTAAGTGCTGACTAGTAAAATTTCTAGCTTTTCCTATTCCTGGTCTAATTTTTTTTGCAAAAGCAGATGAAATTGGGGACCACAATACCACTACAGAAAGGAAAGCATAAAGAATCTGTTCTTTCTTTTTTTTTTTTTTTCCCCTGTGTGAAGCAACTTTTAATAGGAGAAATCTCTGCAATTTTTTCTAGCTAAGGTTTCTGCTTGAGTGTTGTGGAAGCAGTTGCAAAATTAGCAGAAAATAATTTTTGCTTTTATTAGGAATAAAATGTATGAACGTGTTGATTTGGTTTTGGGAGAAGAGAACAATGTGAGCTGATAAGCTGAGCGTTTTATCTTTCCCTTGGTAGGAGTTGTTCAAACCTGAAGTGAAGCAAATTTAAATATGCTTCTTTGCCACAACCAGAAACTGAAAGCAGCGGTTGAGAAATCATCGTGTGTGTGTTCTAAGACAGTCTCGCTGCAGAGTCAGCTGCTGGGAACCCCGTGGGGAAGCTTTGGAAATACCAGGTCAGGGTGAGCAGCAGAGGCCCCTGGGCAGGGAGCACAAATGACCACCTACAATGTGGAGAGCTGCCTTCTGAGGGACTGGCGATGGGAGAGGAGTCACACAAACAAGGATGTATGTGGTGGATGGACCATTCTTGATGCTCTCAGAGAGTTATACCCTGAAGAATATTTAGGGGGAAACAGGGACTTACTTGGAGAAGGTTACATGTCTTGGCAAATAATAAGGAAGAACAGGCAAAGTGTTGTAACATGCTAGTGAAAAACAAGCAAGTAAAAGAATCTCCCCTGCCTCTGAGAGCCCCTGCAAGTTGCCTGCAGTGAATAACACAAGTGGAATTGTCTTTGCATTGCATGTGCAAGCCCATTGCAGTAACTGAGCTGCACAGGTGCTCCACTCGAGAATTTGGCAGAATTGATCACTTGCATTGATCTTGCTGCCGCCTGTGTAAATATTGACCATCGTTAAAGGCAATTCTACTACTGTTATTTCTGTCTGGTGGTCGTGTTTGGTCTAGGCCCCTTGGGGCTTCATTTGGGTGCCAAAAAGTTTACAATTACTTTATAAATTCTGTTTTACAGTCCAAGATTTGATGCTTGAATGCTGACATCAAAGTAGCTACAGCTCTATCAGGGTCATGTGCCATGTTTTGAAGGAAGTCAGTGACTTCAGAGCAAATAGTCACTGTTTACAACTCCAATAGTGCAGTGTTCTGGGAACAGTGTGACCTGCTTTTTCCTAAAGGCTAAGCATTTCTATTCCTCTGTTGATTTAACCAAGTTAGCAATAGTTACTAAAAGCCAGAATAGTGCAGCTGCTGTTTGGATGGTATGGTGACATGGGCTGGCTTGTTTTGCCTGCTTTACCTGCAGTCTGATGCATGTTCATTTGCACTGCATATAAAACACTTTATTAGTGTTTGTGGAACATGTGTATGGTTCAGTGCTTTTGAAAAGGCTACACTTCTGCAGGTTATTTTATGCTGTTACTGAATGAAGGTAAATAAGACTTGTATCAGCAATAGTACAGAAAATGCGTATTCGTTTATGAATTGTTTTGCTGTGCTTTCAGTTGTTACTCAATATTAAGAAATACTACTGATAGGAAGGCTTAATTTAAATTTTGCATGATTTGTTGTGTTAGTGGCAGTCAGAAAAGAGCTTGTCTGTCAAGCTGCTTTACAAACCAGCTCCTGGATAGGACTGTTGGTCACAGTGCAGAAAAACAAAGCCTGAAAACTGCTTCCCCATCACTTTAATTCTTTATAAGGTTTCCCAACAGAATAGATCAATCTACATTTGTCCCTGCTCTTTAGCAGTTTTCAAAGGTGCTCCTTAGGCACAAAATCATTTAGGCTGGAAAAGATGCTTAAGTCCTACACAGTTTTTAAAACAGCTTTTTCAAAACTGAGGATACAGTTGAAATGGAATAATTAAATGAAGCTTTGCCAAATTAAGTTACCAGTGGCAAAACATGACGTGTTTAACTTTGTAAGATATTTTACATAGACATCATTATACTAAGATGAGTCCACTACAAAGTACTGCAAATAATTTCTGAGGTACTAATTTGCTTCAACCTGTTTCTGACTGGATTTTGACTGATAATGTGGGGATTGCTTTGCCTCTCTGTCTGTTCTAGTTCAAATGGAGTAAACCAGATTTTTTTGGGACACAGAGCCATGAGCCACGTTTGAGCAGAGGCTGAGAGACAATGCTGCATCGCAGTTCAGGTTTCCTGAGCAGTCAGGTGCTTTTGGTGCAAACAAGAAAATGGGTTCTCAGGTTGTGGTAAACTTCCTTGCAGAGAGGTGAAGCTCAGTAAATGAGCTTGGCTGTAACAGGTCTTTAATGTGATGAGGTGACATGGCAGGTTTTAATATGCAAAGTGTGTGGGGAGTGCACCTTTGTAATTCTGCTCTGGTCGTTTCAGAAGCTGCTCAGGGAGACTACAAATGGCTGATAATGTAGCTGCCCTTCTTGGAGCCAGTTTTGGATGCAGTTTAGAAATGAACCCCCAAAGCTTGCTTCTTAATGCATGGATATTCAAGCTAATTGATGGCTTTGCATGTTAGTAATTAAAGTAATCCAAAGATCTATTCATGTGCTGCTGATCAATGAATCAGAAATGAGAATGAAGGCTTTCATTGTGTGATGTTGACGTTTATAGGGAGTTATGCTGCCAGCCTGCCTGATTATTGCTTCTAAAGCATTTAGATGTAGGTTTCCTTACCAGATATTTTATTTTGATTATTTAAGTTTCATAAGGCTTTATGAGGACAGGAAGATATTTATAGAAATGCGGACTTGTGTGGCTCTTTAGTGATACTTTTTTATTTGGGTTGTTTTCACATCTTTCATTTGGTGAGAATCTTAATGTCTCATGTGGGAGATCTTGGTTTAGATTTTAATCTATTCGTTTACATCTGAAATTAACAAAAAACCTCACCCTCTCAAACCTCAGTTTTGGGTTTGGGTTTCTTTTGTTCCTGAATGTGTCCTACTTTCCTTCTGCTTCTGGGGTTTAACTGCCTTCTATTGTATTTATCTTTGCAACTGTTTCTCTCTTTCTCATTGCTTCGGTTTTTTCTGTATTTTGTTTGTGGGAAGAAGTTAAATTTTTTTCGATTTTAGGCACAACTTTGTGCATTTGTGAAAGGCTGTGTGTGAACAGGTGTAGCACATTAAGCAAGTGGTTGTTGTAAAACCGAGTAAGAAGCACGTGGGCACTTAACTTTGATTTAAGTAACACTTATTGGATATAAGAGAAGCAAAAAAGGGGGTAGCATAGATAACTCTTATTTCTGTTTGGTTGCTGGAACTCCATGCTGAACAGCACTGGACAGACCTTTAGGCATGGCAAGTTGGACAAATCCTGTCTGTGGTGCGCATAATCAGTGTAGTCTTTGGAGCTTTTGCAGGACGTCCTGGGAAGTTAATGGCACAATTTATCATTTCCTCTGGCAAGGAAAAGGATGTTATATGAACATGTGCAGCTTCACCTCAGAATATAATGAGATATAGAATCACAGAATAGAGACTGTTAAAGGTGATCTAGTCCAGCTCCCCTGCAGTGGGCAGGGCCATCTTTAAATAGATCAGGTCACCCGGAGCCCTGTCCAACCTGACCTTGAATGTTTCCAGGGATGGGGAGGCTACTGCCTCTCTTAGCAATCTGAGCCAGTGTTTCACCACTCCCATCAAACAACTTCTAGTCAGAATCTACCCTCTTCTAGTTTAAAACAAATACCCTCTGTCCTGTTGCTACTGTCTCTGCTAACAGTTGTCCCCATCTTTCTTATAAGTTCCCTTCCAGTACTGAAAGGCTGCAGCGAGGTCTCCCTGGAGCCTTCTCTTTTCCTGGCAAATTGCACCATGTGCAAGAGCTGTAATTGCCAGGTGGGGGCTGTGTATTGTGTCACAGTCAGTGCTGAGGTCACATTGATCTCAGGTGATAAGTAGAGTGCAGGCCTGCACTGTTTCAGGTCACCTGGTTTGTGGATCACTAACTCCTTGATATACAACGCTATTGTGTTTAAGGTTACTGCCAGCAGGAACTCCAGTCAGTATTGTTGGTTTTCCACCAGCCTCTTAATTATGCTGGTGAAGTCCATTCCAATTTTTTGAGTTGATTTATCTATTTTTGCTGAATTAGGTAACCTGAAACGAGTGTCTACAAGCAAGCTTAAAATGGAGCTGTAAAGCTACGATCTGGAACTGAATTGACTCTGGCAGCTTGAGCTGTAGTTTTTTTGGTTCCTCTTGGTCAAAGACTAAGGCTGAACTGAAATACTTTTATTCCATTACTAATCCAGCCATTGCACTCCTTATTAGTCCAGTGCATTTCACTCATTTTGTTTCCTTACCTGTCTTCTGGTTTCCTGTTCATTCCTTCCAAAAGCTGAATGAGATCGTGTTGTGGATGAGTGGAATGTATCTCACTCAAAAGACAGGCAGCAATGTATTTTGAGATAAAATAAAATAATGTTTTGATAATTCGCTGGAATTAAACAAAGTTCAATAGTGGTTTGGCAAGGTTTAATAAGTTTAATGCAAGGTTCATTTTATTAATTAATGAAAGAAACCTACAAAAAAGAAGGTTGAGTTCAAATTCATTCATGTATGGGTTCATTGAGAGTGGTTCTCAGGGACTGGCAATGCAGAGAGCAAGAAGCACAGTCCTGTTGAGTCACAAGATTCTGAGTGGACTCCTTGCTTTCTAAACTCAGTTTGGAGTCTAGGAGTGGCTGGATCCACTCTTAGTCTCAGGTCAGTGGTATATATCTAATGGAATTATCCATACAGGGTTTGTAATAATGTGGGGTGGATGGATTACTAATGTTTCATAATACCAATGCAACATCCTCTGTCACCTGCTGAGGATCTGTTGTGAGTAAGGAACCTTTCCACCTTGAGTAAGGAAGGAGCTCTTAGCTTCAGGTAAGGAATTTGTAACTCTGAGAGGCATCCCTGCTCCAGGGGTCACCTGGCATCCCATTAAGCTGCAGTTCAGGCAGAGCTCAAATCAGGCCCATCCTGCTGGCAATATTTATAGGGTGAAGTAGTTGGCTACTGGCCAGTGGTGTAGACAAGGCAGATGTCCTTATCTCAGTGCTGATACCTTGTTCTGAACTTCGGTTATCTCACTCTTCTGATAGTTATGAAACCACTTTTCAAAATTTTTTTCAAGACACCTCTACTCCCTTGGACCAGGCACTTTCTAGCTTGCAAGTTTCTCCCAAGGACTTGGGGCTGATTGCTCCTTCATCAGCCTGAAAGTACAGCTGTGAGTCAAATGTATCCAGCACAACCCTCAGTTTCAGTGGGAATTCATTGTTTACTCTGTGCCATCTCTGTGCTTTAGTCAAGTACAGGACTGTTATGCAACTCCTCAGTTTTAAAGACTGATTTTACATTTCTTAACTCTTGTGACATATTTCTTTTTTCTTTGCAGAAAAGGTACAGTTTGGCTGTTGGTCCTCCCAAAAAAGTTCCTAAAGTCAAGGGAGTAGAGTCTGCAGCAGTGCAAGCATTTCTCAGACGGCAAGAAGAAGAAAAGAGAAAAAAAGGTAAAAGTACAAAATATGTCCTATGGAGGACTTTCATTTATTCTTTGGTATTTGTCACCTTATTCAAAGTTCTTGCAAATACAGCTGCACACCTATTTCTGGAATTTATGCATAGACCTGGTGCTGTGAGAGAAAGCTAGAACTAAGTAAGGACTGGGGATGTTTGTTTGCTTTCCTAAGGAGTTAAAACATTAATCAGCTACATTAGGTTTTATGGCTGGAGACAGAGAAAGCAGTTAAGGTGAAAGGCAAAAGACTATCTCAGCTTTCATTAGCTTAACTTTGAAAAGCTTCATCTATGTGAAAAACGGAAAGAGTTGCTGTTGTTGTATCTTAATCTAGTGCACCAATCCAGTGAATTTTTAACTAGTCTGAGATACAATTTCTCCATTTTTATATTTCCTTTAAATAGTGTATGGAATCAACTAGTACTGCATTGCTTCTGATGGTAATGTTTTGTTAAAGGTAACTGAATCTGATGGACTGGATGGCCCAGGTTATTCCTCCTCTCCTGGGCCAGTCATGAGTCTGTTCCTTATCTCTGCTGCCAGGTCCAGCCAGAAGCAAGACCAAGCATGAATTCCACTTGGGGCATGCTGGCACACTCTGTGCTGTCACAGCCCTTGACAATAGAATAACACAGACAAGGAATGGTACCTTTTATAGGTATGAGTAGCCTAAACAATTTTCTAGGAATTTTTACTTTTCCTGAATCTTTCTGGTGTTTAGCCCCCATTCCTTGGTCTGTCCACTATCTGGCATTTAGATGTCTCATTCACCAGCTAGTTCATTCTGACTCTTGTCAGTAGATCACAGACACAAGCTAGAGAGCATACTTATGCAGGAAACAGCTAAGCCAGAACAGGCCTCTGTACTATAACAGAGTGTGGAGATAGAGCCCTGTGCCCTATCAGACTTGTATAATGACCAGCTGCTTGCATATCTGTGTTCAGCTGCTTCTGTGTCTCCCCTATATCCCTCCACACACACACTTAGGCTAATTTCCAGTTCTTATCTCCCCAATACTTGTATTCCCTCTCCTTCCTCAACTTCCCTTAAATATTTGATAGTAAGTTCTGTACAGTCTCAAGATTCTCTTGCTCAGTCTCAGAACTCCCTCCACTATGCAGAGATCCCATAACTTCTGTACCTTCTTATACAAAGGTTCTCCATAATTTTTGTAGCATCCTGGAAAGCTGCTTCCCTCAAGAAGCCTTGGTGGGTTTTGTTACAGCAGCATTTCACTCAATTGCTTGCCTTTGTTGGAGCAGCTGACACGGGTGGGTTAGGCAGCCTCTTGGCACACCTGAGGTCGCTTTCTGGTCTATTTTGGATAGCTGTTAGCCAGATATCCTTAAGTTACTGTCCTAAGTGGTTTGTTAGTTTGGAAAATACTGAAATACAAAGGAGTGTTGTTGCATAACTTTCTCTGGTTTTCTTGCAGCACTGGAAGAAAGAAGGAAGAAAGAGCAGCTCTTGGCAAGACGTATTGAACTGAAACATGACAGAAAGGCAAGAGCTATGGCCTCACGAACAAAGGATAATTTTTATGGCTATAATGGTGTTCCTGTTGAAGAGAAGCCTAAAAAGAGGAGGGCTTGTGAGAATGCTGCTCAGGCCCCTGAGGCTGAGTATGCAACAGAAGATGAAACTGAGCAACTTGAATATAGTCAGACAGAATCTGAGCATGAGCAAGAAGAGTATGAAGAGAAACCATCCAAAGCTGCAGTGAAACCAAAGGCACCTCCCAAAAGTGCACCAGCACCTCTGAACTTTGCAGAGCTCTTGAGGCTTGCTGAAAAGAAACAATATGAACCGGTGGAAATAAAACCGGTGAAAAAGGTAGAAGAGAGACCCAGAACAGCAGAAGAATTGAGAGAGAGAGAGTTTTTGGGACGCAAAAACAAAAAAGTAGAAATGCTTAAGAAAAGTGAGAAGGAGATTAAGCCTACAGGGATATCCAGTTCTTCAAAAAAACTGTCCTCTCAAAAAACACCTGTAAACACAAAACTTAATAAAAGCTCAGTAGATAAACATTCCACATCTAAAAGCAGTCTTTCGCTTTCCATGGGTGGTATTGATAAGAAATCCAAAGCACTAGCATTGACTGAAAAACACCCACGGTCATCTTCTTCCAGACTTGATCAAATGGAAAAAAACTCACAAAATGGTTCCTTAAAAAGCTCTACTGGTAGCAGTCATAATAAATTACCTGTCAATGGTATCAGAAAGCCTGGCTCGAGCTCTCAGGTGCCACCCTCAAAACCCATGGCCAACGGGGCTCAGAGAATGCCATCTGTGAAAGAATCCAGCCTGAAAAAGTCTGCCCATGAGAAATCAGGAAAACCTGCGGCCCTTCAACATGGAATCAACTCCAACGCAAAACGATCCGGCAGCAGCTTAGGAAAAGGAGGGCCTGGACATCCGGGGGGTGGTGCAGGTGTGGGACCGGGGCGATCAAGCAGCAATTCTGGCGTGGGACCTGGAAGACCAGGAAGCAGTTTGAGCTCAGGGCCTGGGAGGCCGGGCAGCAGCTCAAGCACAGGCCCTGGGCGACCAGGAGGCGGCTCAGGCGTGGGGCCGGGACGGCCGGCGGGCAGCTCAAGCACAGGCCCTGGGCGGCCGGGCAGCAGCTCAGCTGCGGGACTGAAGCGACCAGGCGGCAGCTTGGGCGCTGGGCCGGGAAGGCCAGGCAGCAGCACAAACACGGGACCAGGGCGACCGGGCAGCAGCCTGGGAACGGGACCAGGAAGGCCGGGAGTGAGTCCGAGCACGGGAGCCAAGCGCCCGGGCGGCAGCTTGGGCGCCGGGCCAGGGAGGCCGGGCGGCAGCACAAGCGCGGGGCCCGCGCGACCAGGCGGCGGCCCGGGCACGGCCGTGAAACCCAAGTGTACTGTCGTGTCAGAAACCATTTCTTCTAAAAACCTGGTCACAAGACCTAGCAATGGACAGATGAACGGAGTGAGACCTTTTCCAGGGCATAGACCCGTGCTTCATCCACAAGGTACGTGTTTATAGAACAAAGACTTTTTTTCACTGTTATGGTTAACTCCAGCTGGTGACTAAGTACCACACAGCTGCTCGCTTGCCCTGTCACCCACTGGGGAGAAGATTTGGAAAAATCTCAAGTGAAAATCAGATAAGAACAGTTTAATAATTGAAACAAAATTAAATATAGCAGCTTTTAATTTCTTTTATTATTTGTTTTCACTTGTATTTATTTATTGTTTTTACTTATGCTTGTAATTTTTGAAGTACAGGTGGTGTGAAGTATCGCATGAAAGAAAACTAAGCAGCCTGTGATGGATACTGGTATATGAATGCTGTTAGAAGGAAAAGAATTGAAGGATTCGCTTCCAGCATTGCTTAATAGTTGGTCAATAAAACTTCGTAGTGTCTTAAATAACAGATGCTTGAAGGGCTAGATGAAAAATTACAGGTTTTATGTTTCAGTGTTCTGGCAGATTTATCTTATCAGTGACAAGCCATTCTAAAAATTTATTTCTGATCAGGAGCAAGCAGTGTGGAGTGTAGTGAGTAAGGGCCTGGAAAGCCCTGAACAAAGAACAGATATCTGTCATGTGGTTTCCTCAGGATGCCATTGCTGATACGGAAAAGTAATCTCCTCTACCACAACTCAGAGGAAGTATTTCCTCTTGGTGAATTTCTGAAAAATGCTGCTTGACTCGAGGCAGGAGTTTTCCACTTTGAAGTACAGAAAATGGCTATGCCCAAGGTATAGCAAGGAGAAGTACTATTAAATTAAAATTATGTTCATGTTTCTGTCATTTAGGTCTTGGAAGACCACCTATTAGTTACAAGAGACAAATAGAAGATGATGATGATGATGAATATGACTCTGAAATGGATGACTTCATTGAAGATGAAGGGGAACCTCAAGAAGAAATATCAAAACATATTCGGGAAATATTTGGCTATGACCGGAAAAGGTAAGAAAAGTAACAGTTTTAAAATACTGCAGAACAAGCAGAAGAACAAGTAATTGTTCCTAAGAAGAGAGATTAATTCATTAGCTGTTTTTTTAATATGCTAAAAACTGATATTTAATTTTCAGGTACAAAGATGAAAGCGATTATGCCTTACGTTATATGGAGAGCAGCTGGAGAGAGCAGCAGAAAGAAGAAGCTAGGAGGTATGCATGGATTTGAACTTGGATACAAATTGTGAAGTTTGTTTGTTGCTGAAGTCATAGGGCTAAAATAGCAAGTATCCACTCTGCTTTTTACAGCAGAGGTAAATAAGCCTTACAGTTTCTTATAAGAAAGCTTAAGTAAAAGATGGAATTCATACAGCCAGCGGTGGATACTCTAAATAAGTCATGTGTATCCTTATTTATCACAAGCCTTGCTTGTTAAGAACCAATAAAAAACAAAACTAATTCATTTCCAAAAAAAAAAAAAACATTTTTAAATGATACATTTCAGTTGAAATTTCAGATACTTGAATTTGTCCCAAGAATTACAATAACCTGTAAGTTTGAGGTCTGGAAATTTTATTTGTTTTTTTATCTATAAGTGTGTGTGTGTTTATTTCTATAGAAGCTAAAAAAGGTATGCTGACAAGCTCTTATAGTCACTGATTTAAATTACAAAGATATTTTCATGTTGGTTTACGCCTTTGGGCCTGCGTAATTCTTATGTCATAAACTGATTTTGTTTTTAAATGAGTGGTGGGACAAGCTTTGTGAAAGCTATGGGGGTTTTTTATAGAAAACGGAAATGTTGGAATGCATGGAGTCACCAAATTCTTTTGTTCTACTGGAATTTCTGTATGGTTATTCAGAAGTGCCTTGAGCATTAGAAACTTGCATCTTTGAAGTTATAGTCAGTGTCCTTATTCCTCCTGGCTCATGAGGAACAGTTGCAGCCCATGGAAAGCTGTAGTCTGCTAAATGGAGTTAGGAGAAATAAATGGAATTTTAAAGTGATATTGCTGTTAACCAAACTCTGTTGACATCTTAGAGTGAGATTTTGCAGAGTTGAATTCCTGACTCACTTTTAACTACACATGTAACATAAAGGAAGTGGAGATAAATTTGAGTCAAATTCAATTTTACTTTTCCAATTGATGTGTTTCAGTAGGTGCTTTTTGGGAGAAAAAAGACCTTATGTATTAAATTTATTAATTTTTTAATACAATCTTTTTTTTGACAGAAAATTTAAATATCTTTTTCCCTTGAAATATTTGATTCTGATACTATGATTTAAAAAATCTTGATTTCTTAAAGCTGCATTCATTCTATAATTAAAGATGATCTGATATGGAATTATTCTTCAAATCAGCTCTAGTACTTTTAGCATTGCTTTTTGGGTGTGTAGAAGTAAAACCTCACGTGTCCTGAGTAGCAATGTAAAGGATTTCATTTTGTTTGGCAGCTTGAGACTCGGTGTTCAGGAAGACTTGGAAGAACTGAGACGGGAAGAAGAAGAACTGAAACGCAAGAGACAGTCTAAGAAGCTGAGGACACGTTAACTAATTCATGGTGTTGACTTTGTTCATGTTTCTGCTCCCCTCTGCCTCCATACATCTTATTCTACTTCAGTTTCCATTTGCTTGTTAGAGGGCAAAAGAATATTTAAAGGGATTAAAGTACTGAAAAGCAAGGCTTTAGTTTGACCTAAATAAGATATTTATTTTTAATACTTGCCAGGGTTGTTTTTTTATGAAGAAATTAATGCACTAATGCATATTAAATGGAATAAAATTAATAGATGTTTCCATTGATTAAACCAGTTCAAGATGCCAGCAGAAATATTGACTAGCTATGCACTGACTTGGAACTGTGTGGGCCACGTACGAATAAACCAATTTTGCATTCACTTGAAAGAAACGAATAGCATTCTTGTTCCCTACTATTTCTTGAGACTTGGAAAGATTGCTCTATGTCCTGCCCTGTCTCCCAACATGAGCCTCAAAGTGTTAAAATGTCATCTTCTGTACAGCAGCAGCTTGGTTGTAAATTCAGCCACAGCCCATAGGTGTTTAAGGCAATAAAGTGCTGCAGGTCTTTTGATTTGAGGACCCATAAAAATAATTGGAACCTCTACTTCTGAACAGAAAAGTGCATGTCATTTGCAAACTGTGCAGGGATGGGTATGACCAAAAGATTATGTTGGCTTTTGCTGTGTCTGGAATTCCAGTGCCAGTCTAATTCAGTATGAGAAACACACACCCTGAAAACAGAAATTTCAACTGTTTGTATGTAACCTGTGCTTTTGGGCTCCAGCATATGCTTGGGAATTCTTCTCCTGCCCTGTAAATCTTCAGATTTGTTTAACAGCTTCTGCTACTTTTACAAATTGTGTTTTTTCTTGCATTAAACATCTGATGGTTAAAATATTTGAAATGTGAAGCAGTCATTTATCCAATTAGCTTTACTGTTCAGAAAGAACATCAGAATGAAGTTTTGTTGGAATGCATTTGCAGCTTTTCAGTATTAATATCATGTTAACTAGTTAATGTTTGTGATTGATTTCAGCAAGCCAAAAACCTAAAATATGTATAGCAGGAGAGTTAGTTCAGTTACTTACCTTAATGGCCATATTTGCACATTATTTCTAACTATGCACTTAAAGACTGTTTGTTTCAGTAACTGAATTTGTTTACAATCAGCACAGGGTTCATCTAAGTCTGCAGGAGTTGCACTGAGACCTGAAGCTCAAATCTGGTGTTGCCTCTACTTGGATTTCCCCAAGTTGCCCTTCAGAGCTCACCAGTGTCACTACTTGGCTTTGCCTTGAGCTCCAGGACTCCACTGGTAGCATCTGTCTTCAGCTGCTTTAGGCCATTATGTTTTAATGCTAGAAATACTTTAAAAAGTACAAAATGGCTTTTGCAATTGGTTGGGGTGGGGAAAAAGGAAAAATTACTTTGTGAAAAAACAACAAAGGAACCTTTCCTGTTGGGGTTATTCATAGCAGTGCTGCTTCTAGGAAGCAGTTCAGATAGCAACCTTTAAGGAACAGTCTTTGAAGCTGCTCAAGTTTAAACATCTGATTGTTAATGTAAGAAAAAACAGCTTTTTAAGATGTTTTCTGTCACTGGTGTACCATTTGACTGCCTCAGCAAAACACTGATGTAAGTTAGTGGTGTAGATTCTCTAGGCTATCTCAGTATTGGCTAACATGGAGCCCAGGTAAAGATAGCATTGTTGCTCCTCTGTAGTTTTAACTTTCTCTATTAACTAAAAGAAACTGTTTCTCAGGGTATGCCCTTGAGACCATGCCAGATAGTGTAACCTCACTGTCTAGAAGTGTGTTGTATTCTCTGCTGCATTGGGACCATCTCAGATTTCCTGTTGGAGATTTCCTGGTTTCTAGAATTAACCATTCAGGACACTCAACTTTGGGACCATGATCAAGTTCTGGGTTTATACTTTAATTCTTTTTAGCTGGAGAAAGACTCGAGGTCCATCAACCCAGACAGCTATATCTGTGAGCAACTTCCTGTCTGGTTGGGGAGAAAAGTCTCTTATGAAGTAAAATAAAATATATACTAAGTTGAAAATTGTTCATTTAGGAAAGAAATCTGCATTTCAGACAAATACAGGTTAAGTCAAACCTGATTATTTCACTACTTTCTGATTATTTAACCATGCAAGATCACTTAAACTTCTTAAGCTGTAAAGCACTTTGTCATTTAGATGGTGACTGGAATGTACTCTGCTAGCCTCCCTAAGACACTGTATAACTTTCTTCACACAGTGATCGTTGCTTAAATTTTGTCTGTTTCATATGAAAAATTATTCAAGGACACATTTGTAATTTTACAGTCAAGATGTACTTTCTCATAATTGGCATGGGATGCTGATGGGTTTCCTATTTTGTACAAATGTTTGGCTTTTAATGTGCCTGCATATTTGTTGCATATTTGTATGTCAGCTAGGAAGGAACTAAACTAACTTTTTAATTCCTGACCTTGTATCAAAAAACCTGTTTGTTGTTTGCCAGATTAATAGTATTCATCTAATGACAGTATTTCAGTACTTCCAAAGTGCATCTGAATTTGAGGTGAGGAAAAACTGGAAGAATGCTTACATTGGTTTATCAGGATTGGATGTTCAGCTAATGATTTAATTGTATTTAAGGAAATTTTGGTTTGGTTTTAGATTTTTAATTCACTGTTTGACAATGTGCCTTTTTACTAAATTGTGTCAAAAAATAATGAATGTAGGAGGATAAAAAAGTTGGTTTCTGCTATCTCAGATTCTATATCCTTAAACTTGAGAGTGTGAAATGACGTACTTTTCATAAAACCCTTCCAGGTCTGGCTTTGATTGCACAATTAAGGTAGCTACTTCTTTATTGCTAATGCTAAATCAAATGAAGGGCACTTTCTATTGATGACTACTTTTTGAAAATGTCTTGTATTTACACTTGAGCTCTATCTCACTTTACAGCGATGTCTTTTGGAGGCCAGGGTTTTGCATATCACAGGAAGCCTTAGTGTGCAACTCTGTGCTGTGCTTTAAAATAAAAATCTTTCAAGAAGTATATGAGATCTCTATGGAAATCTGGATTTATTTTTGTGTAAAGCCCAAAATATTGTCCAGGAAAACTAATTTTCTATTTTTTTTTGCATTTTGTAACATAATCTAGTAGCTGATACATATTTCTAGATATAGCATATTTCTGGAGACCAAAACATGTCAGAAAATAAATATATGGAGAGAATGGTGTTTAAATTGTGATGAATGTACTTCTATTTATTTTGGTGAGTGGGTGTGACGCAATATTAAAATGTTAGTGTGTAAATAAGGGTGCTTCTAGTGTTAGCTAATGATTTTTTTCCTTTGGGGATATCATCTGTGCACAGTGTCTTTTTACACAATGTGACAAATCAGGATAAAAACTCGTACATAGCTTACCTGCTCTCTGGTGCTGTCTAGGAAGTGTATACTTTAGCACACACCAAATGCATATACATTTTGCAGAAGAATATGTGTACAATAAATTACAGGCATTAAACATTTTACTGCTACTTCTCATTGGTTTACTTTTATGGAAGATTTATCAGAATTACTTTCTGCCATTTCCTCCTCTGAGCTTTCACATACAGCAGTGTCAGTCTGAATGTTCTCATGCAGCCAGCAAGAAGGTATAAAAAATGGGATGGAGTCACTTAAGCTTTCAGAAAAGATCAGGAAGTTCCTGGTGTCTCCTGCAGTTTAGGCTGTGACATAGTATGTACTTGGAGGAACATGAATTTAGAATGACAGTATTCACAAGTGTGCCCCCTGCCTTTAATCTTGTGCCTTTGAAGTGTTCACAAGCGGCATCCTTCTTGGATTTCCATATTCCTATGTAAGGAGTCTGAAATGCCTTGATGGCTGTCTCCTCTGGAAGGGTTTCCTGCTTTAATGGTGGAAGTAAATGCCTGTTTTGATCAGCTGGTGCTGTGACCCACTTCGAAATGGATGAATGGATACACATCAGTGAGCTCACCTGCCTTTATGAGGAAGAGTAATGCTTGCACACACTTGTGCTTAAAAAAATATTCTTTTAAAATATTGCAAATCTGCATTTCATGTACCTATGAGTACCTTGTTTTGAAGGCATGAAATCTTACCTTCTTTTGGAACTACCTTTTATGGAATTCCCTTGAGATTTTTAATGTATCTTAATAGCTGTGATCAGTCAATCTCAGCCATTATTTCAAGGCAAAAGTGTTCAGGTGGTGGTTCTACATTGAGTCATTTTCTTACCCCAGCCAGTAAAGCTACTGCTGGTAGCAAAATCATTTTATTCAAATTGGGAGAAAAAAAAAAAAAGTAATTACAAGTTTCCCTTGTTTGAGGATAGCTTTGAGCTGTAGTTTATTTGGAATAATGTTTCAGTTCCACAAGGCAGAACTGCAATTTATTTATCCCATAGAAAGCCTCTTCTTACCCCTGGAACTGCATGTGGAAACATTTTTCCATAAGCCTAGGAATCTAAAAGCCTTTGACATACCATGCTTACCATATTCTGTGGAATGAAATTTAGGACAGAGGTAATTCCTGAAGTAATCAAATATGTCATGAGTTTAGTTCTCTGTCCAAAACTAATAGTTTTGTTTTTCCCTACCACCTGGTGCTTAATTTGCTTTGAGGGTTCCTTTGTTTGGTTCTTCATGCGAGTCTTGGGTTTTGCCTACATCATTCTCCCTCCACTGGCAAATTAATTTATTTTTTTGTATCCTGGATGTAACTTCCTCAACATTCCTTGCTTGAGAACAGGCAAGTATATGATGCTCTCTCTCCTACTGTGTCTGGAAGTTGATGGCAATCAACAATTTAAAGAATCAAGAGCTTCAGTGGGTTTTTTTGGTTGAAGGAGTTGGTTTGATTCTGATTGGAAAAAAAAACACTTAAGTGTAGAGTTCCAAGTTTTGTAGTGCAGAGGAGTAACTGAACACGTACCTGTGAATACACCGAGTACAAAGGCTGTTTGAGTGCCTTATGTGTGCTCCTCCATGTACTAAACCTCTCTTGTGCATTTCTTCAGGAGAGATAAGTGGCTTCCTTGAATGATGCAACTAAGGGTACATGATGTTTGTTGTGGGTCTGTCCTCAGCTCCCTGTCATGATAAGGCAATAATTCTCCCTGCCATCTTCTTCCAGCTCTTGTGTTGTATGGATGCCTTGTGGTCCTTTCACATGTTCACTATGTCAAGACTTGACCAAACAAGGAAATGTGTATGGTAGAGCAGAGCATCTGTGGATTGACCTGCTGCTCTGTAGCTAATGAATAACACTGATTCTGGTTCTTTTTGGACAGGAAGGGCACTTTATCTGGTTCTTCATTTGCACAGAATGTGCAGGAAGGGTTTCTGAGACCTCCACAGTGGTGTCAAGTGTGACTGTAAATGGTATGCAGGCAGGCAGCCAGTCCCACAAGATGGAGGTTGAGAGTTCAGGCAGAGGGATGTGCTGCTGTTACTGCTCTCTCCCTGGCCAAAAGGAGGGAGCCAGCAAGCCCTTTGTTAGCCTGGCTTCTGTTTGCCAGCTGGCTACAAGGGGAACGTGGCAATGGCAGCGCACGGTGCGAGATGTGGCCCAGGCCTGTGGGGAGCCCTGTTTACAGGCAGTGCGAGATGCTGAAGCTGGCAGGAGAATGTAACTATTTTGTGGAAATAATATTCACTGTCTTTACAGTTGGCAATGAAGACTGATGTGCTCACAGCTGTTGGCTTAAATCCAGCCTTGGTTGGTTGTGCTTTGAAAGTGATTGTTATGACATGTAAAATGGTCCCAGTGTAGATCACACACACAGGTGACTTGCTGGTTGCTCAGAACAAAGGGCAACACTGAGATAAATAATGCTCCTAGTCATGATATTCCCAGAGGTGAAGGTGGTTTGGGTTTTGTTATGAAGCTTGCTCCTGCCACTTGTCTTGTGGTTGGTCTGCATTTATTACCCACTCTTTGGTATCTGGCATGATCACTTGAGTATATTTTAGAAGTGCAAATTTTTCCCATAGCATTTAATATTTACAAGTTGAACTTGTTACATCCATTCCATTACTCTTAAGTTAATTTAGACAACTCATAGCATTGCATTATTTTCTGCACTGGAGAAAATCCTTTAAAAATCTTCCTGGATTGTAGTTTTCTGTTGTTGAGAATACTTTCCCTTGGCTTTGCTCTAAACTAGCATCCCTGTAGATACAGAATGTTCACAGGCAATCAGAATAATGAGACTAGTATTTAGAGTATGAAAGTTTGAGGCTGTTGAAATGTCATTTCCCTCTTGCATAGAACTGAACAAAATCCCAAAGCTGTATGCTGCAAGACAAGATCCATGAACCCCAAGACTGATTTTGCTTTGCCCTCTCCCTTAGCACTTGAGAAGTTGCAGTCTATTTTCTGTTTCATTAACCATCTTAACCTTTCTACCAAGTCTTGAAGAAAATCTCAGTCAGAAAGATCTGTACTGCTGGCAAAATCCTGGTCTTTAATACATAGGGTAACCTATTATGCAGTGAGATGTGATAAGAGCTGGATATATTGCTTGATAAATCCCAGTTTGGGAGAATTTCCATAGCTTGTTTTGTAAGAATATATGCAAAATTCTATGGCTTCATTTGGAAGAGTGTTCCCAGTGATGGGGGCAGAGGAACTACTAGAGGGTACATGGGATAGCAAGGCTGTGTGCTAGCCTCCTAGCAAGATGTTTCATTACCTAGAGACTAGTTGGCTGTTGGCATACACAGGACAGGGAATACTGTGAACCTAATTAGCATATCTAGTCTGATAACCAGGATGCCTTGGCAGAAGCAAACAGAGCTTTAAAGATTGCGGATTGAGTGGATCAAGACCGGCTCAGGAAGAGAAGATTGAATCAAACCTCTGCAAGCAAGAAATGTTTGTAAAATGTATAAGTTTTTCTGTGTGAGGTTTAAGCTAATCATTGTAGTAAAAGATTACTAGCCCTAGAATAGTATATAAGCATTTTGGAAACCTCAGTAAAATCGAATTCTGCTCGTGAATCAGTCTTCCTGTCTCTCTAAATCGCCGACAGCTGGCAATACTCTGTTGATGTAATACAGAGTTATCCATTGCAAATGATGTTTAGAGAAGATTTTGAGTCAGAGGGCACAGACCCAGCTTGGAATTGAAATGAGTTTGAACAGTGAGTACAAAGAAATTTGAATCTGTAGTTTGGGTGCAAGCTTAGTCAAGGGTGACTTCTAAGCCTCAAATGCTACCAGTAGCAGTGTGTCACTGCCACAGGGATGTGGTCACTGTCCTGGTTGCTATGATTGTTTTGGTTATGCATGAACACAGATTTTAAAAACGTTTCCAAACATCAGACTTACTAATAATGGTAAATATTTCTTTCCCAGTTGTTTTTACCATGAAATAATAGGAAATAAAAAATTTAGATGCTTGAGATTAAAAATTTAAAAGGAATGTTTTATTCTCAAACATTAGACTATGCTAAGACTTCTGTGAAACAAAATTATCTTCAAATTCTCTCTTCAAAGGTTTAGACAAATGTTTGTGTCGATCATTTTGTAACAGTTTAATAGAAGAGGTACTATGCTTGCTGGGTAAATGACGTGTAGTACTTGCTGGAATCTGCAATACCAATTCCTGAAGGACTGATCTCGTGCTGCTTTCCAAACTGAATGTTGAAGCTGTAACGTCCTTCATTACATCACACACAAGAATTTCAGCACAGAAGCAGAATCAGCATCATTAAACATTACATATGATGGAGAAGCTTAATGAAGATTGTTTTAAACTTAATTATTTTCTGTATCAACAACCTGTGCTCTTAGTTACTGTCTGCTTCAGGCCTCAGAGAAAAAAATTGTATAGAACTGGCATTTGTCACCATTTACCTTGCTGAACCTACTGTGTTTTCCACTGAATTGGTCCTCAGACTTTCATGACCCCTTTCCAAAAGGCAGTTTTCTGGTCTCTCTGCTGTGTGGTAGGGAGGCTTAAAAAATAAGAGACTAATGTAGGGAAATAAATTCATGTCAGGTTTGTATTTACATCCTTGTAATTTCATAAAGTTGCATATCAGTTTTGACACTATCAACGCAGAGGGAAGAAATCCCCGCATCCCTGTAATATCTGTGCATGGTCACAAGGATGGTGAGGGGTCTGGAGGGGAAGCTGTAGAAGTGGATGAGGTCACTTGGCTTGTTCAGCCTGAAGGCGACTGAGAGATGTCATTGCAGTCTACATCTTCCTCAGGAGGGGAAGCAGGGGGGCAGACACTGATGTCTTTCTGTGGTGACCAGTGACAGGATTCGAGGAAATGGTATGATGTCGTCAGGGGAGGTTTAGGTTGGATATCAGGAAAATGTTCTTCTCCCAGAGGGTAGTTGGGCACTGGAACAGCTCCCCAGGGCAGTGGNTCTCCCAGAGGGTAGTTGGGCACTGGAACAGCTCCCCAGGGCAGTGGTCACAGCACCAGCCCGACAGAGCTCAAGAAGCATTTGGACAATGCTCTCAAGCACATGGTGTGACTCCTGGGGTGTCCTGCGTAGGGCCACGAACTGGCCTCCATGATCCTGGTGGGTCTCTTCCCACTCAGCATAGTTCGTGATTCTATAAACAGTGTCTTGGTTTACTGCATCCTTAAAGCTTGCCCTGAATTATAGGGCTAAAATTAAGAGAGTAGCTAGAAGGACAGAAACAATATATTGATTAAAGGTTTCTGCTTTGAGAAGCAGAAAAGATTGAAAGCAAGCAGAATAGTTAATAATTATCTGATGAAGTTAGTTAGAGTTAGTTAAACTAAGACAATGCATTGTTTACGCAACTTGGTTGTGTTTGAAGAAGCAAGAAGGGAAGATAAGAACATTGTGAAAATGAAGAAAACAAGCCAGAACCAGGATTGGGGAGTTTGGACTATGCCAAATTGCCAGAGGGACTGCAAAAACGACAAAAGGGAAAAGTTTACCATGAGGAAGACCTCCCTGCCTTCATCTCAGGAGATCACTGACCCATTTCTAAACCCACTGGCTCAGTTCAAGTGAAGGACTGCGGGAGCGCGAGAGGAATTTGAGCTCGTTATAATACGAAATGGGATAGGTGGGGTCGGGTAATGCATATGTATAGGCGTATTGGGTAATTCTGTCAATACGTAGGATTTTTGTGAATAAATGAGTATTCAAAGCTCTGTGAATTTCGCACATATCTTTGGAGGGGCTACCCCCCTGTGTGCCATAAACATACAACTCTCTAATTATTGATCAGCTGGAGAGTTCTTTTCCGCTCGTTCACGGATGCCCTTGGCTGCACGCTGGCTGCCGCCTCTTCATTTGATTAGGTCTCATTTCCTGCTGATTAGGCTTGAAAGTACACAACGATTTTACATCAAAGAAGAATCTCGACGCATTCCACATTTTGCCACACCATGGCGGGTGGAAACAGCGCGTAGCC
>VXBQ01009103.1:192983-205795 GCA_013400175.1 Phainopepla nitens | reverse complement strand
CTGGGGGCGGCTGCCCAGGGACTCCCCGTCCCGTCCCTTCACATCCCCGTGTCTGCGCTGTCCTGCGACAGCCGAGCTTTAAGTTGCACCACGCATCAGTTTATCCCTGTGGTTCACGCCGTGCCTCACGACCGAAACCTTACTCTTCCCTCATAGGAAGTTGCTAATTTTTTTTTTATTTTTTTTTTTTTTTGTGGTATTCCCCGCGGTAGANGGTGGCATTCCCCGCGTTAGAGCTTCCACGCCTTAGGAGCACGAGCGCGTTGTTGTAGCATCCCTCTGAGAGTTTTAATTTCCATATGAGAAACTGAGCTGGGCGTGTTTAAGCTTTGGGCATGCCAAATAGTTTTGGGTGCGAAATGAGGAAGGTGTGTGTCTGAGTCACGCCGTAAATCCTGTGATCTTTAGAAGACGACAAACTCTATTTGATGGAAATGCCTCGTTTTGTATTACAAATAGAAAGAGGCCAGCTGGGGAAAGATGACTTTGGTTTCATAATCAGATATATCAACGCCTTCAAAAAACGTCGTAAGTGTAAGTTGTGTTGACATTCATAATTAGGGAGCATTGGATTATTTTTCTTTTTTTTATGCAAGACTTTGCAGAATCCAGTGATGGAGAGAAGCTGACTGAAAGGTGTTTCTTGTCAGCAGCTCTCTGTTTTCCTGTAGACAGTAGAAAATGATCTTGCCGTGACCATGGCTGTCGGATTGCTGCTGGGGTGACAGACTGAAGAGAAATTCGATTTTAGCCATTGTTTTGTGACAATTATTCCAGGGCAGTGAGGAGCTGTTTAAGCCACTGTCAGGTAGCAGTTTTGTTTGCTTAGGCAAGGGTTACGAAAAAACAGCACCAGGTTTCCTAAATGAGAAGCGGAGGCTCTAATCTAGGAAATGGAAAATACTCTTTGTAACTTTGGGAATCAGGAGGATGCAAATCTCTTGGAAGTTCAGGTATTGGACTGGTTGGGGACAGTCTCAATGAAGCAGCATTTTCTCAGCTCTCAAGGACAGCTTAAAAAAAAAAAATGTCAGAGGCTATTTACATACACATTTGACACATTCCTGGAAAGTGACATCTTAGTAAACTCTTCTAAAATGTGTGCAGGTGGATCTGAGTTTAGCTGTGTCGGTAAGAAAATAATGTCCTTTTTCTAAGAAGCTCATATTTTTATATTCTTTTTAGTGTTTGCAGATGAGACTAAATTTTATTAAACTTCTGCTCACACAGCTGTAAAGGGGAAGAAATGGTATGTAAGGAGTGACGTTCAGAATTTCAGCAACAGCAGACCTGCAAGAGCTTCAAAGCTTTTCTGTAATCAATTCTTTTTGATAACTTATTTCACATCAAAACTATTTATAATACTAAAATGATTACCTTCCCCTTCTTGTGTTTCTGCCTTCTGTAGTGTCCTTTTCCCTATCTCTCATAATGAAAGAAGCCTTAGAAGTGAAACTTTTTTCCTTATTTTTTTCTCCCCTTCCTAGTATAAGTTCAGAGACCTGACCATAGAAGAGCTGAAGAATGTTAGCAGGACCTACCCCAACTTCACATTCTCCATGAACACATACAGTAAGAAGTGATACACTTTGAATTATTTGTGGGGATTCCTACTTGCCATAAATGCAGACTGTGCAATAGAATGTGAATATATTTCTGTTGTGTTCCTGTCTTTATGGTGACTTGCAGTAAAATTTCTCATGCCACATTACTGTTCCTGAACGCTCTTCCGAGGGTGCATACGTATAAAAACCTTAGCAACTCATTTACTTCATCTTACTTCAACTTGTCAGTAATTAGAGAAGATTGATGCTTTAAAGTCTTTATGTGTAACACCATTTTCCCCATATTTCATTATTGTATTGAAAGTATTTTGCTGGCTTTGGCTTATAGAGTGTGACCTACAGAATCTGTCAGCCTGACTGGAAATTCTCACAACTTCAGAATTACCCAGGACAAAGGGTTTTGAGACTAATGAATGTACCAATGCAATTTTTGTTAAAATTTCGTTAAGGAAATATTGTAAAATATAGGGGGGAACTTAGCAATGTTCTAGCCTTGGTTCTTCCAGGAGGAGTTTATTTGATTTCTAAAGAAAAATCACTGTTGTATATGTGTATGGGATGGGATTGCTTTGAAAGGAGTTTGTTGGGTTTTTTTTAAAATTGCATTTTTAATTTCAGCCTTCAAGGATGGATCCCAGAAGGACCTCCTGAATTTTAGTGGCACTGTTCCAGTGAAATATGGTAAGATAAATTAACATAGTTTTCTTGCCAGTTATGAAATGTAAAATGTTTTGGGTGCTGCCTCTTTACAGTTCACTGTGCAGTGTCTTCAGAGGGGTCTAGAAAGGATTTTGCAAGAATTGGAAGAAGCCAATTCTACTGCCTGAACAAGTGCAGCTGAAATAAGGGCGTATAAATTAAATAAGTAACTTAACTATTTTAAAAATGATGTAGTTTAAGACTGTGTAGGGAAAGTCTTTGGTGCTAATGGAGCTTGTGTGAACTCTCAGAGTTGTGTGAACTCTCTGAGACCTACATTTGTATAGGCAGTGTCCAAAAATAACTTGTAGGCTGTTTTTTGTTTACAACTTAAAGCCTTTGAAGACTGATGAAAAGCTCCTTATAGATGCTTTTTTGCACTAGGTGTAAAGTCATAAAGTAAGTATGAAATATATGTATATCTGAAACCTTTATTTGCTGAGAAGAGGGGACACACTGGCTGAGAGAGGCCCCTGGGAAGCAAAACACTTACAGGGTATTTATACACTAACAGGGTATTGTGCCTTTATATTCAGAAAGGCACAATCAGTAGCACTTCAAGTTGATCCAGACAAGTCTGGTTTTATTAATTAGCCTAAATAATATAAATATTCTCCAGTGTGAGTCTGGCAAAGTGATCTGTCAGGCTTTTTTCTTTGTTATTTCAAAGTGTGATCACATCACACACGACTGGTCTTCAGTGCAGAAGTTAGCAATGGCTTTTATTTTGTGTTGAACAGGTAATTCCTATAACATACCTGTTTGTCTGTGGATCCTGGATTCTCATCCCTTTGCTCCCCCCATTTGCTTCCTGAAGCCAACTGCAAACATGGGCATTGCCGTGGGGAAACACGTCGATGCACAGGGCAGGATTTATTTGCCCTACCTGCAGAACTGGAGCCATGTAAGAGCTGGAGTGGCTGACAGGGGAGGGAGTGGTTTGGGAATGCTGCCTGGTATCCCCTGGGGCTTTCAGGCAGTCTGAGGCTTGTAAAGGCAGTTGGAAGTGATTGTAACGAAAAAAGGGACTTATTCTTTACAAAGTAATGTAAACCTCATGATACTTTATTGCTGTGAATAGTGAGACCAGTTGATTATCCCTCAGGAAAGTTCAATGGAAGTTTCTGCTTTTTGGGTATGTCTCTTTTGGCAGAACTCTGAAACAGCACATAGATTCAAAAGTCAGTGCTGTTGCTAAATTATTTTATGCACTGTGTTAAATTACTCACTTAAATATGACTGCCAGGCCAGTGAAAATTATTTAGTGAATGCCAGCTTTTTGAAATGAATGGGCTGCATTTTACAATATTGATACAGAAATTCCTAAGAGAACTTCTGCTGACTTCACAGCATATTTTGCCTGGAGGAGGACTGAATTGCCAGGACTCTGGATAGTTGAGCTCATCTAAGAAGACTGAACTAACTTCTCTTTAGCTAGGATTTGTCCCTTTTATAATACTGGATGTGGCTATATCAGAGGCTTCTGTATATTTATGGATGCCTTCAAAAACTACTAGCACTGGTAATTTCAATTTTAGAATTCCTTTTGTTAAATTCCTTTTAATCCATACTCCTGTTTGGAAAGTATCTTCTCAAAGTGATGCTTCTCTCCCTGAGGTATTTGTGTAAATGTTAAGAGTGCCAGTACTTACAATTTGATTAAATTTTGTATGAGTCTGGCAGTTCACAGCTGATACCACTATATGAAATAGCTGTTCAGCTGTTTTGTCTTCTGTTTGTCTGCTGTATTTCAGCCTAAATCAACTCTCATTGGATTAATCAAGGAAATGATTGCAAAGTTTGAGGAAGAGCTCCCTTTATACTCACTGTCATCTTCTGATGCAGCCAGGCAATCAGAACTTCTCTCCTATATTGCTAAGATTACTGAAGGTGGGGATGATTTCATGGACTCATTTCTAATGTTCTTATAAAATACATTCACTTGTTGTCATTACTTGATGTCACAAAGAAATCTACATGGTTTATATTTTAAAAATGTTATGGCCGTGGTCTGTATGCACACCTGTAACAGCAGCAAAGGGAGTGCTGTTTTTGTGGTATTGGTGTTTAGCTTCTTGCTATTGCAATGCTCATCTATTTCTGCTTAGTGAAAAAAACATTCCTGTCTAGAGAGGAATATTTGTTTTATGCCTTGCAAGTTGTGATGGATTTTCTGTGGTCAGTCTTGACTGCTGCTTTGAAAAAGTCCTTGTAACTTGGATTAACTCTGGCACAACCATGATCCTTTATGAAGCAGCAGTACTTGTATTGATACCGTGTGGACCAGCGCCTAAGTTTGTGGTTTTCTTTAAATTGCAGGAGAGACTGACATGAAATCAAGGAGTAAAACTGGAGGCAGAAATGAAGGATGTTTAAACAAAATTACTGTTGTTGGAGCTGGAGATCTTGGCATTGCATGTGTACTAGCAGTTGCAGCAAAGGTACATAATTACTAAAAATAGCAAGAGACCTGATTAAGAAAGAAGATTCCAATCTAGTTCTTAATATCTGACACTAAGGAATACCTCATCAGTTTTAACTGTCACTGCTTAGGTCATTTGTCTCTTCAGTTAACTTCTGGACATGCAGAGGTGTTAGTTTTCTGCCCTGTTCTCTCAGTCAGCTTTTTTAATTCAAAGGGTTGAATACTGAATTCACTTACTTTGAAAATCCCTAAAGGATTCTTGTCTCAGCAGTGGCCTCTTACAGCTGGGATCTCCTAGTTCCCTGGAGAAGGATGTTCTGTAGATGGGCTGTACTTCATCACAACAGCAACATCAACATTTTTGACTTCCCAGAGATAGTTTTGTGAGTTTTTTGTTTGTTTTGTAATGTGCTTTTTTCCAGTTAGACTTCCTAAACTAAGTCCTTTTCCTTGTGATTTGGCTGTAATTTTGACCAGTGATTTTGTTCAATTTGTACAGAGTACAGCAAACAATGAAATGGGATGAATTTTGGGTTTTATTCCTCATTCCCACAAGAACAAGTTTTGTTTTGGTTTATTATTGATCTGTATTATTTTTATTCATGCAGGGTGTTGCAGACAAGGTGGTTCTTTTGGATCTTTCTGAAGGGGCAGCAAAAGGAGGGACCATGGATTTGGAGATTTTTGCTGTGCCAAATGTGGAGATCAGTAAAGGTACGAGCTGTTGTTTCTGGAACAGGAGTGGGTGCTGTACTGTGTGTGCTTGTGCTCATTTTAACAAGAGCAGGACACCTGGGGAGATGCAGTGGCACATAGGCTGTCTTTTTTTAAAAGTCTGTACTTGCAGCTCAGAGGCCAGCGCTGAAATTGGATTCATGCAGAAATACAGAGAAGCCAAGCTGGAACTTGTGTTGTGGGCAGAGGGAGGGAGGGAAGGGGGGAAAATATTTGTGTAGGACTTAGTGAAGGCTGTGAAAGCAGTGTTCAAAAGGCTGACAAATAAAGGTGTGTTTCAAATTGCTGCTTTCCTAGCCTGATGTTCATTAAAATGCACATGGCCAGGAGTGAGTCCTTAGTCTCTCTCACTGCGTACTTCGACAAGGAGTTCTTAATAACCTTGTCCTCAGTCAGCTGTGAGCATACAATTCAGCAGAGGCAGTGCCAAGTCTCTGTAATTAGTCATTAGTTACAGCCTTTGATGGTGTTTGATGGTTGCAGAGGTTGAGGCCATGCAGCTCAGAAGTTTTTCCACAGGGAAAGCTGGAACTGAATTGAGTAACATTCTTCCTTGCTTACGTGTCATGTTTCCATGTTCCTTGCATCCTTTGCAAGATGAAATGAGGGGTTTCCTTGTGCTTCACTTTTAATTTACCTTATTTTGGGGACAGGGACTTGTTCTGGTTCCACCAGGCATCTTTGTGGCTATTCTGCACCTGGCATTGCCTGCTGTACATTCTTTGATCTTATCTTGCAGGTTTTACTGCTAGCACACCTTTTTTCCACAACCCTGGTTGTGCAACTTTACCACAAATCTGTTTGTGCTTCTATGGTTGCCTGTTGTATGTTTGCATTTAGCTGTGGTATAAGAAGCTTGGTAGTGCTACAATACTACCAAATGCTTGTATACTGTCACCTGCTATTTTAGTGTGTTTATATCTAGGTTTGGGGCAAGCTGGTATTAATTATATCCTGCTTAGTATGGTTTTAATTTGTCAGTGCATTAGATCTCTGCTTTGGCTTCCAAAAGTGGTGCAACAGACAAATAAACCTATTTCTCTGTCCAGATTGACCTCCTGCGTGGCACTCTTATATTCAGAGATAGCTGCTCAAGGCTTAGAAATTTTGTAAATTTTACAAATTTTGTAGTAATTTTGACTTACAAATTTCTGCAGCAAGTGTGATTGTGTTTCTTTGGGCTAATAAATACAATTTGTCTTTTATTTGACGTAATAGATAGACTTTTGGAGTGCTTTTCATGGTTGTTTACATGCTCTTGATTAGGGTATAAGATCAAAAATTATAGAAAAAGTCTCAGATAAAGGAGTAAAAGTCTTTCCCTTTCTTTAATAGTTGGAATAAAAGTTAAGGAGCCTTTTAATGGATTTTTTTTTTTCTTTCTTGCCAAGAAAGCTTGGAAAAGTTTATCTGTCAAAGCTGTCTAGATATTTTCTGGTCTCTCCTCTGTAACCTTGGACAAATTGTAGTCTGCCTTTTGTGTTTGGCACCTATAAAACAGGAAAGTAGTTCTCTGAGAGAGCTGTCTTTTATAGGTGCTGTGGAAGGGCCCCAAATTCCACACTGGGAAATATGAGGAGGACAGAAGGCAAACAATCCCTGATTAGGCTGGATGCTGTAGTTCAGCCTTTAGAACAGCTCTTGGTTTTGCATCCAAAACTCAACAGAACGACATAAAATTCAAACTATGTTTTCTTTATATTTTCAGATTTTTCTGCTTCAGCTGATTCCAAAGTTGTGGTGCTTACAGTTAATTCTCTGGGTAATGCTCAGACTTACCTCGATGTCATACAGAGCAATGTGGATTTGTTCAGAGGAATTATTCCAGCAGTATCCCACTATAGTCAGAATGCTGTTCTCCTTGTTGCTTCTCATCCAGGTATGCTGGTACTTTGCATAATGTTCTGTCCCTCACCTGCCTTTTTCTCTGGCCTTTTTAAAAAACATCTTACTGCTGAATACACCTGGTTAGTGAAAAATTCTTGCTACTCTGAAAGATGTTTTCCTTTTCAGCTTTGAGCAGGACACTGTCTTTGAGGGTTTTTTCTTTACTGTTACCAAGATAAAAGGAAATAGTGTACTTTGTTTTGTGTAACAGGTATGTATTTCTGTATGTTTCTGTGCATAGTTGCAACCTGACTGTGTCTACATCATTAGCATCCACTGCCTGTTGTGTTGTCAGTTGTGAGTTTGATGTGCACATTTCTCCTGTGCAGGAATGATAGATCCATGTGTGCTGTGTGCCATATGATCACACTCAAAGGCTACTCATATGCAAAGTATAGCATTAATAGTAAATATTGCAGCTAGATTTTGGTGGAAGGTTTCAATTTCCTGGTCAGTGGTACTGTGAACTAAGATAAAGCAAAATCACTACTTAGGAAAGGGAAAAAAATGTGAGCCTCTATCCTGTAATGCATTGAAGACAGCTCTTCTTACTCTCTTACCATTATTTGTTCTTATTTTTTCACTTCTTCCCCACTCAACTTTGTGTTTTAGGTTGAAATTAAGTACCAATATGTTCTTACATGCTTATGCCTTTTCTAAAGTAAAGAAATCCTGAGTTTTTTGTAATGATGATTCAAAGGCTGCAGTTAAATTGAATTTTGAGTGGTCCTTCATTGGCAACATGTTTTTTCTTTAACATTTAGTTGAAGTAATGACATTTGTGTCGTGGAAGCTGAGCTCATTTCCCAAAAGCAGAGTAATTGGAGTAGGTGCCAACCTCGATTCAGAGAGATTTCAGTACATGCTGACCAACCTTTTGAAAGCAGAGGTGCTAGCAAAAGATGCCTGGGTTATTGGTGAACAAGGGGAAGACAAAGGTAAAGTGATGCTTTATTATGACTATGTGCATGTAATGTCCTGGCAGTGCCTAAATAACTGAATAATGAAAGAATAATTGAGAAAAGTAATTAAGGTAATGAGAAAAGTAATAAGAAGAGTGGTAAATTCTCATAATAATGGCTTTAAGTAATACAGTTTTGGGGTACCTAAGTCTGTAGACTTGGAGTAGTAGCAAAAGTATTTGCCATTTATCACGGGAAGAAAAAAACCAAAAGCAACCCCAACCTCAAATGCTTTTTTTGTTGTTTCTTGTTTGTTTGTTTGTTTGTTTTTTGTTTGTTTGTTTCTATTTAGTACCATCATGGACCAGCTGCAATGTCGTTGCAAATCAAACAGAAGCAATGGCTGCTCGTAACTCAAGGGAAAAGGTTGCTAACAGGTAACACCATTATAAGCTTTTCTTTTCCTTCATGTTTAGGCACCTGATGTTTACATGTTCTTCAGCTCATTATGAAGTGGGGGAAGCTTGCCCCAAAAGGTTCATCCATTGAGTTTACAGGAAATTGCAGGTCAAGTTGTCATTCACTTTTATGGATGTGTATATGGCCACTGTTTTTCTGAAATTCTTACTAACATTGGGCCTGTGGCAATGTAAGGAGACACCACAACATGGAGCAGAATATCAGAGCTGTTTGATTGTGTTTTTAAAACAAATACTAGACAAGCCTTCTGGCCCACTTTTCTCAGAGCTTGTGTTGGAAGCATTTGCTTCAAAGCAAAGCACCAGTTTGGATAAATTTAACTGATTTAATTATCAGTTACACCTCTTGACAGAAAAGAGAGTTGTCACAAGCGTAGAGAAAAAATATCGTAAAGAAATTCTTCAGCAATTCCATTTGTGTTGTTTTCCAAAACAGAGAATCATACTTACATAGTACACTTTGCCTGATATGGTATGCTTAAACCTGTAGTTTTTGGGTTTTACATGAAACCAAAATAAGAATAATTACAATCTAAACATCACGTTTTTCTCCTTTTCCTGGTTTATGTACAGAGCTATGGAAGTCCTAAAGGGAAAAGGCCAAAGATCTTGGTCCGTTGGACTCTCAGTTGCTGATTTGGTTGACAGCATTCTGAAAGATAAAAGAAAGGTTCATTCTGTATCCACTCTGGCAAAGGTAAATGTGTTAATTATATTATTTATACCAGATATGACCATTAATTTTAGCAGCACAGACATCTCAGTGTTCTGAAGTAGTGCTACTGCCATTGCTTTCTTCCAACAACAGCTCTCAATTCTAGTCCAGAAATGAGCAAAAATCACTTACGGTTTTAATCTGAAACCAATATTAAAAGTGGATTATTCTCCTAAAAATACAAATCCAGAGAGAAAGTATATTCAAGGTTGCTGCCCAGCACCTCTGGAATAGCTGGATTTGGGAAATGAAATGTGAGTTGTAGTTCCAGAGTGCTCAGTATTGAATGAATTTTTCACGGGCCAAAAGGATTTTGTATCTTTTCTGGAAGTATAAAATGCATTTTCTGCCAGTATCTTACTTGATTGAGTTTGAAACAGCTGCTTTTTTACTCCTTGGTACTTTCCTTAAGAGGAGAAGATGATGAACCAGTAGTTAAAATCGTAGACTGAACTTTGTTTGAAGCTTCTCCTAAGAGGCTTCACTAAAGCATTAGGTCATTCCATGATGAGAAAACCCATGTAGAAACATTTATTTGTCACTTCAATTTAGAGCCTTCAGAAGGACAATTTGCATGTCCCTGGGCAGGGAAGTTGAGCTGCATGCTTATTTTATTGACTACAAGCACATACCTAATTAAATCATTATGTTTCAAGTGAAGTTTTTAATCATTCCTGAACTAAATATAGATACAGAGGAGTGACAAGTCTCTTAAAGTATCTACAGAATAAAATTTCCCAGATTCCAAAAATAATCACAGTCTACAGTGTAAACTTGAATTATAGGGATACAAGTTTGATGAATTCTTTTGCAGAATCTGTATGGGATCAATATTTGAAAAATGGTCTCCAGTTCTTAGGCTGCATTATTTCATTTATTTTGTTCAGTCTTAAAAGAAATAATGATACTGTACTGTACTATAAAGTGTCCCTGCTTGTTCTAGCTAAGAAATGATGTTTAGTGGTATGCACTTTGTCTGCATTACAGAGATCTATCTACCTATCTTGGAAAAATTCCCCAAGTGTGGCACAATTTGGTTCACAAATTTTTATCTGCACAGTCATATTTTACAGTTTCTATACAGTAACCCACTGCACAGTATCTAAAATAAATGGAATTTGACCTATCCAGACATGCCATATGTTGGAATATCCTTGCTTAATTGAAATAATCAAGTAATTTTGTGTATTTGCAGCAGAAATAAGTAACTGTGTGTGACAGCGTTCTTTGTGTGTTGTTTCAGGGGTGCTGCAATATAAACAGTGAAGTATTCTTAAGTCTCCCATGTATTCTTGGCACCAGTGGAGTGATTGAAATGGTCAGACTGGAGGAAGACCCATTGGTTCAAGAGAAACTGCAAAGCAGTGCAGGCTCAATTCATGACCTTCAGCAGCAGCTGAAACTGTAAGGAAGCACAAGTGAAGCCTCTGTGTCTGCTCACTGAAGTTGGAGATCTGCAAGGCACAAGAGGTTGCTTCATATGTATGGATTTCTCAAGGAAACAGGAGGCTTTGTTACTTTACTTCCCAAAAGTGCTTTCTCAGTTTAGGTTTAAACAATTGAATACTGCGCTGCACCGTGATCTTTTCTTTGCAAAGTGCACTTTTGGTAGCCAAAATGAAGTGAGTAACATGCAAGAATGTTTTACCTCAATTCAGGTGGCCAAAATGAAGTGAGTAACATGCAAGAATGTTTTACCTGAATTCAGGTGGCACTTGCCTGTGGTTTTTGGCCTGATTCTTGGGTTACTCTTAGCTCTTTGCACCTCTTTAGGAGGCAGTCATAGAGAGGGGCTTACCCAGCTCTGCAGAAACTCCAGCGTGCAGAGCCCACTTGAACCCTTCCTCGTGGCTTTTAAATGCTGTACCTGAGGCTTGTTTAGGGTTCAGTCACGCTCCAGCCCCTCAGGCACTGGGGATGCAGTTCCACAGCTCCATCTTTCATGGCTCTTACGAGAGCCAAGATGCTCTTATTTCAAAGGACTCCAGGTATTTTGCTGTTTACTTAGGGGAACATGATGGTCACAGTATCCTTCAAACCTGAACTATTGGCTGTGGGTTTCTGTTCACACTTAGTGATGTCTGAAATACTCCAGTCATGACTTGCTTGCTTTTATTTTGTGAGGACATTCAGAACACGAAAGCATCTGCAGTTCTCACTACACACGTGCAGCCCTGGAACCGGGGCTCTCCCTGAATGGGAGGAGCAGGAGCTGGCCTTCCAATAAAAGATAAAATGCAGCAGTTAGTGCAGGGGAATCTGCACATTCACACCTCAATCCAGGGCCAGCTGGGGGCTTTACATCAGCCTCAGGAGAAGGTAACAGAACCTGTAAACCTCCTCCCTGGAGGCCAAGGATGTGATGAAAAAGCAGGATGTGGATTTGTAGGTAAAAACCAGATGGTTTTGACATCAGGGGGGTTTTTTGGGTTCTATCCTCTTGCCTTACTACTGGTAGAAGACTATTCCTCCTGATCACACCTCAGCATCACATGGCAGGCACAGGGGACTTGGGCTCCACTCCTGCTGTATGCAGCTTCAGGATGTCATTCCACGTTTACACTTTGAGGGGTGGCTGGTTAAATATTGTCAGAAACTTGTTCTGAGCAAAAGTAGGATCTGTGGCAGAGCAAAAGATCTGATCCTTTGTGCCTTCCAGTTACATCTCGCAAAGAGCCAGACATGCAGGGAGTTCTGAGTGTATACTGATCTCAGAACTGGATTAAAAATAGAAAGAAAAAAAATTCTTAAATAATTCAGACCTTTATTTTTATGGAATACCCAAATTTCTTTCACTGTAGTGGTAAATGATGGGGCAAAATCATTGATGGTTGCATGTAACCAACTTTGCTGCTTGCTATTTTTTTTAAAGCTGCACTTGGGGGTTAGGTTTTTTTCACTTACTTTGGAAAATAAAACCAGTATGAATTTAAGGTTTTACATTGTTTTTCATGGTGGTGTTTCTCATCGGCTGCGAAATTTTTTTATGCGAATAGTGAAGCCGTTGTTTATTTAGTTTGGTGTTTTGGTAATAATTTTAATCTTAAAGTGCTGTCAACTCTTACCGGTGTGTTTTGTGCTTAATTTGATGTTGTGCCGTATTCCTTGAACAATAACCAAAGGGCCGCGGCTGCAGCGGCACGGTGGGAACGGCACTGCGCTTTATCGCGGGCGGTCAGCTCCCAGGCAGGTCTTTGACAAAGAACCGCGCTGCCCAGCCGCGCTCAGCGCCTCTCGGGCACTCCTGCCCGCTCCGTGCCGGTGCCGGTGCCGCCGCTCCTGCCCGCTCCGTGCCGGTGCCCCTCCTGCCCGCTCCGTGCCGGGGCCGGTGCCCCTCCTGCCCGCTCCGTGCCGCTCGGTGCCGCTGCCCGCTCGGTGCCGGTACCGCCTCTCGGTACCGCCGCT
>VXBQ01009103.1:124038-192926 GCA_013400175.1 Phainopepla nitens | reverse complement strand
AGCGAGGGGCGGCCGCCATGGCGGTGTCCGAGAGCCAGCTGAAGAAGATGCTCACCAAGGTACGGGCGCGGCCCGCCGGGCCCGGGGCCCAGCGCCGGGCGGGTCCGGGGAGCCGGGTCGGGAAGGGAGGAACGGCGCGGCGGACCCAAAATGGTCGTGCCGACCTGCGGGGCTGGGCCGGGCCGTGCCGGGCACCAGCGGGGCCGCGGGGGCACTGGGCGCTTGTGCTCCCCCGGAGCGGGAAGGCGAGGCCAGCGCCGCTGCCCGGGGTGGGGTGGGTTTGGTTGGTTTGGTTATTGCCTCTGTGTAAGGAAACGGGAAAATCTCTCGGAAGGCAAATCATTAACCACTGAATCATGCAGAGCCACGCGTGCCACTCTTCAAGTGAAAACCGGGCTTTGTCCAGCGGCTTGGAATGAAAAGCCCTAAGACTGACACTTAGGAGCAGTTACGCGTTTGTTGAGGGGATTTTGGAATTTTTTTGGCAGCATTTAATCGTATGTGTGGCGTTTTGAAATGAGGTGCAATAGTTGGTAATCTGATCAAAACCAAAGGCGCGTTCACCTGCATGGAGTCATAAGCAGATTTTTTTTATCAGCTTGAAAATGAGTGTTGAATACTTAGTGTCAGCAAATGAGATCATGGGTGTATTTGTATACACCTGTCTTTGCTAAATTGATTATTGCAATGCCATAGAAGAAATAGAATTTAAGGTAGTCCAATGTCCTTGTTCCCCCATACTTGTTCATTTTATACTCCCATCTGATTTTCTTTAGGTGATGAAAAATGAAGATGCTATTTCATTATATTTATTTTTCAAAAATAGTTCTCTGTTCTAGAGAGGGAAGTTTAGTGATATTTCCCATACTGAATAGTTCAGTGCATGAGATAACAAAAGCATGAGATAACAAAAGCTTCACCCTAATTTGGGGGAACCTAAGCACTTAATTTAACTTCAGGTATTTACCTGCTGTCAGATCTTGAAAAGTTTTGTCTTTCTGTGATCTGTTTCCTGGTATGTAAAGTGAGAGGACTGCATTTGCAATCTGAGAATGGAGGAGGAAAAAAAAGTCTAAAAATTAAGAATTCAAATTAATCAGTTTTAGTTACCTTTGCAGAAATCACTAGGATCTTATATTTTCCAAAGACATTTTGACATTTCCTGGAAATCAATCTAAGCACAGAAATTAACAGCTGAAATTAACATTTGATTTTGCTTGTGGCGGTAGCTGGAATCGTACAACTGTCTCTCTACTAAGTAATCATAACTCAGTGTAAAAACAGTTCACAAGAATATTATCTTTCTTTGTAGTGATATGAAAATACTTGCTTAATGTTCAGGTGTTGTGCCTAGTTTTTGAAAGCACCCCTGATAACCAAATTTGTGGTTTAGCAGCCCCATCACGTACCAGATTCACAGTGTGCCTGCTGAGCAGGCAGGCATTGCTTTGTCAGTTCTCGACTCAACTGACTTGAGATTCTTTTGCCGAAGGTGGAAGGAAAGCCTGACTCTGCTTCCTTCTTTACTGTCAGGGTGGTGAGGCCCTGGCTCAGGCTGCCCAGAGAAGCTGTGGGTGCCCCATCCCTGGCAGTGCTCAAGGCCAGGCTGGATGGGGCTCTGAGCAGCCTGGAGTAGTGGAAGGTTCCCTGCCTTGGGCTTGCAACAAGATGAGCTTTAGGGTCGCTTCTCACCCAAACTATTCTGCGATCTTTGTGCTTTTTAGAAGCCTCTGTTGGTGGATCCAGTTCTCTTTTTAATAGTGATTGTGTCAGTCTTGTTGAGGCTTTATCCTGGACCACAAGGTTTGTTCCTATGAAAAGGTTTGTTCCACCTTTCAGAAGTAGCTGGTGACCAGCTGTTGTTTGTCCTGTAGTGACACCTGCAGTGGTGTGGGTATGTGCTGCCAGTCTCTGGCTTGGTGCACATGAAGGGTCCTCCATGTCCCAGCAATGCCTGTTCCTGCTTCTGCAGGTGTTGGGGAGGGAGGGAGGAAGGTATTCATATGTTAACAAAGTTGTATCTCTGTCAAGCCTTGCTGCACACTCCCGATCCTGCACCCATGCTGCAAAGGAGCCTGAGATGCTTTGCTGCAGCCCTCCCACCAAAACAGCATCCGGGGGGCTGATTGACCTCTGTGTGGTGCTTCCCTGTGCACACAGCAATCCCTGCTGGAGGGGTTGCTTTCTGTCCGGCATTTTGCAGGCAGACCATGTGGCAGTTTTGTCCTTGGTCATTTGAGGAAGATCAGTCACACATCACCTGAGGTGCTGGTGCTAACTGTAGGCTGAGGTGGCATTGTGGGAAGTGCTGTGGTGGGTTCAGTAAATCCAAGTTGTCATGGCCGAGAGGAGCATCCTTGGCAATCTCTGGAGGTGACAGGAAGAAGAGTTCATTTCTAAGCTTCACAACTCATGAGTGTTTGTCAGAGACAAGGTGACCTTTAGCTGTGGCACCACAGTTTGCTCTGGGATAATGTCTGAATTAATTTGTTCAGATGTTGTTAACATTTGCGTGCCTTGGATGTTGGACATTTCATTGTGCTGGGCCCTTTGTCTTCCTGCCCTGGTTCAATGGAAGGTTGCTGTCTGTGTTCCTTAGGACATCTGAGGATTGCAATTTTTAAAAATCATATTAGAATAAAAAAATTGTCTGGGGACCACATGGCTGGCTTTTCTTTTCAATAGTAATAATCAGGAGGAATGACCACAAGGCTGAAGAGCTGCACTGTGTGGTGAACCAACTGTCTGCTGCCCAGGAGCCTCTTTGCTGTCTGTGGGTTACAGACTAACCCACAGACAGCAGAGACTGATGAATTCTGTAGTAGTGTATCTCTGGTTTACAGGGCATCTGTGCTATTACTCCTTGCTCCTGATAAAAGGAAAAGGGTAAAACCTTTATTATTGCTGGAAATATTGTGCCTTGGTATTTCTAGCTGACAGTACATGTAAATGTTAATCAAGGATTGATAAATATGGTGTTGCTTTGAAAAGTGCTATAAAATGTATCTCTGTGGTTCAGATCCTAGATAGCTGTTTTATCAGGAACGTTCAAAACATCACTGTATTTGTTTGGACATGACTTTTTTGTTTTTATTTTTAAGATTCACAGATATTTCTCAGATACACTTGGTTGTGGTAGAACATGAAAGAAAATGTGATAGCTCTTCCCAAATCAATTGATGCTTAGACCCTTGTTAAGACTTAAAACCTTGTTAAAGTTCGATAAGTTATATAGGCAGTGGTCATTTAAGTAATATGGACAAATAAATTATTATTCCAAACTGAGAGTGGAGAAGAATGTCCATATATAGATGTAAATGCTGTCTATTGGGTAAAAAAAAAAAAGTAAATTAAATTATTTTAAAAATTTAAAATTTAGCTTCTGAAGTAATTTTCTTTCTCTTTTGTTTTCCAGTACAAGTATAGAGACTTAACCATACAGGAAACAACCAGTGTTATTACTCAGTACAAAGACCTCAAACCTGTCATGGATTCATATGGTTAGTCTGTGCATGAGAAAGTTTTTGTTGGTGAATTGTTGATGTGTTAGATGTCTTGAGTAGTTTTTGTGGGGGGGAAAAAGAAGATTAACACCAGAAAATATAACTTGAGTTTCTCTTTTTTGTTTCTGACATCAATACTTCTTTAAAAACACAGTAATATAGTAAGGTTACTTTAGAAAATAACTATCTAATGTCCAAGTGTCACGTTTTTCACAGCTTAACTTTTAGTAAATCACTCACTGATGTCATCAGTTGGTGTCCTGAGATTGCTGGTATCTTACAAATCCAGCTTTGCTGCCATATAAAGACATTTTTAAAATTCTGTGTAGGAAGAACTGTAAGTCAATGAAGAAATGCTTCATTTAAAATCATTGTGGTAGTCCTTAAGAGTATGAAGAAAATAGAGTCAAGTGTATAGAAAATTGGCAGGAGGGTTTTGTAATGTAAATGATCCATGATAATCAGTGTTGGTTAGCTGTTTTAAAATCTCTAATTTTATTTAAATTGAAGTGTGTTAAATGAAGATGCTATCTAGGGTTTCACAGCATGCAGTGAGCCAGTGTAGTTGCTGAGGTCAGTCTTCTTATGGTCACCTTTTTTTAACTGTCACCTGTGTGAGTCCTCTGTGATCTAATCTATATTACTAATATGCCATCAAAAATTCTAAAGTCTTCTGCTTTTTAAGTTGTATATCTACATTGAGAAATATTAAGAAGGGACATGGACAGGTAAAAGATGAATTAGTTTTAACTTGAGTAACTGCAGGCCAGCAGCTGTCACAGAAGTAAAAATTCATGCAGTGACTGGAGAAACAAAACAGACGTGAAGGGACTGTGGCTGGAATAGCTGCACAAGTTTTAATAAGATGGTGATCACAATTCCAGATATCCTTGAGCTGTAGCCATTTGTGTTCCCTAATTCTCTTTAAGCCTCCTGGAAGAGGCTAAGCAGAGAATCACTTGCAGATAATCTATATTATTTGTGGCAGTGACATCAACTGCAAGAAAGTGATTACATTGCTGATGAGACAGTTTTCAAGTTCATAGTAATAATGAAATATATACCCCCACAGAAATCCCAACATGTTCTACCTGCCTTTGCAGAACATCAGCACCACAATAATTGTGCACAGTAACCTACATTTGAATTATGGCTAGAAACTTTCAGGAGGAATTAAAAAGATAGAAGCTTCCTCATCAGAAGCTATTCTGCCAAGGATCATGTATCGGATTAAAAGTATGAGAAAACTAAATACAGCAACTCAGTAAATTTAGGTCAGAGTTGTTGTGCAGTTTGTGACTGATTTGGCAGAGTCAAGCACTCTTTCTTCCTCTGCAGTGTGTTAGTGTTTGGTTAAATTACTGATTCTGTAATAAATGCCCTGCAGCCCAGGAATTTTCAGTATTCTTGCTGACAGGTTTTTTTAAGAAAGCATAAGGAATTCTTTTATAAACCTCAGATGACAGTTGTTTTTTTTTTTTAAATCAAGTTTGAATTCAGATTATCTTTGCAGCAATTTGCATTACTTGCAGTTTGCAAGGTTCCAACATTTTACTTGGTCATTGAATGAGGAAACAGTTTTATTTGTAGAGAGGGCTTGACAGTGATGAGTCATTAATTGCTCAGAAGTGTGTTATTCATAAGGGGTTACCTGGCTGTAGACAGTCATTTGCTAATCCATAAATGTGCAAGAGCTGAACCTTTCAGGCTGAGCTTGTATTTATATGTGTAACTTGTGAAAACGTACACCAGTAAATAGATGGGGAATAATCTGAATCGAGATTAACGTAACCAGTATGTTTGTTTTAAAAACATTGTTTGTTCTCTTTCAGTTTTTAATGATGGTTCATCCAGGGAGTTGATGAGCCTCAGTGGAACCATTCCTGTGCCTTACAGAGGTATGCATGTATTATAATTATCATCATTCCCACAACTTTCCCAAATTGCATAAAAAACTTAGATTTGTCCTGATTCAACTTCACTGCTTCAGTGATCACTCTTTCTTTGAAATCCTTTACTTGTCCAAAGTAAAATATTTTAAAGAAATTGCTCTATTTTTACTGCAGGATAAAATTTGAATGCTGAGCATTACTTCTTCAGTCATTTACAGCTTTGTAACATCTTTTTTCTTTCAGCGTTGCACAGTTTTTCAGGCTTGTCAATTGAGTGAGGGTGGCAAAGCATTTATTGGTGCAGTTAAAAATAATTCAAATTAGAGTCTTATAATGTTGCATTATAGAATAAATGAATTAAATGTATTAGTGGTGAGTGATGATTGTAAATCAAAATTAAATTGTTCTGAAAAATGTTGAGTTTGTGGCCATAGTGTTCCCTATTCGTTGAACATTATTAGTAGATTTTGGCTCTGGCTTCTGGCTTTGTACAGTTCTGTTTACTGGGTTTATGAGTTTTTTATGAATCTGAATACAGATTCATAAAAGTGCGTCTGTAGGACAGCTGAAGAATTGAAATAACTTCTAAAATATTTCAAAATATCTTTTCTAGGTAACACATATAATATCCCAATTTGCTTGTGGCTGCTGGACACGTACCCTTTCAACCCCCCAATTTGTTTTGTTAAACCCACTAGCTCTATGACAATAAAAACTGGGAAGCATGTTGATGCAAATGGAAAGATATACCTTCCCTACCTTCATGAGTGGAAATACGTAAGTATAGGGAACTTGAAATTCTCAAACTGCTCATTCTGCATTCCTTGAGATAGTTGTATCATTTTTAATAAAAACCATAGTCTTTATTAGAGATCTTAAACCACTTTTTAAAATAAAATCAACTGTTTGTTTTTTGGAATTTTTTTTAAAGTTCAGGATGTTGCATTCTGTGTTCTGGTTATTTAATGTAATTAATTGTATCTTCAGTTATAACTTGTCTGATTAAACAGTGCAGAATAAGGTATAAGGTGTCCTCTCCCCTGGCAAGAGTGTGATGCAGAGATTTGTGAGATGAGAATATTTACAGAAGGGACATTATAAATTTCCTTAAAACTGTGACTAAAATGGACTTTTACAAGTGCTTGGACTTCTTTATGTAGACATTCCTGGAGCCTCATGTATATGGATTTATTTGCTTTACCAGTAAATAGAGGCATATGAGCAGTGCAGGCCTCATAGGAGTTTTGGCCAAAACATGGACTTGTAAAGAAGATAAACTGTGTTGACAAGATTAGAAAAAATGATACAAGGTGCATGGTTGTGTAAAAAGTGATTAACAGGAGTATATTTATTAGGGATGGGTGGTAATACAGTGCTTGCATAGTAATAGTGGAAAAAAGAATGCCCAGGTCAGGTGTTGCACAAAGCAAGAGGATCATCTAAAGTACAGCTGATACAGAATTCTTTCAGTTTGAGAGGTTGGTGAAAATAAGTAAGTAGATTATAGAGCTAAGTAAATTTGTAATTGGGGTATTTAATCTGGTGCTGCATTCACTGTGCTTGTTCTTATTTTGGCAAAGTGAAATCATGCCTATATTAAGCAGTTATAAACAGAGAAGTGTGGTTTAAGAGTATTTATAGGAGGCTTGTGCCATTCCTTAGTGGGTTAGAATATTTTTTTCTGTTGAGACATTCTGAAACAGAGCAAAAGCTGTGGTGAATGGAATTGAAATGTCTAAAACACGTGGGGATCTGTATGTTTTTCATGTTGGGGGTTAGATTTAATTTTTAAAAAATATTATTGATAATTCATCATTGGACATTTACACCCTGTCATTTATTGTCCTGCAGTTGATATGGAACCATGTATTACCCAGTTTATTCTGGGTGCAAACATGGTTGCTGGTGTATTTTGCTGTATGGTTTTGAGTACAAGCTGGCTGGGTTTGGTACCTGCAATGGAATCCAGAAAGGAAGTTAATTACACACACATGTGTACAGATATAGACATGCATTTTAAGAACATTTAAACCCACAAATAAAAGGAATGCTTTTGAGAGCTGATGGAATGGCATCCTGTTGTTGCTACAGTCAGTTAAACTCTCTGTTAGCAAAATGAACAACTTGTGATTTGCTTTCCCTCCCAGCCCCAATCAGACTTGTTGGAGCTGATCCAGGTTATGATTGTTGTTTTTGGAGAGGAACCTCCAGTGTTTTCTCGGCCTACTGCTTCCTCCAGCTACCCCCCATACCAGGCAACAGGCCCACCAACCAGTAAGTGCTCATCACTGCTGATTTCTGCAAATAATCACATCAATATTTCCAAGGGATTGTTGCCCTGCACAGTTTGCCCACAAATAATGCATTTTACTTTTTATATTGCTGGCTGGTGAATTCACCTGGGCTATACTTTACCTTGTTGGGCTCAATGATCTTAAAGGTCTTTTCCAGCTTGAAAGGTTCTGTGAGTCTGAGAATTCATGTGGGGTTTTGGATTTTGGAGGGGAAAAATCAAGTTTGTATTACAACACAGCAATACCCAGACAAAACCAGAACAAACTCAAACACCACCAAGCTCCTCAAAACAACCAGTATCCTGTCAACATTCCAGGCTAGATTTACAAAGAGATTATTCAAACAACTTTGTATGTCTTTTTTTTTTTTTAATTCTGATAGTACAAGCCCATCTTTTAAATATCCTGCAACCATTGATTTCATAAGCACAAGCATGCTTACAGCTTGTGTTTCCTATGCTTGTGTTCCTATTTGTGTGGTTTTTTTTTTTTTCAAATTGCTGGCTGATTATTAGAAAAACCCTGCCTTGTGATTTTTTTTATTGTTTTTTCCCTTTTGATTTGGTGTTCTGACTTGATACCCATTCTTATTTTCATGCAAAAATCCTCAAGACTTTTTAAATCGTCTCTTTATTTAGACTTATGGAGGCATCTAGTTTTAAAGACTGGGGATAGGTAGGTGGGTGAAAAGGAGGAAGTGGGATACAGAAAGTCCTAGAAATTCTTCCAGGGGGAGACTATGTATTGGGTGGGAAAAAGCCAAAAAACCAGTAGCATAGACCACCTCAAGTCAAAGACTTGGACAGTAGGGAAGTTTAGCTGGGGAGTCTGTTTATTTAATAAAGTTATAACAGTTCCACATGAATTTCATGGTACAGTAGCTGTCTTTGGGGTTATGTATTTTTGCCGGATTTTTAAGGCTATGTCCATTTTCTATTGAAATATGGCTTTTACTTGATCACAGTGTTGCATTTGAAAAGCTGAAGTGCTATGCATTGCTGTTTCCAGCAGAACCCATTTTTAGCTAGGTTTTAGGCTGGGAACCTGTGAGAAAATGGGTAGCAAACATAAATGAGACCATTAGGAATAATTGACTAAGGGCAGGTGTTTGGGACTTTCCAGCTTGTCTGTGGCTGCCCTGCTTGTGAGAGCACCAGATGATTGGATTGTCCTGATTTTCCAGGAACAGTGGGGGTCAGTGTAAGTGTAGTTTCAGCAGAGGCTGTGACTTGTGCCCTAAGGGCAAACCTTCAGGGAACCACATTTGATTACTCTTGTAGTCACTCAAAGCTGAAGTGCTTTGAATTGAATTGAGCTGAAGTACTATGAATTACTTCATAGCTGAAGTAATTTTAGTGAAAATGTTTCAGGGTTTTGAAGTTATTAATAGCTACTTAGTTTTACTGGTGCAGTCAGACTTCCCTTATTTATTGTTTTTTTTCATGTTATAGATACATTGTTTAAGAAGAAATGGAGTCCTTTGACAAAAATTTTAATTGTTTGAAAGTACAGAAGGATGGAAATAGCTCAACTCTTAAAAAAAAAAAAATTGATTGAGTATTTCTAAAATTTGCTAGAAATGTGGAATAAGTATGTCCAAAACATAATTTTGTCAGGTTTTCAAGAAAAATTTTAAACTTGCTAAGACTATTTAGACATTGATATGTGCTGATAACAAATTTTTAAATACAAATACAACTAAATAGCAGAAGGACATGGTTGGATCATTAAACAGGTAATCAACTACTCTGAAGGTACTTAAATTATGCACTTGTTATTTAGTGAGTAGAGATCATTGGCTAGAAAGGTTAAATCCTTTTTTCAGCTGTTACATGGAAAATGGAGACAGCTCTTCAGGTGGATCATCTTTAATACCATGTTTTGGGTTTTCTTCTGAGTACCCTAGCTGCAGATTCTGTTTGGGGTTTTTTGTTGTTTTTTTGGGGTTTTTTTGTTGTTGTTTTTTTTTTAGTACACCTATTTGTTGTGCCTTTTTTAAATCAATACCTTTTTTTATCCATGCAGTGGTTAGTTTAAAGTAATGATTAATTTAGTTTTTTTGGGGTTTTTATAAGGTTATTTTTATATAGGAGGAAGAACTTCTTTACATTGAGAGTTTTAACTTCTGAAATTTAAAAATACACAAAATTCTTGTTTTATTTAGCTTCCTATGTGCCAGGAATTCCAGGTGGAATATCTCCCTATCCACCGTCAAGCACTCCAAACCCAAGGTAAGAGCCTCTTTAAACTATCATCATTTGTCTGACAGAGAGTTTCACTGACTAGTGTCTAATCATAATTGTATTTTTATGGTGTATTTGTTGAATAATTATTGATGTTAGCAGGGTTTGTTAAAAGCAAGGGCTGAATGCTTGTCAGTAGCGAAAATTGGAGGAGAGTTTAGCTTTCTTAGTGTTGCTTCAAATAAAATATATATGGGTGTGATAAATAGATTTTGAAATTACCTAACTCCTAGCTTCTATCTTCCTTCACTCATGTATTTTTATGAGCTTGATATGTTTACATGATGTAGAAAGAAATATACCCCTAAAGGTCGAGATTTTATTAGCAGCTGAAAAATTGAACAAAACATTGCTGGGTTAACACAAACCTTGACTCGAGCATCAAGGTGGACGTAGAGCACTCTAAGAGTATTTGAAGAGCACAAAGTTACTTCAAAAGCTTTTTATTTATATTAACCAAGATTTTTTTTCTATATAATGGTTTGGAATAAAGCATTTCCAGAAGACTTGCAGATGTGTCTTAGTAAATAGTGAGATGTTGACTGCTGCCTCCTAGTGTGTACTTATATGTTTACATCCTAATTAATTTTTTTTATTATTAATATCCTTATGTCCTGATTTTGTGGTAGGAGCATATGAGATGTTGGTGTAGTATGGAGCATTTTTATTTTAACAAATATTTAAAAATGTAAAAACCTGGGAGGATTGGGAGGGTAGGAGTGTTATGTTTTATGAGGAGAAAAGTTAGGATTTTTTTAAGTTCTTACAGCATGTTTTTTTCTCCTAAATATGTTTGTTTAAAGTGCTCTTAATGTTTGTACAAGAGTAATAGAAGAACTGTTTTTAAAATTTATAATTTATAAATTAATAGGAAGGTTTTAAGAACTACTAAATTTGCAGTTGCCTGGAGAGAGACAGAATATGTTTATTTTATATTTTGCAGGGGTTTTTGGACCACTTTGTTTAATTATTACTGTAGTTAATCCTCTGCTGCATGCAGGTGTTTGTCAGTCTAGTACTGATTAATTTTTGTCCTTGTTTTAGTTGATAGCAAATGTATTTTAGAAAGGTGTTGTAGACTGTCACATGGCATCTCATAATTGTTTCAGTGAGCAATACTTCTGCTTTTATCCTTCAGAGCAGGACTGAGAATTTCTGGGGGAGTTTGTTTCACCTTGCAACCCTATTTTGCACTTTCTTGCATTTTTAGGTTTACATAAAGGAGTTCATCAGTCATCTTCTTAACTGTTCTGATATTAAAAATTATTAATTTGAAATTGTTGTGTGGGAGTTTGTTGCTAGAATAATTGCTTTTGGACACTTGTGGGATTTCATATAGCAAAACAAAGAGATTCAGGAGAATTTGTTATCCAGATGTTGACCGGGCAATAACTAGATAGGGCTTCAGATAAAATGGTATCTTAAATAATACCAGAAATACCAGTTGTGAAAGATGTTAATGTGAACAGGAAAGAGGCCTGCAATTTTAACATTTTAATATGTAAATGAATGTTTAACATGATGGCAATAAAGATAATCTAGATGAATGGTATTTTACTAATAGTTGTATAACATTAGCATATCTTTTCTTTGTTGAAGCAGCTACCCAAACTATCCTTATCCAGGTGGTGTTCCCTTTCCAGCAACCACAAGTGTTCAGTACTACCCCTCTCAGCCTCCTGTCACCACTGTTGGTGAGTACCTTGGAAAGGGTTTCTCTGAAGTAAAGCTTCTTTCTGGAACCGATACGTAAAGAAATAAAATGGAAAAAGGAACATGTTGTTCTTACTCTGAACTTCCAAAGTATTGAGCTTTAATTAAAATTTGTTCAAAGGAAGGAAAAAGTACATTTTATTCACCCTCAGTCAGGAGTTCAGTAAATTCCTGGGTTTATGCAATACATTGTATGTGCTTAGTGAATGTTTGAAGAGCATTGCATGTAACTACATGGAATTTTCCTTGCCCTTTAACTGTTGGTGACTTTTGATTGTCTGCATTGTTCATAGTTTAGAAAAATACCTTTGTCATCATTTAAATATCTAATGGACTCTATTTGTACTTTCTTTCCTCCCAAAATAGTAACTTTCTAAGGCAGCAGTTTGGAATGAGCTTCATTTTTAGTGAGTTTCTTCTCCAGCCTCTTCCCAGTTGCTTCTTATGGATCTCTACTTGTCACTTCCTGCTCTGTTCCCCTCAGCATCGGGATTTAGGCTATTGACCTGTGTCTTTTCCCAGCCTGCTGCTCTGTGGCCCTTGCTTTTCCACCCTGCTCCTCACTTGTAGCATATGTGTCGAAGCCTGGGAAGCAGTGGTAAATGTCAATTAGTTCAGTGGGAGCTGCTGGAAGTGCAGTAACTTTCCAGCTGGCTGATAGTCCTTTTGGCACAGTTATGTGGTGAGGGTGTAGATTCTGTTGTGATGATGTTCACATTAGCGATCCATTTGTAGGCTCCTGAGCCCCATAATTTAGAAGTGCATCCATAAGTTCTTCATTTCTGTCCCAGTTATTTATGGAATGGCCTGGGTTAGAGTCATAGAATGTCTTTTCTTTCCAGAACTGTGTGTGTTTTATGATTTTCCTTCACATACATGGGGACAAGGCAAGGGAAGAGAGATGCTTCTACTTTACTCTTACTAAAATATCAGAGGAGTTCTGTTACTACAGAATTTGAAAGCGGCAGTAAGTTGTATGTTGTATTTTTCTTGTGCCTGATCCTGTCCTTTGTGTCCAAATTCTTTCAGCCTTTTCAATTAAGAAAGTATTTCCTGAAAGTTCTTGGCTGCTTCGGTGGTTCCCTGCACTCTGAGGTGGTGTGAGTCTGCCATGCACAGTGCAGAGGAGCTGCTGTCCCACTCAAGTACCTCAAACAGTGCTTGGTGTTGTGGGGTGCACCTGTGTCCTGGAGAATTAATGGTCTCCACTGGCTCTCATGCAGGGAGCTGATCACCTTTCCAGGGAAAGTTGGCTTTCTGCAGTGTCTTTCTCAAACAAATCCAGTGTTGCCTTTATGTAGCAGAGTGTTGAAATTGAAATATATTCTGTTTAATTTCTTTCCCTCATTTTCATCCCCACTGAAGATGAATAGAAGTGCAGTATCTGCCAGAGATAGAAGACTCTTCCAATCCTGAGTTAGATCATCTGTGATACCATGTTGTAATGTTGTAATACTAGGTTTCACAGTGTCAATTTAACATTACAGACTCATTTGCTGCAGCTAGATAAAAGCCCTACACCTGGTTTACATGGCTTATCTCTTGTGCCAGATGAGTGCAAACACATCTCTTTAATCATCACTGCACTTAAAATATTGTGAGGTGTTCTTGTTGTGTTTGTTTTGTTGGGTGTTTTTTACAGTCCAGTATTGTTTTTCCCTTTCAACTGAAGATGTTTCTTTCCTGTACAGTTCATTTGTTTGGCTGTGGTTTATTGTGATAGTTTATTTTGGAGCATATGAGTTGTTGTAACTTCATAGTTTTGTGTGGGTGGTGGTGGTGTGTTTCCTATAGTGAGCCTAGTTTGAATTGAATTAAAATGCTCATGCAAAGTAGCTCAAGTTTTTCACAATCACTGGTTTTTCAAACAGTCCTTTAGGCTTTTTCTTTCTGTTCAGTCATCTGCCATTAATTACTTTTCTGATGCAGTCACTGGTTTGATGATTCTGTAAGGTCACTTCTGAAACCAGACTCTGCCTAGTAAAGGTTAAAGGTTTCAGAGTTCTGTAGATTTAATGACCATGTGCCATGAAATCTTCCCCAAGCTGGGCTAATTATGGAAGTGACAGAAGATGCTACGGGTTCATGCTCTGTAATGAGATACATTGAGTGAGCTGTATGAAAATGATTTTATGTTTAAAGACCTCTTCCCTATCTGGTGGTGTTTCTCTGTGAACTTTCATTGTCTTAGGTGTATTGTGATTTTTTTTTTGTCCCCTCTGTCCCACTTTACTGTTAAAGTGAGTCTTGCATAAAAACTCCCAGAGTGAGGGATATCAGGGGAAAAGAAAGTAAGTGTAAGTTCTACTGATACTGGTTCTGGCTGATTCTGACTTTGTGTCAGAGTATAATTTGTTATGTAAAATAAACAGTAACTGAAGTCATACTAATGCTGTTTTTTGAAGGGAAATCAGGCCCCTTTGATTGGGAACAATTCTCTGCTTTAATCAGGAAGTCCTATACAGTGAATAAACTCTGTCCTAGATGGTTTGACTGACTTGGTTTAAGTTTTGCTTCTCAGTGTAGAAAGTGCCGTTCTTTTCTCCTTTTCGTAAGAAGCAGCAATGATGGATTCCTGGGTTTGTGTATATGGTGCTGTTTGACAGCTTCTATTGCTGGCTCTAACAGTTAACCAAATTTTGCAAATTATTTTTTTGACTGTCAACGGCGTGAATTTTTTAGGCCAGAATTGTAAATCAGATGAAGTGTTGGGACATTCATATTTTCTTAAGGCTATCTTTGCACTAGTTGTTTAATAATTCAATCTCTTGATTTTTCAGTGGTAATTTGATTTTTTTTTTTTTAAAGTACATATATTCTGGTGCAACTTATGTGTATGCAAAGTGCTCACATTGGTAATGATAAAAATTTATGTTTTCTGTACTCTATTAGAAGGCTTTGGTGGATTAGTAAGCATGATGTGCTTCTTCTCATAGTTTCTGTCATCCTGTCATAGCTTTATTTTTCCACCCATATGGCTTGGTGTAGGTTTTGTGGACAGGAACAGAGTAGAAAACATAGGGAAAAGATACACATTTATGCAGTCTTGTTTTGATAGCAGAAGTCAAAAAAAGAAGGCTTCAATTACACAAGATTCACATGAGCAGTGATGAGTATTTTTTTCATTTTGTTGTTTTTTGACATCTAGGGCACTGGAAAATGTGATGTCCATAGTGTGGTAACAGTTTATGGGTTTTGATAGCTGTGTCTCTGGATAAAAAGTGACTCTGGTAAAAATTCTTTTTGCTTATTTTTTTTTGCAGTGATAGAGCTTCAAATCTCTCTGCATTTCATTCATAGCAGTTGTGAAGTTTAGGCACAAAAGCTGCTGTAATTCCTGCTTTGTTGTTACAATCCAGTTGAAATGTCTGATCTAGAAGGTGTGAGGCACAAGCCTGGGGAAACTGTGACCCTCCAGTTATTCCCACAGAATAATTGAAGTGATTTGTGATAAGTATCACCAGTAGCCACTTCACATTTGCTAGAGCACTCTGTGTTTCCTGGTCTGGAGACACATTGCACTTCTTGTGACAGACACAAAGCACTTAACTCTCTAGTAAAAAGTGTGTTAGTGACAGACTCTTGAAATTATCCTTGAAAGGCTGATTTGAAAAATCCTATTCAGGTCTCCTGCCCCTTCTGCTCACTTGCCCATAGGGATGCACTGTTCGTGAGCCTGGAGGAAGTGATCCTTGAATATTCACCTGCTCTCTTGGACCCCTTTTCCCTCTATGGTAAATTCCCATGGAATTCTCCCAAGAAGATCTGTGAAGAGGCCAAAGTTAGCTCTCATAAAGTCCAGGGTTGCAATCTTATTCACTGCCCTACTTTCTACTTGTAGGGTACAGAACTCCATGATCTCATGGTCACTGTAGCCAAGGCTGCCCCAGCCTTCACATCTCCAACCAGACGTTCCCTGTTAGTTTTACAAGGTCCAGCAGCACATCCTTCCTCGTTGGCTGCATCTGTATCAGAAAGCTATTTTCAGTGCTTTCCAGGAATCTCCTGGGTTGTGTTCTTGGCTGTGTTGTCCCTCCAGCAGGTGTCAGGGTGGTTCCCCATGAGGACCCGGGCTGCATTCCCTTCCGGGAGGTAGCTCCACTTGAGCTGCGTGGGTGGTCTCTATAACTCTGCCTTTGTCTTTGCTAGTTTAAAACTTTCCTTACCAGGCCAGGCAATTCTAAAAAAAAAAAAAAAAGAAAATAAAAAAAAAAAGAAAAAACAACCAAAAAACCCCAAACAAAAAACCCTGAACTAATACCTGTACTATGTAAATTCATTGTCTCGAGGCCAGCTGTTACATTAATTGTGGTTGAAGACATCCAGCCATTAACTCTTGTTCTTCTTTAAAAGGTCTTGGCCATTTATGGACTTCAGAGAAAATGGCCATCCCATTTTTAAAGTAAAGAAAGAGTGTGGATATGGGAATAGTGAAGTGAATGAATGGATGCATGCTCTTAAATTTACTTGTGTCCATCCTAATGTTTGTTACTTCACTGTGATCTCTTTGCTGCTTCTGGAAATCATTATGGAGAGCAGCTTATTTTACTGTCTCACGTTACTGAAGGACATAGAGCAACTCGGCCACTGGCTCTATGCTGCAGCCAGTGCATTAGCCCAGCATTAATCCGTGCTTGTGCAGGCCCCAGCAGGGATGGCACCATCAGCGAGGACACCATCCGCGCCTCGCTCATCTCGGCCGTCAGTGACAAGCTGCGGTGGCGGATGAAGGAGGAGATGGATCGCGCGCAAGCTGAGCTCAACGCCCTGAAACGCACCGAGGAGGACCTGAAGAAAGGGCACCAGAAGCTGGAGGAGATGGTAACTCGCCTGGATCAGGAAGTGGTAAGCTGAGAGGAGCCACTGCTCCCCACATGAGTATTCCTAGTAGTGAACAGAAGCTTGTAATTAATTAATCATTAAACGTGATAAAAATAACAAAGCTTCCAGCACGTTGGGCTTTTTCTCTTTCGCCGCTGGAGGCTTGTGCTCAGACTGAAGCAAGTGAGAAATAGCAGTGACCCTGAGATGTGGTGTCCTGCAAGATGTGTGTCTTACAAATGTCATTTGCTCTCAGTAGTAGAGGAACAATATTATTTTTCCCCATTCTTCCTGTGAAAGATGTTAGTGGTGCGAGATTATTTCGTATTTGCATCTCAGTTTCTTGATAATGATGTGTAACAGCAGCACTGGGGAACATTTCAGTGTCTGATTTTGGTCACAGCCTCCTTGTAAAACTTCTCCTTTCCCAGAAGTCTCTCCTACTCACAGTATGCTCAGAAATTCCTGCAATTTTTCATTAAGTCATCTTCTGTTTAGTCCATCTGCTCCTTGCACTGCTGCTCAGGAGTAAGATTTTGGGATTGATAACCAGTTTCTGAAATCAGCTCAGTGTTCAGATGTGGTTTAAAAAAATTATTAGAAATTTTTAATTGGACTAGAGAACTGCAGATAGCGCATTACAAAGAAAATAATTACTTTGGCTTTGCTTATATTATTTTTAGCTAGTTGAAATGGTTATTTTTCGTAATGTGGTGACTTGGAAATACTTGGAGTGTTGGCATGCCTTCTCTACAGTTATAAGTGGGTAATGGATTGACATTACCTAAAGCAGATGCTACTTTTTTAAAAAGTCTGAAATCTACAGATTGGTTGCTCTTTCTTTTGTAAAAATCATAATAGAGATAAGCAAAGAAGTACAGAATGAACTGGTATGTCTAAAAGTCTTTCATCTAGATAATTGTATCACAAGAAGATAAATAAACATCTTAATTGTTTTTAGGCTGAAGTTGACAAGAACATTGAGCTTCTCAAAAAGAAGGATGAGGAGCTCAGTTCTGCCTTAGAGAAAATGGAAAGTCAGTCAGAAAATAATGACATAGATGAAGTTATAATTCCTACAGCACCACTTTACAAGCAGATCCTGAACTTATATGCAGAGGAAAATGCAATTGAAGACACTATCTTCTACCTTGGGGAAGCATTGAGACGTGGAGTGATAGATTTAGATGTCTTTTTAAAGGTAGGTTTCTTGGGATGTTTTTAAGATGTGCATTTTAAATGTGTTTACTTTGGACTCTTTGGTTCAGCTTACTAATGTTCATGATCTCCTCACAGAAGAGCATCCTGTAGGAACAGGAATATTTATACATGGAAGCAAAAGTTTTAGAAAGTAATTCCAGAATTTAAAGACCAATTTTAAAAGCATTATTGATACAAAGTCATATTGTTTCCTTCTTGTGTAGACCTTGCTCATTCTGTTTATCTGCTGTTAGAAGAACCATTCTCAGCCCCGTGGGAAGTGCATTAATCTGATTTCACCTTACGGAGCACATATTCTTACTTTGATAAGAATATGTGTGGAGTTAATAATTAATTATTGTAATTTCATAAATTAGTTAATAATTAAGAATTGCAAAAAAAGTGATGATTGCATTTGGTAGCCACCTGCCAGTCATTTTAAGCCAAGAAAATGCCATTTAGTAGAGTAATGAATTTAGTATTCCCAAAAAACTGACATCCCATTTGGGTCCCGGATGCGCCGTGCTTTGAGCATTTGTATTGCAGTATTAAGTTTTTATCAGAACTTCACCTATAGCCAGCTGTTGTTTTTCTTTCTGCAGCATGTACGTCTCCTGTCTCGCAAGCAGTTCCAGCTGAGGGCATTGATGCAGAAAGCAAGGAAGACTGCTGGACTCAGTGATCTCTACTAAATTCCCAGACTTTCCCTGGGAAGTTAGATTTCCTTGTGAAGCAGCCATTCTCTTGCTCTTTCTCTTAATCAGTAGGTGCCCAGAGTAAGTTATTACATCATCCAAGTGTAAGATATTTTGAATCAATAATATATTTTCTTTTTGGTAAAGACTAGCTTTTATTAATGCACTTTCTATCTCCTGTAATCTTTGTGCTGGTGGACTTAACGCTGAATAAAACTTGTTGCATATTTTCTTCCTCTACAGAACCGTGTATGACGTGCTTTCTTTTCAAACATGCAGTGTCAGCTTAACCATGCATCTCACTTTACTTGTGAGATTTGGAAGATGTTGTGCCAAACTGGAAAAAGTCACGTTTATTATGACCAGTGAAAATTGAAAACTCAAAAGATTCTTGGTGTCAGCACCATAACCTGCATGGCTTAAGACTGAGCCTTTGCCTTAAGGCTTTTCATGTTACTGCTGGCTCTGAAAAGGTTGGAGTTCATTTTGAAAAACTGAGTGAGACTTCCATAACTACATAACTGCCCCTGAGGCCTCCAGGACAGCAGCACCCATGACATTATTACACAGGTGATGTTTGAGTTAGTGGGACTTGAAAAATAGAACTGATTTAGGTGGGTGAAAGTAGAACTGCATGTGGGAGACAAAGAAAAACAAGGAGACAGAAATAACAGTTTGTGGTTTATTTGGTGTTGTAGTTGGTGCTACAGTTGGACAGTCACTGTCTTGTTGCACATGGAAACCGTAACATTTTTTAAACATGCTCTGGAGACAGAACTTGCAACTAGGCTGATAGTACACAAAAATAAGGTTCTCTAAGAAAAAAAAACCCACCAAAATTCCAAAGCAGTGTTAAGGAAAATACACTTGGACCTATCAACAGTGAAATATTTAAGCTATTCAGCTGGCAGAGAAGGTTGGTCAATTGGCTTGACAATCCTTTAACTTCAAGAAATGTCTTTGGTTTCACATTGTGTAGCAATGACTTACTCCTTATTCCTTTGAACCAACATGAAACAAGATGAGGAAAAGGCAAAGGGTTTTTTAGGCAGTGCTGCTTTGAATGCTGGATTTGTCATACCACTTCACTGAACAAGACTGACTAGGTTATCTAGCTCTGGCTAGGAACATGGGTGTCTGTGAACAGGGAAAACCCTAGATTAGCTTCCTAATGCTATCTTCAGGAAACTCCATTGTTCAGACTTGAGCTTTTTGTGTGTTCTAGTTGAGATAATACATTGAAAGATTTGACTTACTTGGAAAGTGCAACGTAAGACAAACCACTAAACCCGTTAAACTGCTAAGAGCCAAAAACTGCTTGGGCAGGTTTAAAACTGTAGTTCCTTCTGGATTGCCCACAGTGTGTCTGCACTCTTCCTTAATTTGTCCTCTTCCTCAGGTTTTAGGATCATCTTTACTACATCAGTGATGCCATTACTGCCCAGTACACAAGGAACACTTAGGAAGACATCTTCTTTTATTCCATGCAAGCCCTGAAAAGTACGTAAGGATTGTTAGGCTGGAATTTATGTATGTCTATATATTTCATAGAATATCCTGTCAGGAAACTAAATTTAGTTGAAATTAAACTAGAAAGCAATCACTGTTTTTCAGAATTCCAGAGATACTTAATTCTCAGTAAGACAGAAATTAGGGAAAAAGAGGCTGCTCACCTTAACAATGGTAGAGATGGGGTGCACTCTTCTCAAATTCTTCATAATACTTTCAGCTAGGTCTCCCACAGAAAGGCCAATAGCCCAGGATGTGTACCCCTTCAGTTTGATCACCTCATAGGCACTGCAGAGATACAGACACTCATTAAAGAACAAGTACCATCAACTGAACTGCTTCAAGGTTGTAAGAAAGGCTTTTGGAGGTCTCCAGATCAATCTGGAGGCATCACAAGCTTGACTGATTTTCTGGCAGGACCAAAATGAACTCAGCAGTGAATAATTCTACTTGCATTTTACACTAGTCCCCAAAATTATACTGGAAGCCTGGAAATTTAAGCTCTTCCCTAGTTTAAAATTTACTAATCATTAAAACTTAGCAGCCAAATCTATATTACTCCTTAAAATATTATTTCATGTTCCATTATGTTTGCATCCTGACATTTGGGGCTACTGAGGTATTCTAGATCTGGGTACTGCAGAACAGAGATTTTTCAGCTCTTCATGATTTGTTCTTGTGTTGAAATTTATAAAAAAGCCAAGCCAGTATTTACCTGTCCACGACCTGCTTATGGACCTCCTTCCAGTGCTCCTTGTCTCCGTCAGTTCCCAAGTCTGGATGAAGAGCCTTCAGAGAGACGCCAGCAACGTTCACTCCACTCCAGACAGGCACTGAGAGTTGCACATGGGTTAATTATCTCACAACACTCGGTCCTTTCTCAAATTAACAGCTAACATAAGATCTAGCTGGACTAATCTGCACCACATCACTTATGATTTAGCTATGGCCTTAAACACAGTATGACCTATAACGGCAATTAAATTGCAGGCTGAGAACCTAGGAGCACATCAACATTGATACAGGATGTCTCAGAGTTTGAATACACCTTGGTTAACATGAAATACCTGGGCAATATGAACTAAACTGGCAGTCACTGTATTTTGCAAAGTTTTCTCAAAGTAGGAATTGATTCCAGGTGTATTCTGGTGGGTGTCAGGAAGCAGACAGTGTTGCTCTGGTGCTGCTTGGACAAATACAGGTTAAGTAAGGAAAAAGTGCTTCCAGACTTGCCTCTGCAATTCCTATATACAGTGATCAAGGAATGGCAGGTGAGTGACTGCCAGCAGGTCCAGTACAGATCTTTGAGAGGCCCTTGCAGAGAACTTTATCCTCTTGCTGCTTCAGTTTGGGTTTTTTTGGGAGTTACGTGAGCAATTTAGCCTAGAAATGTTTAGCCAGCTCAGGTTACAGTAACGACCTTTTCCCAGCACAGTCACTCAGGTCAAATATAGATCATCTAAGGTTACTCTGTGCAGCAAAAGACTTCAATCAGAACTTGCATTTCTAAGGTGCTGCAGCGCAAAGGTTTTGGAGCAATGTCTTGCTGTAGCTTTTCAAGGTGTAGCTTTTCAAGGCAGACAAAGGGTCAGGGAGTTCTGTGTAACAGCCAGGATTGCCCCTTACCACTGGAATCTCCGTGCTCTCCAACGATCCATCCGTGGCAGCTCAGGGGGTGGATGCCCAGCCTTTCTCCCATGAGGTGGCGGAAACGGGCAGAGTCCAGATTGCAGCCACTGCCAATAACACGGTTTTTGGGGAAGCCACTGATCTTCCAGGCCACATAGGTCAGAATATCCACTGTGAGGAGAACAGGGGCAAAACAAGCGCCACTCATGAGCAGATTGATAATGGGGATGGTACTTCCATTCATCTGTAAGCATTTTTCCTGCATGCTAGTTGCATGGAACAGAGCACAAAGCAGTGCCCGTGGCCAGGCACTGCAGTGGGCTAACATAATGACTGTTTTATATAACATAATGACTATTTTGAACAGTCTCTCAGCTCTGCCTTTATATGCATGCAATTATCAGTGATCCTTGGTGTGCTCAAGATCACTCGGTCTGAAAACCCAAGTTTATTTCCCAGAAGACCAAGCTGCTGAGCCTGGAGAGGGAAGATGACATTTTTTGCTATACAGATATCATAGAATGGTTTGGGTTGAAAGGGAGCTTAAAGATCATTTCATTCCAACCCCCTGCCATGGGCAGGGACACCTTCCACTAGAGACAAAGCTGCTCAAAGCTCCATCCAACCTGGCTGTGACTACTTCCAGGAATTAGGCATCCAGAACTTCCCTGGGCCACCTGCTCCAGTGTCTCACCACCTTTATAATAACTAATTTCTTCCTTATAGCTAACCTAGATCTACCTCTTTCAGTTCAAGCAATTACCCCACGTCCTATCACTACGTGCCCTTGTAAGAAGTCCACCTCTCTTTGAGGCCCCATTAGGTACTGGAAGGCTCTCCAAGGTCTCCCTGGAGCCTTCTCCTCCCCAGCACAAGTGTTTTCTAAAAGCCTGTGCACTAATGCCACCTTCCTGAAGAAACACTATTCTCTAAGCCAAATCCTCTTATGGCAACACAAGACAAACCTGGGTTTGAGACAATAAGCAGCTTGCAGTCAGGACTGTATTTAACGACATTGGGAATGATGAATTTGAAGATGTTCACGTTGCGCTGGACCAAGTTAAGGCGGCTCTCTCCTTCCTGCTGCCGGGCACCAGCAGTGACGATGACCAGCTTGGAGTGTGCAGTCACACTGTAATCTGTAGACAAAAGGCTGTGTCAAACATGTCCCTTCCTTTCCCTACTGAGATCTCAAATTCTCAAGTTTGAGGATGCAGCAATTCCCTGGTAATTGTTACCCTAGACTTTGCCTCCATAGAAAATGGAATTTCATTTTAAGACCGCAGCTCATTGCCACAAGTAACAAGATTGAGGCATGTCGATACTGTAACATGCAGCTGCAGGCAGTGATACTCCATGCTTCTCAGCCACAAATGGAACTGGGAATAGCTGTTGGGATAGCATTCAGAGTAAGTGCTGGGTAGAAGAGGAAGAAGGCTCTGCCCTCATAACCTGTAGGAACTGTAATTAAGGTATGAGCTGGTTAAGCCTTTGCCCTTCTCAAGGCTGCCACCAGAAGTTATCACAAGTAAGCAGTAATGAGTTCAGGGGTTAACTGGTTGTGAAATAAAGTTCTCTAATGTGCACAAGTACTTAAGAAGTTCATCCTTCTGTATGGAGTGGTGAACCCTGGAACATAATTCCTAGCTGGGCTGGCCACAAGAAGGTATATTTAAAAATGTCAGCTAAGGACTATGTCCATGAGCTTTCCCCCCCAACAATTAGGGTGACAGGCTAAGTGCTAGACTTGGCTGTCCAGTGTGAGGCCTGAAGTGGCTATCTCCATTTAGAAATAAAGAGCACATGAGAGCCAACTGCTTGCCTTTGCCAGAGACAATCTTTGGAGTTTTAAGGAAGAGGCTGCCATGCTGGAGATCCAACATCTCTCCTCTGAGCTTGTCCTCCACAACATCAACAAGGGCGAGTTCATCAGCCAAGTCCTACAAGAGACCAAGAGTAATGGTAAGTTTGCTGCCGCTTTCAGCAAAGCCCCCAGTTTTAAAACTGTGAAGTTACAATTATTTTAAAAGCTACTTCACTTCTTCCCCAAGTCCTTCAGTTAGTCCCCTGGGATATCCACTCCCCTGAGTTCACTTTATACTTCTCATAACCACATTTTGCATGAAATAGTGGCACAATTAAGCAGGACAATAATGAAGAACAATTTAATAGGGGTTCATACGTAACCTATTTGACAGTCAAGAAAAGTAAGCCTGATGTTAACCATAGCACTTTCAGTATGATAACTGAAGGCAGAAGACAAGTCATTCAGAGTGTCAAGGACAAATTTTTCCAGACCACAATACAAAGAATCATTGCAGTGCTCTGCTCAAGACAAAATAAATCCTCAGTTCTCAATCTTTTTGTATATTTAGAGTGTTAGAGAATTCTTACTTAGAAGAGAGTCTGCAAAGAAAATGCAACTCTTAAAATGATACATAAAGGACATTCTGTCTGATCCTGAGGCAAACTTCGTTTACGAGAACTGTTGCTATTTGTTCTCTGTCCATAGCTTGAAGACTGTTGCTTCATTTCAGGCCCAAAAGAGGACTGCATAACCAGAAGTTCATCTAATAAAGGTGACTATTTTTGCCTCTCTTTTAGGTCTCAGGTTCTTCTGCTGCTTCCTCTCAAGCTTGACACTTACCTTCATGAGGATGCTGATGGCACAGGCCATTCCGACTGCACCCACGCCAACCACGCTAATCTTATTTTCGGCATGGCCCTCCTGTTTGTGGAGAGTGTGGATGAGCTGTTCCTTGAGAGACATGGTGCACTGCTGAAAGGAAAGCAACAGATTATTTCTCCAAGCTTTGGAGCTTTTACTGATGCCAGAATATTTGTATCCACCAAGATAGATTTTATTCGAGGATGATAAGAAAATGGATACAAAACACAGGAATAAAACATCTGGCAATACCGTCTGTATGCCGCAAAATAATTGCAAAACTGAATTAGTGATGACAATCCTCTGTTCAAGCTCACCCTAGCTTTGCCTCGAATAACAGCCTGAGAGCCATTGATTATATTATATAGCTGGTGGCACTCCAGCAGCAGCAGTAGAATGTTCTAAATGACCATCCATATTACATTTAGGTACAGGAAGCCATTTTAGTACTTCTAAGCACAGCACAGTCTGGCAATCTCTGTTCTCTCACCCTGAAAAACTGGTATTCTGTGCCCTCAAGCCTTCCCAGAGCTGAAGTCGTGCAACACTTAGGCAAGCCCTTTTTAAGCACAGCATGAGCCTCCACGTCAGCTTCATGAATTTGTTTTGAAGTGAAACTGCACAGTTTTGAATCAAGATGGCTGGAGTCTGGTGTTACCATCTCTCCCACCCTCACATTTCAGCTGCCGGCTGCACAACAGCATCCTGGTTAGTTGGGTGCTGACGGCCAAGGGTGTGCCGAAATGGCACAACGATGACAGAGGATTGTGCACTCACTGCCGTCTCCGTGTGGGAGCCAAGAGCACGCTTTCCCAGGAAACGGTGCTGCCCTGAGAGCTGCACTGGGAGCAGCCTGAAGAGCCCAGGGCAGGAGCAGCTGCACAGACGGATGCAAGTACAGACACCACACGACTCTCTAGTGCTGAACAGGCACCAACTCGTTCAGAGCACGAGAAGCCAAGCAGAGCAGCAGGTAAGGGCTGCAAATTTTGGGGCTGAGGGGAGGGACAGGAAGCCGCCAGTGCCCATATTTAGGAATATTAAAGCAAGCTACGTCAGTCTTCACGCGCAGCAGCCCCCTGAAGCGCGGCCATGTAGCGCACTCTCCACGTGCCGAGTCCTCTCTTTGCACTATAAGCACTTCAAAGTGCAAAGCTGATGAGAGCCACCCACTCAAGCACGTCTGCTACACATAAAAACTCAAAAAGTTTTCCTTTTAAGAGTGCCAGACCCCACCAAAGAATCAAGTTAAGGGAGTGGGATGTGGTCCATTAATGCTGTATTTGGAACGCAGCCGTAAACCCATCCTCAAGTCTCTTTGCAAGATCACTCCCTGGGGCCACACGCACCGATTAAGGGAAGCAAGTTAATCCACGGAGGCTCAAGGGGATGCAGGGAGGGGAGGATGGGAGGATTGTGAGTGGAAATCACGCCGGCTGGACTCAAGCCCAGGGCTGTGCCTGATACCACCACGGCCGAGGGGACTCTGGAGCAGGCGGCGCCGAGCGGACTTCGTCCATTTGGCGCCGCTCGCTCCACCGCGAACCCCCGGAGGTTTGCGGGACCGGCACCGCCTGCGATCCCCCTTATTGCCTTCCCGCTCTTCCTGCAGCCCGGCTCCCGCACCCCTCCGCGCCCGCCGCGGCGATCGCACCTACCGAGCGTCCTCACCCAGGCGCGGCTGCGGCGGCGGAGCGGGGGCGGAGGCGGCCGCCGCCTTAAATAGGGCCCGGGCGGCTGACGTGCGGCGGGCGGGCAGCGCGGAGGGGACGTGCCCGCCGACACGTCGGGGAGGAGAGAGAGAGCGAGGGGGAGCGGCAGGAGGGGGAAGGAGCAGCGGGAAGGAGCCGCGGGAAGGAGCCGGAGCCGAGGGGAGGGTGAAGGGAGCCGAGCGGCCGGCGCCCTGGGGAGCTGAGGCGGGGCTGAGGAGCTCGCTCTGTTAATAGCCGGGAGGAGTGAAAGCAGGCTCTCCTGCTCCAGAGAGCTTGTGTGGAATTTAAGGCATTCCTGCCCCCACAGTGCCTGCCAGCCCTGTGCCCCTCCTCAAGGGTTTATGGCGGTAGTTCCGGATGGGGCCTTTTGTCGAGTGGCTGGAAACCAGCTTCTAATTTCCATCTAAATCGGTAGATGTTTGTGGGGTTTTGTTTACTCCCCCTTTCCGTGTATTTGCACGTCCAATTCCCACTCATTTGTTGCGTTAGGTTATATAAGCCAACCCTTTTCAGCCCTGCATGGTCTTACAAGCATGGTCGTTGGGATGTATGTTCTGCAGGACCTTCTCAGTTTAAATGCTTCAAAATGCTTTTTCTCCTGAGAGAGGCTGCCGCATGGAGTGTAAGACAGCGATGCCTCAAACACAGCACTAATGTTGGCCTGAAGTTAGTGGAAATTCCATGACTGGACTCGCACTGGTCTGTTTCAGTCACACCATGCTGTCAGTTTCCTGTCACCCTGAGGTTGGTTAATAAAGCCAAATCCTTCTCCCACTCACTTCTTTCTTGCTCGGACTCCCAACAAAAAGTAAAACCAATTTTTAAAAATTTATTTCCTGAATGCCTGAGGCTCCAATTGCATATGATACTATTTTGTGGGTCATCCTACAAAACTGGCTTTTAGAAAATCCATGCTACTTTTTATCCCTTTATTATTCATTGAATATGATGTTTTTTAGCTAGATTCTCTTTTGCAAGTTTTTCTGAAGAACTGCACAGACATGAAAATCACAGGCCCAAACTGCTTCCACCATGGCTAACTTCTTGGAACTTGCTGTTCTCTGATCCCGTGGTAAAGCCTTCAAGTAGGCAAATTTACTGAAAATCTTTTGGATTTGTGCACAGCAGGGTTCTGGAATTAAGAATGCCTGGTTCCTCCAGCTGGAAACCAGCAGGCTCGGTGAGTTTTGCTCGCCATCTGTGAGTTGTGTTCATTTATCTTTTACTCATTTCTGCTTTCTCCCTCTTCTCTTAGGCATCCTGTCTTTACCCCATGGATTATCATGTTCATCCTTACTGAAAATCATGTAAGTATTAATTTAATCATATGTGAGTAGCTGTGTTGCCTTTATTTTCTCATTCTTGTTTTTACAGTAATCTTTTTTTCTTCCTTTTTTTTTTTTTCATTTCTTGTAGTTGTGGTACCTTTACAATCTTTGAATTAGTGTCCTTTTGGGATTTTGATTCTACCTGATTTTTAGCCATATCTGTCCTCAGCTCCTAGGATGTACTTGAGTTCCTTTTGAGGTGCTTATCTTGCTGTGGCATGCCTGGTCACACACCATCCCAGTGACAGTTCCCTTCTGCTGAGGTGATCTGACAGCAATGGTAACCCAAAGCTTCATCATTTATTTGACAGCCCATTGGCAAAATAAAATAAACAAAAAATACTGGAGACAAAACATCTAAAAAGGCTTGAATCTATGAAATCTTGTTTCATAGATTAGCATGAAACAAGACATAAAAATGTAAAATTCTGCTTATTATAAAGACCAGCACTTCCAGCAGAGGAAGTTAAATATACCAGGTTATTGGTTGTTCTAGATGTGCTTTGTTCCTTGCTGCTGCTGGGGGAAGGAGTGAGGCTTGTTGGGATGTGCCATGTCAGAGAAGACTGATCACTAAGGAAGGGAAGTGTGGGTAGATAGATGCTGAGCTTGCCTAAAGCCACATGAATGCAGGATGAAAAGGAAACATAGTTCTGTCATTCTGCATTATTCTGGGTTCACTGAGCATCTTGTTCTGTCAGAAGCCTCAAGGACAGATTAGGAAGTTTAGTTCTGCATCCCAGGAATCTGTATTTACAGTGGCTCTGTATGAATGGGACTGAACATCTCATCCAGGTTTGAGTTACAGACATTTGGCAGGAGAGAAAATGAACATTTGACAGGAATTAAGACCAATAAGAAATATTTTTCCCTATAAAAACTTTTACTTCCAAAGGGTTTAAATGCAAGACAGGAAGCTTCTATGACAATACTGGCTGAATAGAGTAATAAGCATTTTAAAATAGGTAACTAACGTAAAGCAAGTGTTATTTTATGATTCACAGTGAGACCAAAGCTCCTAAGAGAAGACTATTGGTATTGTAAGATTCTTCTTAGCCTGTGGCTCAGACAAAATGAACTTGGACATCATTTTCAGGGTATAAGTTCCAGTAACATCTTCACTTGCCTTCACTTGTGTTTGTGTTGCTTGTTACTGAGAACAGAACCAAGAACAAATTGCTGTTACCTATAAGGCATCAGGTTGTCCTTATCTCTCTGGTGCCTATTCAGATACCAGGGGTCCTACTTTAGTAGAGTAGGCCAAAGAAAACCAACTGGGATGTTTCAAGACCATCCTGGTCCCACTGTGTCCTCAGTGATGATGATTAGAACATGTGAAGCAGATTAGAACCCTTTTTTAATTAAAAAAATAGAGTCAGCTTTTAATATGCCAGTGCTAATTCACCTGTTAATTTATCTCAGTTACAGAACTGAGAAGGCAGCTGTGATGGCCAAATTTTTCCTTTTATGTGGTCTTTGTGATCTTACTATCAGCAGTAGATGCTCAGGAGGAAAGCAGTCATCTGGCATGATTGACATTGATTTTCTGCCTCAGAGAGTTTCAATGAGAGAAGGCTCAGAACAGCACCAACAGGACGGGGTGAGCAAATTACAGGCATTTTTCTTGCACTTGGAAGATGGAGGCCAGGTCTGTTTTGATTTCCTGTAAGTGATTGATTGTAGGGATGGGTTGACTTTTCACATGTATATATAAGGAGTTTAATTCTTCCCTTCTTTCTTCCCTGCTGCCTTTAGCAGGAGGTGGTGTTGATAGAGTGATGGGAATGCCAGAAACGTGACAGTGTCTCTCCAGGGACGCTTGACCCTTCCTCAGCCTGCTTGCCCTCCTCTTCATATAAGTTTTCACAGATTAAACATGAATAATAAAGCAATAGAAGTTGCTGAATGTAGAAACATTTATATTTTTATTCTAGGAGTTAGAAGCAGAGCCTTTCCACTGGCCTCAGATGGCATTTGATCAAGATCTGAGTGATAACAGATGGAAACAAATGCCACATTCTTATTAAACAACATGTTTTCCTTTAAACTACAAGATACCATTAGACCATTGTCACAAAAATAAAGTCCAGAGACATTTATACAAGGTGCTGTCAATGTGTACATTTCGCTATTTTCAGTAAAACACAAAATGTTAGTAAATTTCTCTCCATTTTGCTAGTATACAAGAGGTTTTTACATGGTGACTTAATTTCTTCTCTCTCCATTTGCTCAGGTTCTGGGTCATGACAGACTGAGTCAAATCTGATGGTGCTGCAAGGGTGAATAAGGACACCAAACCAGGACCTGCAGGTTTGCTGTGTGACCTAGAGCTCAGCTGAGAGGTTATCAGTAACCCAAAGCTACTGGGGATGCTGACCAACCCTGGAAATGTCAGTGGCATTTCTCCCCACTACCTGGGACTTGAGGTTTAACTTGCCCTTAGAAATCCTAGGGGGTATTCCATTTATGATCAGTCCTGCCTGTGCTGTGGCATCAACAAGGGCTTTGCTTTCACATGGTGTCAGTGTGTGAGGGAAGGACCTGGCACTATGCACAGCTACATCATGTTCCAGTCCTGTATTTCCTTTTGATTTATTCTGAGACCTGAACTATTCCCTCCAGCTTTATGGCTTCATTTCTCCTTTGTAAAATGTGAAGGTGTTTTTACCTACCATCCTGATGGTGGTACTGCAGAGATTTGTTAATTATGAAACATTTCAGCTTTATAAAGCAGCATGAATTTGATGGATGGTATTTTCCTGAACCAGAGAGACCCAGAATTCAAAGTGGATTTTGACACCAAAAGTTCATAGAACCAGAATTCTTGCATTATTCTTTTGAAATACTTACCAGGGTAAGATACAGGGAGTTGGTTCAAACTTCACAAATTCCATATTTTGTGTTCCTCCAGTTTGGTCGGTCTAGCTACATTAAACCTTTTGAACTGATCTCTTAAGGAAACTAAAAGCTGAGAGATGAGTTTCATCCTGGCTTGCACTAACAAGTGTCTCTCCACATAACTGATTAGCCATGATCCATACACCTCTGGGTGCCTCTCCTTGGCTGCTTCCATGCACATCTAAGGATGCTTAAGGTGTTAGAGATCCCGAGCTTTTGCTGCTTCACGCCCTCGTTCTCCTTGCACTGTCATTGTGGGGAAGGGGAGGGGCTAGCTGGTGCAATTCTCGTTTCCTGGTGCTTACGGGTCTGTGTCTCTACAACCTATTTTTAAATGTGCAGGAGGGAAATAAATACGGAGAGCTGTGTAAATAACGGTCAATTTCTGGAACACACAGACTTCCACAATGGTTTTTTGTCAGTTGTCTGGTTTTGATTGCAAACTGCTTTCTAGCTGACATATTTCAATATCCAGAACTTCCAAGTTACACCAGTTTTTCTTTTCCCTTTAAGAAGTTGGTTCTGTTTGCAAGTACAGCTGCAGTGGATTATGCATTCAATATATAGCTAGATAAAACTGCATTTTTTTGTAATAGCTTCCTAAATCAACACTCTAGGTAGCTGGAGTAAGTAGAACACATGATTTTGTCTTGTTTCTCTAAGGAAATGAATTATTCGTGAAAGCATGAGTCACTGTGCAGGATTCCAAGCCAAACCCATTCCCTTGATGCGACTCTGGAATCTTACTCATTTAGTTAGGAACTGCAGGAAATGAGATGCTCTGATAAATGACATGCACTTAACTACACAATACTGCCTCCCTTTTAGACAGACACTTTTCTAGCATTTCAGGCCTTATATATCTGGTTGATGCTCTGTGTGATAGCAGATCATGCATTCTCTCCCAGCCAAAAATCATTGTGTCCAAACTTTTATTTCTGTGAATCAGAATTCCAAGTTACATTGCTGGAAAGTCGGCATCCTGTGAGGAAGAAGTTGCTGGGCCATACCAACCACTGCAGAAAGCAGAGAGTACTTCTCAACATTACAGACACACAGACTTGGTGGAGGAGCCTACAGATGACTAAAAAATAAATGATTATCCCTTCCTTGGAGGAGGAAGATGAAGTTTAACTTGCAGTTCAACAAATGCAGCAATAGAACAGAGATAGGCAATCAGTTGCTTTCATTTCAGTTCCCAACCTGGGCCACCCCTGACACTCCTTAAAGAGCTGCAGCTGGGCTGGCTGAGCCCAAGGGTAGCAGTCCTAGAGGGGTGATTTTGCCTTGTTTGCAGACCTCAGCTCTTCTCAGAGGGGAAAAATAACTTCACTGTTTCTGCACAAGGTATTCTTTTAAATATTTGGTTTTGTGGTGTGGTGATTGTTGGCAGCTCTGTGGTTGGATACAGAGCCCTTGGCAAAAGACATGACTGTGATAAACAGGTACTGTCCTGAGAGGCTACCAGGTAGAGTTTTAATTGCCATTTATATCCTGTGTACTGCCAGCAGAGCACTGTTGTCATATGTATGTTCAAAGTGTGGCTTGTCGGGAAGATAGATGTCTTATCCTTTCTACGAAAGAGTTGCTTTGTAGTCTTAATTTCATTCCCCACCTTCTTAATTTTAAATGCCTGTGTTTCTTAATTGAAGCATGGTATGTTGTACCATGATTCCGTACCAAAGGTCTGAGCTGTGGCAGTGATTCCAAAGAAAAATGAAGATGAGGAGAGAGAGGTGCAGCCTCAATTGCTATCAGGCAATAGTCTTTTCACTCAGCTTCATGATGCAGCTGTAGTGAGATCATTAATACACTTCAGGCAGGCACCAAGCTGAACATCTGTTGGGAGCACAGGCATTGTAAAGGCACACAGTGGAAAGAGCTCATCAGAGGCAGAATGAACCAGGGGAGTGAAAGTGGTAAAGCAGAATAATTGCTAAATATGGTTCTTGGCTTGGCATGCTGTGTTTTCCAAGAGCATTACACAAATGCCCACCCTTATCTCCATCAATTAAATCAGGGTTTTTTTAATACTCAGGTTTAAAATAGAAAATGAAAAGTTGCTGCTTGCCTATGGACTGCCAATGAATTATTTTCACAGTGCTATGCTAAATGTGGCATTTCTGACTTGTGTTCCCTCTGTTTCTGTATTTGGATGAAATTGCACAAATGTTTAGCAAACATTTGCAGGGCACAGCCTCATTGTTTTGCAAACTGGTGAGTCTTGTTTAAGGAGGAGAATATTATCAAAGGGAGGAAGCATGACTTTTAGCTCCTGTGGGGGAAATCCAAAGAGCCTTGTGGTTCTTTGAGTTGGGCCCTATAATAAGAGGAGCAGCATGCCTGTGTCCTGGGTGCCAAATGCAAGGTACAAGCATTTCTTGCATCACTGACCACCTCAACCCTGTGTTGTTTTTCTCATGGCTCTATGGCAAAGCAGTTGTATCCCTTAAACCTTATGCAGTTCTGGCCTTAAGAGGCAGTATCTCAGTTCAAGAACCCTTTAAAAGATTGCCATGTGATGAAAATGTGAGATGCTGGGAGATAGTATCATGTGTTCTCTGTGTGTGCGTGCACAGAGCTGGATTTCTGGAGGCTGGGTTTCCTGAACAGTTCACTCTCCATGTATTGTCCACATCCTTTTTTGCTGATTGTACAGCATTCTGCTTTATCCTATAGGCTGTGTGTTTGTGTGACATTTAATGCTGTGATGTCAGGAGGGAAAAGATACCTGCATGCTTTATCTTTTGCTCACTGTGTAAGGGCAAACAGTGTCTGGAGTGGGCTGTGCAGTCCCCTGGGTCAGCATTAACTCCCTGCCACACGAGGAGCCTTTGGCAGCTGCTGGGGCCGTGGGGCTCACCCATCGCTTTGCTCTCGGCCTCTGGATTGAAATGTTTGCAGTGTGGGCAGTGCCAGTTTGGAAAAATGTCAGCATTAGGATTTGAGAGATTCAGAACAGACTAGAGCCTGGGTTTCTGACTGCTGGGATGTGATGTGGTGTATTCATGTGCTCTGACAGATGGAGCTAGGACTGTTGCTTTCTTCATGGAGTATCATTCTGTACATGTGTTTGGATGATAACCCAGTGTTCCTTATTTTTTAATCTCGTAAACTCTTTGGGGGTACGTATTTTGAAAAGAAATCTGTTTCAATCTGAAACTTCTGGAGCTTCTTCTCCAGATTTGGACTTGAAAAGTGAAGTGAGTTAAAGGCTGTGGGTACTCAATAACTTTCGGGGAATTATGGATTAAGAGTATGTCTTTAGTATTCTGTTTGTGTGTTTAGGTATAATGTTGAGCATGAATTCCTTGGGTAATAATCTCAAGCTTGCAGGCCCTTTTAAAATGTGCTCCCTTGCAAACAACATCTGGAGATTTGGAGTCAGTAATGTGTTAGGTTATGGAGAGAATGAAATTTTTTTAAAAAATAATCTCTGCAATGTTTCATATCTTCTATGCAAAAGTTACTGAGAGGCCGTTAATTCTGTGCATGACCCCTGTAAGAGTTTGTAGGCATATAAGAGCAGCCAAAAATAGTTCCTTGGAAGGTCAGGGAAGGCATCTTTTCTGTGTGTGGGTAGTTTTACATTTCCATCCCAAAACATCTATGTGCCTTAAGGTAAGCAAGAAAGAAGGGATGGAAAGAAAATAGAACATCAGAATGGGTTTGGAGGGCAGCCAGAGCCTGTGTAATATGTTGCTATGTCCATGGAGCACTGCCAGACTTGGAGGTTGTTTTGTACATGAAATGGAGAAAGCCTGCATTAACTTCTAAACCATGTTTCAGAGACAGATAAATAAAGGTTGGATTCCAAATAAAGGTTGGCTTCAGTCTCTTCAGTGGGTGAACAAGAGCAAGAGGGATCCTTATGTTTTAAAATGGAGCCATAGGCTCACATCCAAGTGGTTTTAAGCTTCTGACTGACCCTGGAGCCTGCAAGAAATTTCAGCTTGCCAGACTGAATGTTCTCTTTGCTCTGATGTCTGCATGCTGAGACAGAGTTTACGAGAAGCTTTTATAGCAAATCCCAAAGTCAGGGTCACCGCAGAACACGTTAATTATTGAATAGGCAAGGACTAATGTGAGAGGGGAAGGTTCTGTGGTTCTCTGTGTTTTAATCTCCTCCCCCGCCCCTTCCTGCCCAAATCCTCTTGGTTAATCAGGTTATGTTTGCCCTATTTCTCTCAGGGAGCATGCAGAATGCCATGTTGCTGCAAATGGAGAAAGGGAAGGAGGAGAAGGGCATGCAGGAAGCAAGAGTGGGTGGAACCCTCACTCTCGTAGGGTTCCCCAGATCCCAGCAGGATGCCTTCAGGCTGTGGCAGGTCTCTGTGACCTGTCACACCCGCTGACATGCGTGGTCTCGCATCCCAGGCCGTGTGCCAAAGGGCAGTGAAGGGGAGCCTGTCTGCCTGCGTTCAGCCTGGAGGCGCTGGTGGTCCCTGTGGCCAGAGCTCCCTTCCCAAGCGCCCGCCCGCAGCCCATTGCAGCTGAGAGCCCCCGGCAGGGCGCAGCTGATGTTCCTGCGCAGCTCAGGCTGCCTGCCGCTAGCCTGAAGCGCAGTGGTTAATCCTGGGGAGGCAGTGTGCTCTGCATGCTTCTGTGCTGTCACGCAGCCTTTCCTTCCTGCTGCATTCAGCCCCTCGGGCATGTGGCCGCAGGCCACAAGAAAATAGCACAGATGGACCCACCAAAGTAAAATGCAGCTATGAGAAACAGGGAGCCAGCACGACACAGAGGGCACTGCTGACCTCTCTCCTGGTGAATCTAAGTTTCCTCTAGGTCTGGGAGTCCTGGAGTTTAGGTGTGAGTGTGCTATGATTAGGGTGGTTCTTCGTATGGATTCGTGCCTCAGAAATGCTCTTATCTGCTCTCCTGACTGAGAGAGACTGAGGCCCGAAGCTCTTCTGTGTCCAGTGTTGAAACCCAAATCTTGCAGCTGAAACTGTTCCAAAAATGTGCAGACTTGCTTATTCTGAAGTCTGGGTCTGATTAGCCTTCAGAGAACCAGGTAAACCTTGATGGGAGAATTAAGTGCAGTGACTTTAGTGATTTTGGGACTGGCAGATAATTCAGAAGGATATAGATCTGCAGATCTGTGTGTGCATTCTGTATCTCGAGGTGAATTCATCCAAAAGCTGAAAACCAAACCTTTCTAGACCAAATGGCAAAGCTTCAGGGAGTATACAGAGTAACCCTCTAAACCTGGCTCAGGATCAACTGAATGTCAGACCACGCTTGCATTTCACTTGTGCCAGGAAGTGCCAAGCCACACAAACATTGCCTAATTCAGTTTTGATAAGAAAACATATGTGCTAATGTCTTTACAAACAGTTCGATGGGTGATGGTATCGGTGTTCATGTCTTTGAAACGGGTTTTAATGTCTCTGCCAACTTAAAGCCTTTGTTACAGAACCGAGACAGTTAGACTCCTGACATAGAAAAATGGGTCTGCACAAGCCTGAGTTTCTGAACTTTGAGAGAAAATGACAGGTTTCAAGGGGGATATGTGGTAGGCAGTTCGGGAAGGCTGTACCTTCCCGGTGCCTCAGCCAATGGGGAAAGGAAGAGGGCAACATGCAGCTGGGGGTTTAGGATAAAAGAAGGCTGTGTCCTCCAAAACCTTGTGAGAGAAACCCCACGAGAATATGCCCCGGGGGACACTCTATCACTTGATTGGGATGAAGCTGCAGGACTCCTCTGTCTCCTTTATGAACACTGACTTTTCATAGTGTGATTTTTCTGCAGTTTCATGTGCTGGCTTCTTTGCTTGGATCGTGGTGCACTGTTTCTTTGAGGGACGTGGATTATTAGAAGAGGTTTTTAGCACCCCTCTTTGTTCACAGCATGTATCAGAAACATTTCTATAGCTCAAAACCAGGTGAGTGCTCCAAGGCATTCTTCTGAAAGTATAAGCATTGGCAGATGCAAACCTGAGTCAGTAAATCCTGGAGTTGTTCACATGATTTCACACGTTCCCCAGCACAGAGCAGCGCCAGCTGGGTGGCCACAGACTCCGCAAGAATGAAGGCAGGCAGGAAAGGAACCTGCAGAAACGGTTCTTTGGCAGCAGAGAGCTGCGGTGAAAGGAAGGCATAGCAGCCCTGAGCTGAGGCAGAGACAGGCCTTGCAGGCGCCTTCGAGCCATGTGGGGATCCCGGCAGCCTTGTTGCCGTGGCGCAGTGCCGCTGGAAGCGTGTGCTGGGCTGGCTAGTACTTGTGGATGCCCCAATGGCCACGGGCTGGTTGCGCGTTGCTGCGGGACCAGCCGCCAGCTCTGGTGGCTTTGCTGTGCTTGGGCATCCTCTGCCGTGCAGGCCTTTTTCCAGCTCTGTGGGGAAAGTGGGCCACAGCGCTGCAGGCTGGTTTCACTGCAGCGCGCCCACGGCACCCCCGGCCCACAGGAGCAATACGGAGTGAGGGGAAAGCGCTGATGGGCCGTGAGGGGCTTTGGAGGGCCCGGGCGGGAGTGGGAGCCGGCCTCGGCAGCGGGCCCTGAGCGGCTTTGGACGGCCTCGGCAGGGGCAGGGGCAGGGCAGGAGCCGGCTCGGCAGGCCGTGCGTGGGAGGCTGCTGGAGCAGATGGCTGGCACTGCCAGAGCTGCGGCGCTGGCCGGCTCCCGGGGAGCTGCCGGTTGCGTGCAGGCTGGAGCAGGATGGTGGCAGCGTGGCAGCCTGCAGGCTCCCCCAAACACGCGGGAGGCTGGGTCTGGCTCGAAGGCTGAACTACAGCATGATGCAAAGAGCACGTCTCATAAGTTGTTTTCAGGCTGACAGGAGGCTTTTTCTGCTCGTCTTTGATACTGTCAGCTGTCAGTTGCACAAACATACACCTAAATCTCCTTTTCTCCCCTACCTCCTCCACTAGGCTCCCAGAATTACATGACTTCCTTAAAAAAATCAGAATTTACCATCTGGTGTGCTTCTAATTGCCTTTTTGTCTTCCAAAACCTGAATAACTGTTTCCAAGATTCTTTTTTATAAGTGAAGAGCTGTTTGTTTGTTAACCATGTCCCCGGACTCCAGAAAGCAGAGCTGTAAGGAGAGCTGCAGCAGTGGCTCTGCCCTGGTAACACTGAAAGGAAGCAGGGAGGAAAAAACCTGTACTGAGTGTGTGAGCCAGGAGGCAGGGCTGAAACAGTGGCCCCATTGTTTGACTTCTGCTGGAGCCCGTGGATGTGGCTGCATGTCCCAGGGAGCTGTGTATTACAAATACATAGTTCATGGTGTGCACAGCAATCAAATCACTAAGTAATTGCTTAATAGAGGAGTGCAAGTAGTAGAGGTTGTGAAATAGGGTTAAAAAAGAAAAATCAAAGCTCTAAAGTTCAAAGCTCTTGTTGTATGATCTGGTTTTAGGTGAGGAAGAAATAGGAAGTTTAGAGATGGAGAAATTATCTTGCTGATAATGATTTTGATGGGGGCTGTGGCTATACTCACTTCTGTTCCCAAATGAAGTTTTTAACCACTTAAAACTCTAGATATCTAAGGCATTGAAGGTCTGATTTTGCAGAAAATACTGGTGCAAAACATCTCTTCCTTTCAGGGCACTAAAAAAAAAAGTATATACATCTTTAGGAACATTGATACAATAGCATGGGATGAATTTGATCTACAGAGTTCTTCACAGGATCCATAGGGCTGGAGCTCCTTGGCTAATAAAAATAGAATTATTTTAATCTAAAATTTTTCATAATTTCCGTGCTGTTCTGCTGAACACATTACATAGAATTTGGAGAGTGTGGGATAAAATGTTGGGATTTTCAAATGTAACATATATTAACATGTCTGTTCCTATGTGCAGTTTCATGTATCCTGCAGAGATCAGGTTCTTGGAAGTTGGATACTTTATGTCTGGACAGTACTTCCTTTAAATACAGCCTTTTCAAGTTGTGGCACGGTTTCTCTGAAGTTTGTCCCCAGATTGACTTAATCTGTCTGGAAACATCAGACGGTGATCAGCTCTTCATTTCAAATGGAATCTTGAATGTGGGTGTGTGATAAAGTTGGTAGATGCTTAATATTGGCCAATATATTAAATAGTTTGTTGCATTTCTAGTATTATAATGCAAGTAGCTTGCCTGTGATACAGCAGATTTGAGAAATTCTTTATGTGTTAAGTGGAAACAAGCTTCTTAACCTATGATTTCTGTCCTTTTGTGGGAGGATATAACAGCTAGTTTCTCTGAAATGAGTATTATCATTGATACCTCCTTCTGACAAAGAAATACAAAAAACAAAACATGTTTCCCAAAAAGTATTGATTACCTGCCCAAGTTTCCTGAAAACACCTGTAGTCTCAATCTTGTAACTGGGCTAAAGATATCAATAAAGGCCTGCTGTAAAAATGGTTACGCAAGGCCGTTAACATGAAAATTAGTTTGAACTTTGTGCTGGTCCCATTTCCTGACTTTATATAACTTGCTATTATTACATGCAAGTAATGGGGAGGAAAAAACCAACGTACCCAAAAGTGAGGTCAACCGTTGGACTCTGGACTGCTTGATGTAGTGTTTCCAAAGATAGAAAAAATACTTTGGGGTTGAAGATATGCCTTTGCAATTCTTCTGTAGACTGTATGCACCTAAAAAGAGCCTGAGGACTGGCCTGGGAGGTGCTTTTCATTCATGTAGCTGTGGCACTTCCACCACCAGGGCTCCTTCCATAGTCAACTAAGAAGTCATTCCATGGATTCATCCTTGGGAAGAGCTGAAATTGGTTTCTCTTCTCCTTAGGTGGGCTTTCAACCACTCTCATTTGGAGACCTTTAGAGATGTGTGTGTGGATCCTTGCAAATAGAAGACAAACTTGTTTCACCTGAGAATTTTTGCACATCTGCAATTAACTGTGGACCCTCAGCAGCCACAGATACAACTCTCATGCAATCCATGGTTTTATCTTCCCTGAGAGTGGGAAAAGCCTAGCTTTGATGAGCTGAAGTTAGCCCTTGTCAGTATCCTTTCTGCTTCTCATCCACTCAGTCTGCTTCTAGGTGTCCTTGTATATGGTGTTTGAAGTCAGGAACAATTTAAACAAAATAGCCAATTCCTATAGGACATTGTGCTGAAAAACAAATCTCTGTCTGTGGCCTAGATCCGGTCAAGTTTTGAATTATTTAGATCACATCTTGCAGATGATCAGGAAACTTGGGTTTGGGAGAATGTTCTTTTAGGTTGAGTTAGGTAATGGTCTCTCCTTCAGAAAGTTCAATGCTGACTAGGGTCTGCTGAAGGGCTGTCTTGACCACTGCTACTGACTTTTTAATTACATAAATGCTTAACAGCTGATGGTAGCCTTGGGAAATGGCAGATCCTAAATGTTGTCCCTAATCAGGTTTTTTTTTCCTTGTGCTGTTTTTTGGCAGGTGCAGATTCTAAACCAGCTGTATAGGTTGTGTGTGCAGCTGCCAGGGTTTGGGCCCTGTGCTGCCCAGCTACCTTCCTGCCAAGCAGTATCAGCAGAGATGGCCCCAGGGTTGGATTTTTAAAGTTCCAGTAAGAATTTTAATCCTGCTGCATCTGCTGGGAGTTAGATGCACCAATACTTGCTTATCAATTGTACCAGGTAGGTGGGGAAGCTGCAGACAGAGCAGGGGGCTCTGGCTCACAGTGCTGCTCTCTGCAGATGCCATATGACTCATGCTGCACCGGGATCTGTGGTGCTCCTGCAGGGCACATGCTGCTGCAGCAGGGCAGTTCACCCAGCCCTTTAAAAGTGACAGAGCTATCACTGTGTCAGTCAGCTGAGAGTGAGCAACATGAGCTATTTATCTTGGTTTATTAGTGTGAGTTAGTGCAGCTAGTCCAGTGCTTCCTGGTGCAGCTGGAGGAAGAAGTTTGGGCAGGAACTTGCCCTGCCGCTGCAGGGAAGAGAAAACAGAAATGTGATAGAGCTGTGAAGCCTTGGAGTTTGGAGCCTGACTTTTGAGATTAACCTTTAAATGAACCAAAGCCATTTCTTGGTCTAGCAGTAGTGCCTTGGCAGTGGGATTTGCATAGAACTGCAAGCAGCTGTGTCTGCATTAACAACCTGTGTGCCATAAAGGGGGCTGGATATTGAGCAGTTGATACTAAGGACCTGACATCCTCTTTGAATGTGTGCTGGAGGTTTTATTTCTACCAAACTCTGGTCTAGTGCTGTGGACTGACACCCGCTGGTGACTGGAGTTCACCTCTGGTTTAGTTTCAGATCAGGGAGATCATTTGTGTGCTCTCAGACTGCCTCATCATCTGAACCAAAGCTCAGTAACCACGACCAGTTGGGAGATTTTGCTTTAAGAGTTTGTCTGTGATGTGAATAAAATGCAAATGTGGCTTCACCCGGTGCCCAGGCTGTGTTGTGTAACACAGCAATGTGTGCTGTAGGGGTGTCTAATTATAGCATCAGATTCTGATTGTGGAGAGCTCGATATTTGTCACTTAAAAGGGGGTGTGGGTGATGTTTGGGGACTGTAGTACTGAAATAATGTAGCGAGCTGAGGCAGCAGGGCGATGCCGGAGCAGGAGGGGTGCATCCCTCGCGGGCTGGCTGTAGCCTGGCGCCCGGGTGGCCGCGGCTCCTGCTGGCAGCGGGCACCGCCGGCTGCGCAGGAAATGGAGCTGTGTTGCATAAAGGGAAGCGACGGCTGTGACTCAGGGCTGCAAGGGAGAGGCGTTCTTGCAGGGAACGAAATGTCAGCATTCGAATGGAGGGGTTCTGAGCAGCGCTGTGCTGTGCCCTGTGGGATTAAATAGACTGACTAGGGCAGAAACAAAACTGCTTTCTGCTCGCCTTTTTGAGTTTTTTCTCCCTCGTGTCTGTGGGTTTTCCTGTGGTGGAAAAAGCGTTGCGTAGTTCTAGACATGAATCGTGATAGTCCTCCTTTCCCAGGAGATGCAGTTTGACTGTGGGCTGAACGAAGCTGGCAGGAGATCAGCCACTGGATTGTAAAGTGTGGCTTCTCTATCTGATACTTCTTCCAGCCAGGCATCTCCTGGGCACAGTCGGGTTTATAGCTGTTGACACTGACACATTGAACCCTTCTGTGGACAAAGATCTCTTTGAGCTAAAGGACAAGGTAGAGCCCTCACGCCTGCTGGCAGGGACCTGGTTCTGGCTGCCTGTGTCTGGAGGAGAGCACCGAGCCACCCTTCATGGAGCCAAGTCCAAGGTGATAAGAGGCTGCAGAAGGTGCTGTTCTGTGTGTCAGTGCCCACGCTCCCCCAGGAGTGGGGGCTGTGTTTGTGAGGGTCTGTGGCAGCTCTGGCTGCACCCAGGCAGGGACTGTGTGCCAGGTCAGCATTGCTCACCCTGCCCTGCTCTCTCTGGGCATCCACCATTCCTGAATGTAGGACAGGGCTCCTTAGGCCTCTGGCATTCTCTGTGTGGGTACAGCGAACAGCTGCAGGGCAGTGGGGCCTGATTCACACTAGGGTGCTGTGATGTGGTGTAGCTTCCCCAGAAGTAGCTCTCTACACTGATTACTTCTGGCTGGTCTCCAAGTCTACTGGAACAGTTACTGACCCCCGTGGAGCCTGGCCTGTGCCTTTAGGGCACCTCCACTTTATCTCACATGGCAGAGAAACTCACCCTTTCTTCTGTGTCTCCAGATACGGAGTCTGGGGATTGGCAGTGCTTTGTCCCAGCTCTCACCCAGCTTGGGCACAACAGGGAGCTCTTAGGGAGGAGTTCATGGCATGCCTGTGGCCTTGGAAACCAGGCTGCCCACACTAAACAGAGGTGGGGATTAGGGATCAAGGCTAGGCTCTGCCAGCCATGCCACCAGGGCACTTGTCCAGTGTTGTGATTCCTCCAGGACTGGTATCCCTGAGGCCTTGTCCCCATCCCAGCCCGACAAAAGGCAGTTGCTGCTGCAGGAGCAGGGTGAGGGGGCGAGCAGAGGGGATACAAAGCAGCCGTTTCCCTGGGAGTGAGAACGAGATGACCCTACCTAGGTGTCTGTCACAGTACGTACCTGAGCAGGGGCTAGTACCACTGAATTTGGGGCAGGTAATGGAATGGGCACTGCTTTTTGGGGGATTGGTTTGTTTTCTGCCCCCTCATGTGCTTTGATATGAAGGTGTGTGGCACTGAGTCAGCTTGTCACTGGTATGGCTGAGGAATGAGGTTCAAAACTGCTCTCATTTCCTCTCATGAGAGAGAGATCAGCACCAATGAAATTGCTGGCAATCTCTGCTTTCCAGATGGGAATGCCTGGGCCTGGCTGAGATCTGGGATCATGCTCTTTTCTAGAACTAAAAGGATTGTCAGTCTTGTGATATGAAGTCTAGAAATTGTGGCATGAAGGGCTTCCTGGGAGGGAGTACGATGAGTAGGATTTCCTGCCTCCCCTGGGGAAAAATGCATCTTGACTCCTTAGTTAGAGATGCTGAGTACTTCAGCTGAATAGGACCTCATTTAAAGGCTGGATCACAGCTCTGACAGTGGTTCTGGTTTACCACGATGGAGTGTTGGTGCTTGCTCAGTGTAAAGTAGTGGTTATCACCTGAGAATGGTAATCACAAAATCGAATTGTAACCCCTGTGTTTGTCTTTGGACTGTTGTATTGTTTGCTTTTGTTAAGGCAAGGTGAGGAGCTGTGCCCAAGGGAGTGGTGAGCCATGGAGAAAGGCTGTTCCATTGCTGCAGCACCCAGGATCCCTGTCCAATACTGAGGTCGCTAAAGAAACATTCCACTGCCTGCTGTAAAACAGCACAAGCCAGTTTGGGAGCTTTGCCTGAAGGGCGAGGAAGGCAGAAAGCCCTTGAGGAAGGCAGAAACACTGTGAAGGTGCAATTTCCTGAGCTCTGCAGGGCAAAAGGAAACATTCTGGTTTTGGTGACATAACGTCTCCATACAGAGACATCTCCCCTGGGTCCCGTGCCACGCTGCTGTGAAGCATTTTGCACAGTGATGTGGCTTCATGTGGCCTGGTTTTGAGGAGCAGGGTGGTTGGCGCTTACCAGCAGAGATATCTGCTGCCTGCCTCTGGCCCATCAATCCTTGTCCTGCTGAGTCACACGTGGCAGAGCCAGCCAGGTGATGCCAGCATTGCTCCAAGTCCCTCGCTGCTGCTGTTTCCCTTCGTGATCGGCTCGTGGCCGGAAGCAGAGGGGAGCCGTGCCCAGGCTCGGGGATTGTCACTTCCCTAAGTGACCACGTGGCTTTACAACTCGGCATTTATTTCCTTAATATACTATCTGCAGCTGGGCTAAGGTAGAAATGGGGGAGTGCTTACAGGGAAGTGGCTGTTGTGGGGCTGTCGCGTTTGAGTTGTCAATTCTGATCACGGGACATGCGGTATGTCAAAGTTCCTGTTATTGCTGTTTTATCTGCATCAGCCCATCAGCTGCAGGTGAGGTCAGGGAGGAAGCTAACACACTGCTGTGGTTCATGTAACAGGCTGGAAGTCCCACCTGAGGCCAACACTCCCTGTGCAGTACCTGGAGAGAGGCAGCCCCTTCCCCAGAAAGTCTGATCACCTCTGGCCAATTCCCAAAGTTTTTGAGTCTTGTTGTTTAACAGAAGCTTTAGTTTGGGTATGCTCCAATGCTTCTCTCTTTTCTCTGGAACTTGCAGTTGGGGTCCTGTTGAGATGCTGCAGACAGAGCTTAGAGGATGAAGTGCACAGCTGTGGGTGCACACAGATTGTGTTGGCAGCCAAGTCCTGGCGAGGTTACACAGGAGGGATCTGGGATTCCCAGGCTGTGAGGTGCTTGGCCTGGTGTCCAAGTGTGGTGGAGACAGCGTTGTGCCGAAGAGGTGATGGGCAGTCCTGTGGGTGAGCGCACAGGGCAGGAGCTCGCTTGAGAAGGGTGGTACAGGGAAGTGGGGATGCCAGCAGTGCTTGAGGCTGCTTCTGCTGGGTGCAGGAATTCTAATAAAGTGATGTTTTGTCAGAATGTGCCTGTGAGTGGACTTAGAATGGAAGGGGATGGAGTGGAGCTGTGTGGAATGTGATGCGCTAGAGAACAAAACTGTGTTCAGGTTTATGGGTATTTGGGGGGAAGCTGCCTTCAGCAGATTCAGAGGGTTTGTGAGGGCTGTGAGTGAGATAATAAAGCAACAGGATCTTTGCATGCAGGGGAGGACAAGGGTCTAAGTCCAAGACATTTTTTCTTTGAGGATATGCTGACACCTGGACTACTGCAGTAGTTTGGCTTTTCCACAATGAAGGGTATGTGGACTTTTATGGGAAGAGGAAGACCAGAGGGCTGTTATGCTTTGGAGGGGATGGAAATGTTCATGGGGGGAAAATCAGCAGCTGAGAGCATGTGGCTGGGCAAGTGCCAGCAAGGAGCCCCAGCGTCGGCTGCATTCCTGGAAGCACTTTTTCCATCACTGTGGTGGCACTCTGCCACCCAGCTGTGAGCCCAAAGCTGCCTGGAGAGCAGCACAAAGGAGAACTGGCACAGCGTGGGCTGTGGGGAGCAGGGTACAAGTGTGTACAGAGCTCCCTCACTGAGGGTACCAGGGGTCTGTCTCACTGCCCAGGGCTGGGCACAGGAGTGCCCAGGGGGTGGCTGGGCTCTGGTGTGCAGCCTCTGGTTCCTTCAGCCAGGTCCGCTGTGCTGCTGCATCTTGCACCTCTGGGTCTGGTCCCTTCCACCCCAAAAGAGCCTCCACAGAGCACCTTCCATCTAGGATGTAAACAAACTCCCTTGCTATCAGCAGACAGACAAGGGCTTGGCTGTCTTTGGGAAGATGATGTGCTCAGAGAGCTGAGAGGAAATGCAGTATCCTGAAAAATACGTGGGACATCGGGTTAGGTAATTTTGTGGTTCCCCAGGCTTTTGAGCTCTGCTGTAGGAACACATCTGTCACTGGGTTTATTGAGGATCAGTGTTAGATCACCAGTGATGTCTGATTGCTCTTCAAAAAGTTGCTGTGTCCCATTTGGATTGAGCTCCAGTTCTTGCTGCAGGGCAAGGGAGAGCACAGAAACAAGTTCAGAATACCATGGCTCGCACCATGGTATTGAAACTCACACCATACCATGAAACTCGTGCAATACAAAGGCTCCTGAGCCACAGGGATGCTTGGGCAGGCTCTTCCCTTAGGAAAGGGAACAGGATGGATAACAGAAAACTGGGTCTTAAGCTTTCTTGTTGTTACCTTCCCTGCTTATACAAGTGACTCTCTGGATAAAGCAGCTGTTCCATAGGAGTTTGGGCAAGGATAAGGAAAGCTTTCTAGCTGATACCACCTCCTAGAAAGTTGTAAGGATGTACCTACAGCATAAGGTAGGGAAAACAGTTGTAGGTCTAAAAAAAACCTCTTAAGCAGAGACTGGTGGAGAAACTTATCCACCTGGGAAAGCACGACAGAGCCTTGGTGAGATCCTTTGCCATGTTAGGAAGCTGCAGATGATAGTCTTGAGAACTACCCTGTGAGCATGTAAAGAAGCTACTTGTAGGGTGGCTGCAGTAGAAGGCTGTCACCTCCTGTCCCTGACTGGACAGAGCTCTTGGGAGAGAATTAGCCCAGCCTTTTTTGTGGTGCATCTAAATATCTTCATCTGCTGAAATGCACAGGCTGGTATCTGCATTATCCTTTCTCCATTACTAGCAAACCTTGGGTTAGTGACTGACAAAGCTCCTGTGCAGCTCTCCTGAACCAACAGCTGCTGCATCATTTGATGGAACTAGCAGAGTACGAATCCCTGGAGACTTAAAGTGGCTTTTGTACGATGGGGAACAGAGGGCCAGTAGCACTAGTAATGGTGTAGATTCCCTGTGCAGCAGTAGAAGGTTTCAAATCCTGAAAATGAAACAATTTGACAATAATTATATTGTAGCCCTTTTGCTGCTGACCTGTCAGCACCAAGGGACAGCTAAGAGAGTTACACACAGTTCTCTCAATTTAGACCTCAACAGAGACTGTTAGGGATTTAATTCAGTTGTTCAACAGAGCCTAAGCATTAGAGAAGACTTCACTTCAGAATTCAGTAGGGTTTATTCTACAAATCTTAGATCAATGCCAATGATACAAGTTTTATGAATTCTCATTAAAAATACAAGTCAGTATAAAGATTCCAATAGTAATATAACGCATGATGATTCAGTTTCAAAACTTAAGGAATGAATCCGTTTTGGACCATGCTACAGAAAAGGGGAACATAATGTAGAAAGAATATTTAGTTTACCTCCCTTTACTTGAGGAGGGGCCTGTGCCTTATTGCCACAATACCTGAAAAAGCAATATGAAGTGCATAGCAGCCTTGCCTGTACAGTCTCTAGGCAAAACTGTTGAATTGAGTGTCATAGTCCTCCTCCCCCTAGTTCTGGTCATTAAGGTACATTTTGATAGCCTGATATCATTATAATAACTTAAAGCTATTGCAATACCATCCCCAAAATAAACATCAGTCCTTGGAGCTGTAGAATGTTCTTGTGATGCACTGACAATTTTTCACCATGTTAACCATTTTACCCAGTCTTTCCAGGAACACTAAATAAATTCCAATTAAAGGTGAATTAGTTCCATACTCAATTGCCCTAGGATTTTTTAAAATGAAGTCTCAGTGCAGTTTAATATTTAAATGCGTTGTTCATAGCTTCAGGCACAGTTAGAATGTAAATCAGACCTCTGATATGATGAAAGGTGCTAGCTTTCAAGTTGGAATTTGGCCCCAGAATTGCTAGACCAAATGCTTGGGATCGGGGGAGAACAAAACTACCCTTTTTTTCTGGGAGCTGCCTGCACTTACCAGGGGATTTGGCTTAATGAAGCCACACCCTAAGCCTAAATTTTAGAGAAACAGTTTAGTTCTCACAAGAGGTAACTCTTGTCAAGATGTGTACCTCACCCCCCAAATGCTGTAGTACATCTGTTTATTCCCAGTGACATTTGCACCCTGTCAAGAGCAGTGGGCATCTCTGGTTGAAGCCAGTCATTTCTTGTAGAACCACACGGATGGCGCAGAGCAGGGATCATGCATGGATCTGCAGCAGCAGACAGGGAACAAAGCTGAACAATATGCACACATTTCTGAACAGGACTTTGGTGCAGACAGTGATGCTTAACTTAAACTCAGCTTTTACCAAAATATTATAGCCTAATACAAAAATCAGAAAGAAAAGGGTCAAAAGAAGCTGCTGACTTCCATGCACCAGTTAAAGAAAAGATCCCTCTTGCATAAACGGAGCAGCAGCACAGAACAAGCACCCACTTGGCTACACCAATACATCTTTTCTGCTGTAGAAATTAGAATTATCCACCCAACATCATACTACCATGTTTTAGCATCATACCAAAATGTAGTATTAAGCCATCATGCAGGTTTGGGGAATTTCTTCTGCTGTACTAAACACTGCTGTGCTTGCTTTGAATACATATTGTCAGTCTGATTTGTCTTTGTAGTAGATGCATCTTTAACAGTCACATTTAATCTGAAGTAAAAAAGTTCAGTAGCCCATACTGGGCTTTTGTCCAGTCAAAGTGACAAAAAAATACAAGGTTGTCATTAAACTGCATATATTCTAGGAAAAGGGGTTACTTTGCATTTAAGTCACATTTAATACAAGACAGGTTGGTCTGAAACTGTGAACGGATTCTATTTAGAACAAAGTATGGCACAGATTCCCGATACCTATGGACACTGTGTAAATAACACATTTTTCTCTTTGCAATGATTATCAATTCGCCAAAAACAGTATAATAGTCAAAAGGGAAGGGTGAAGGAAAACAGATTTAGGAGAAGAAATAAAAAATGCCTAAGAATTGAAAATAAATGACTTCTTTTGTAAGAAACTTTATTTAACTTCATTTTTAAAAATGCATTCTCTCCTCAGAACAAATGCCACCATAAAAAAAAAAAAAAGATTGCAGTAGCACACACTTGCACTCAAAAGGAAACATGCAAAACTGATGGCTGAAAAATTTTTGCATAAAAATCAAAGACTTCAGGCAAATGTTTGCCTCTGTGTACCTTTGGGGACCCCAGACCATGAACAGCTTTCAGTGCAATGTCTCTTGCTTCCAATTGGTGGGGAAACATATGGCAGGAGCTTGTCTTCTGACAGCTACACTCTCCCAGATGTTTGAAGCAAAAACAGTCTCAGCTATGTTTTAAAACATCATTGTTAAACTGTTGCAGAAAGTACAAAGAGAATTCAAGAAAATGTCAGAATCCAGTGAAGAAAAACTTCTGAGATCTACCCTGTGCCATACATTTCTTAAAAAAAACTTAGACAGAAAAACAAATTTTATTAATACACCCTCTTTGAATTTTTTATTTCTGAAAGCAGCTCTTTATGCAAATCAAAAGCAGTTCCTGAGTAACTGCAGTAAACAGTGTCTTTTAAATATATTTGCGCCTCAGCTCTTCTGTTTTGGTTCTTCCTCGTTTTTTCTCCCCAGTTTTCAAGTTTAATCTGAGTTCTTTTTCAAAAATGTGCAAGTTCAGTTAGCATCGTTTCCGAAGTCCACAGCTTGCAGGTTTTCCTGCAACATCTCTAAGATCTGCACATACCTAGGCTGTAGTCCTACCCTATTGCAGGCTTTGCTCTCAGACCTGTACAGGATGTGCCCTCACGTCTTCTTCAGCATGCGCCGGGACTGCCACGTGTGGAACTTATTGTAGGCTGTCTGCAGCATCTCTTCTATATGACTTATCAACTGAAACAGGAAAAGGGAGATGACGTTGTCCCAGCTGCTGCAAAACAGATCCCCTCCCCTCCCTTTCAGGTGCATTCTTGCTTTTTTTCACTACGATTAATCTTGCTAAAATCAGAGAAAGGACCTTGAGGCTCTATTGCAAAATATCCATAGAGGGAGCAGTGCAGGGAGCTGCTGAGCTGAAAGGTTGGGAGAAGTGACCCCTCATTGTGCTGTCTGTTCTGATATTTAGTCTGTGACCACTTCAAATCTGACATGGGGCGAAGAGTTCTGAAGTTGCTCAAGTTCTGCTTCATGGTGGAAAAATGAAATGTAACTTCCCCTTTCTGTTCTATCACTTGGGTGATTTCAAGTTACAGTTCTTGTCAGTTGCTGGCATCACTCAGCAAATGGGACAGGGAGAGATAACTGCTTAATTGTGTACCCAATTTCCCTCTGTCCATTTCCTAGTCACCAAAAAACTTAAAATGCCCTAGGATAAGAAGTAACGAAGCTACCATCCTCTCATAGTTAAGACTGAAATTATTAATATGCACCCATATAATTGAACAGTACTTTCCCCTTACATTTGTGCTTAAATATTGTCTTCGAATCTTTTCTTGGAATGGGCAGAGCTTTGTAACCTGAAATCTTTCCAAGTTGCTCCTCATTTTCACAACCTGAAAGAGACAGAAACCAATATTATAATATTGAAGAATTATAGTAAGACAGAAGTTTCATTTCCTTTAACAAACTGTTCTCCAACAAAATAATTTAAAACTAATTCTGGGGGCTATTTCAAGTTTGTGTAGTTTGAGGAAGGAAAGTTATTCAAATATCAGTCTTTAACACTTCTCTGTATTTATTTTTGAGATAACTGCAGTGTGCCACTGATTATTACTTTCTTAATAAACGCTATAAATAGATACAAGATATTCACAAAATGGTTTTTTGCTTCAAGAAGAGACTGGATTTTCAGGCCACATTTTGCAGCAGACATGCGAATGTATCTGAATGCAAATTTTTGTTATCCATGTGAGGTCAAAAGCAACAGAAAAATAGTTACAATCATAGACCTGGCTGAGATAAACATCTGTCCTTGAAGGAAACTTAGTTCTCAAAAGCAGTGTGTGTTCTGAAGGTATGGCAGTGATTTTTGCAATGGATAGAAGAATAAGGGAAACTTGCTTGTACTGTCACTGCAGAGGTTATTTATTGGAGCTGGGGAAGGGAGCCTTTAGTTTTTGTGTTTTAAACTGGAATGAGAACCCTGCAGCTGCAACTGAGCTGCCCATTCTGTTTGAAACTGCCTAACAGCTACTGCTCCTAAAGCGAGCTAACAGCAAGGCAGGGACAAGGATGATTTTAATTAATAGTACCAGCAGAACTGCTGAAAAAAATTAGGTTTCATGTTATTTTGTGACATTCAGTTCTAGGGATGAGTAAGTGCTGTACTGATTTGAGGCACGTGCATTAGTTCTATACTTCAGTAATGACAGCCATTCTAAACCACATCATGACCAGGGCCATAAGAGGAAGCTCTGCCTTACCTTTTCTTCTAGGAATGGCGTGTTAACAGGGAAGCAGGACCAGAAGTGTCGTAGCAGTTCCCCTACTGCCACATACAAGTGTTTTAGTTCAGACTGAATGTCATTTGGCACCATCTCTGCAACAGGGAAAAGAGTTTTTTCACATCACTCAAACAATTACATGAATAATGAGAAGTAAGGCTAACAAAGGAGCTCAGCAATGTACACTTCCACTACAGTCACAGCAAGACTGGCTGGGAGGCAACACTGAGATGCCTCACACCTCAGCAGCAATTAGATCAAGACTATCAGCTGCTGTTAAATCAGATCAGCTGCTATTCATGGCTCTGTACTTGGAAGCTTGTGTATTATTTAGGGAGATCCATGCCAGGCAAAGAATGGACACCAAACCTAATCCAGGATTAGAAGCAGGGTATTTGTATTGTTCAAACAGCATGGCAATGCTGCTGCTGGCACCAGCCCCGTTCTGTCCTCAAAGCACAGAGCTAAGAACTCTGTGGTGGGTACTTCAGTTTTTTTCCCTCTCTGTTATGTTGGCAATATGGTTACAGCATGTGGAAGATGAAAAATCCAGACAGGAAAAAAACCAAACTGTCCCCTGGACACTCTTAAAGAAGAAAGGGTGACAGGGTTCAAGAACAAGGAAAGGGCCACAACAGTAAAAAACCCAAACAAAAAGTACAAGTAGTCACTGAGGATGAGCACAGTGAACTGAACAGTGAATATCAAATTTCAGGATGAGGCTGTTAAAAGAAAGAAGTGGTGGTCAGGCTCAAAGAAGTGAAGTGTAGCACCCAATATGTCAGCCAGGATGGGTAAGAAAGCCTCACCACTGCCTGCCAATTCCTTTTCTTTCAGTACCATAACAAACTCATACTTGCTTTTTCAGCTGTCTGAATTACTTTCTGCTGCTTTTCAGACCAAGTAACACAAGATAAACTGGAAAACTGTAATATATTCTGAGAACAGGGATTCATCTGCTGCTAAAGAGACAGGAACTCAAACTGGCAGCAATGTGACAACAGGGAAAGGGGTGGTTGAATGGAGGTGTGAGAAGGAGAGGCTGTTTGCAGTCTACAAGGAAGCTGCCTTTTTTTACAGCAAACTGTGGATCTTAAATGCAGGCTGCAAAAAACTTAGTTTCAGATGATTATCTGAAAGCAAAAGCCTATTATTAGGCTTTTGCTTCCTTAAGAGTCTTCATAGAGTATGTTGTATTCTACAATCCAGGAAAAAAAAAATCAGAAATCTGAACAAATAAAACCCCATATCTGTAAGACAGCTTGGTATCTATGAGGTGTTTCCTTCATTACTTGCTGTGTAAAATGTTCTCTGGTTCACTTGCCTCAGCACCGGTGTAGCCACTACTACCCCCATGGTGTGGCTGGGTTGTTGCTTTCCTATTGTTGCTGTAACCCAGTACTACTCCAGCTACATGTTTCCATACTTTCCTTTATTACTGTAACATATTCTAAGGGAGAGATGAAACAGCAAGCCAGTTTGTGCTGTGCAATGCAACAGGATTTGATTAAAGCATTAGACATGCCAAATCCTTACGGTTTATGGCTTGCTGTGTTCCACCCTGCATAAGTGCTCCTCCAGGTGACAGGACTGCAATAGTGCTGGCAGCATCACCACTTGAAAGAACCTGGAGAGAAAGGGAACAAATATTTAATGTCACTTTTTCTAATAAATTCTTAGATATGAGACACAGAACTGTAAAGAAAGCAAGGTATTAAGCTAAGAACGAGAGGGACATTTTTTAAATATACTTCCATACCTGAGTTAGTTTGGGTACATATGCTTCCATTTCTTGTCTAATACTATTAAATGAATTAATTATATCCTGACTGGTTGCATATTGCTGTGATTGAATTGGAGTTGGACCATGGTAATACCTGTGAGGTGAGAAAAAGGAAAAGTGTTATTAGTAGGAGTGTTGGTAAAGCAAGAGAGTAAACTCCTGGACAGTTCTTCCAATGTTTCTAATTTTAGATGTTTTGCAATTGTTGACACTATTTACTGATAAAGTACAATATATTGCCACATGGGAAGAGATGGGGTTAGGGATGGTATGGCAGCAAATAACAGCTTCTATTGCTGAATCTGTGATCATCATTTTGCCAATGAAAAGCTACCCCTGCCACCAAATTCTGGGAATCTCATTAGAATGGAGCAATTCACATCACTTTCAACTGAAACGAAGCTAATGAAGCTAACGAAGTTCGGTGCACGCATGGAACCATTCTCTTTCTGGTAGTATTGCTCCTTTTCTGATGTTACATCTGTGGTTCTCAAACTCAAAAGTCTAGAAAAGACTACTACTAGAAAAATCCTAGACCAGTGAGCAGTCCAAACTATCCCTATTTCACTTTTTTGCCTGGGAGAGGATTTTTCTTGGAATTCCATGTATTTTCATATGCAACACATTTTTCCACTGAAAGCTGCAATGATGTGCTGAACTATGAACAGAAGTCTATTAGGCTTTCACAGAAATTAGACATCAAGGTCATTCAGATTTGCTTACAGAGACTCAAGCCTCTGGAAAGCAAGAGGGAATTTGGCAGGAGTGTTGGACTAGACGATCTCCAGATGTCCCTTCTTACCTCAGCCAGTCTGAGAAATAAAACTACAAATTTAAGAGGGAAAGTGGTTTATGAAAAAGCTCGTATTAGATTTCTAAACATAGTTGTAACACACCTGAGTGTGGCACAGTAGGGACTAAATCAGGTGGTCCTGTGTGGGCTGTGATGAAACCCCTGATAAGCTGGCTCTGCTGAAATAGCTGTGCATTATTTCAACTTACCTATCAGACTTCTTTAAGTTTAGTGCAATAGTTTTAACGGTATTGTTCTTTGATAAATCTTCATATTCAATGGCCTCCTGCAGTTTTACCTAAAATGAGCCAAAAGATGATACATGTTACTAATGAAGGAACAAGTCCATACATCCAGGGCTTTCTTCTGGTGCACCAAGTTTGAGCTGAAGGGTTACTAAAACCTTAAGGAAAACCCAGGTATGGAATGACTCATGCCTACCCTCTGGAGGGAGTGATGCCCAGTGTTGTTTAGGATGGGCCATTTGCAAGTCCTGGCACCATTGCTTCTTCTCCAGATTCTGGCTAAAATTAGGCAGTCCCTGCCACTTCCAAAAAGTATACATAGATAATCATTCATGCTCTCTATTTATGTCCATCTAACTCCAATTAGCAGAAATGCTAATGATTTAATAGCTGGTGTACAGGAGTCTAAGACTAAAACCACAGTAATGACCCCAAGCTGCCTGGTGACAGTAGAGCTGTGGAGTATTAGCAGTGAGAGGTAACAGCATAGTAACAGTGATATCAGACTTTGTACAACTAGAAAACAACTATTTTTGAAATCTCCTATTCTCCTGCTACTCTTTCACTCCCCTTTTCATCACATTTCTTCTAGTCTTGCTGTATAATTTTCTGCTCAGTAAAACTTGCAGCTTTTGAGGAAAGTCAAAGACTACACCAGTGTTTATTAACACATGTATTCTACAAGATTTTCTCACAAAACAGCCAAGTTTGAGTCTCTCTGACATTTTCTGTTTAGGCTGTCAACTCCAGGAAGACATTCAATTCAGTTTTATGGCAATTACAGTACTCTCTTCCACTCTGTGAGCTGCTCTGGTTAGTCTAGACCAGGCTGTTGCCCTGTATTTCATTGCACCAGGTGTCATTACACTCTCAGTTCAACCTCACTTCAGCTTCTGACTATGCTGAAGGCTGTCATGTGCCAGTTTCATCATCTCCTCTACAAACAACACACTTGGCAGGTTAATATTGGTGCTTGAACACCAATACCCTTTTCTGATGGATGTTCTCTAGACGTTTTCAGGCATTTGAAAGAAAAAATAAAGAGGAAGGGGGCTGAAAATAGAACCAGAAAATGGAAAAGAACCAGATTCCTGAGTCCAATCTGAAGCATCTTAGAACTTTTTGCTTTCATTGGGCACTGCTGAAGAGATAAACACCTTATTTACAACTTGTTGCTGGTAACAAGGCTTCTTACAGGCTGTCAGGTTGTTATTCTATATACTTTTAAACAAGGCTAGAAAAGTTTAACTTCAGATGTGTCATAAAACAAATAATGAATTTTCAGCAATTTTTTTGAGAGACAGAGCAGCCAGTTCCATTCAGTTAGAATCACATCAGCTAACTTTATACCTTTTTCAGTGGTGGCTGAAAGAAATCTGAATCCCTGGAGTTTCCATCCGTACTGCTGGTCTCACTGTAATGGTCATTTTGTGCTTCTCTTAAAATAGAGAAACAGCATTAAGAAGAATTCACCTCATAGGAAACTTAAGATACAAGCTAGAGACAAAGTAAATAATGTTTCAAAAACTTTATATGCACGGTCACATACCTTTTTCCCCTTATGTCTTAATTTCTAGCACTTGATATAGACAGAAGGAACCAACTCCTCACATTAACCCTGTTTGTCACAGGGGAAATGGAACAGCAGGAGAAGGTGCTGGTCCCTCTCTTCAGAAATAGCAGCATGCCAACAGTGCTTGTGGGACACAGCAAAATCAGGGCTAAATTAGAAACACTGTGTATACACAGTTATGCAACCAGGTATTAGCAGAGCTCTGGGAGCCCGGCAATGCAACTGTTCCAGGAGACCTACATTGTTGTCCCTTTCTGAACTGAGAAACAGAAACACACTTTGCCCAGAAGAGATTGCTTAAGGCAGCGTTCAATTTGTGCAGAACAGAAGAACAATGTAAAGGAGCCCAGCTAAACACAAGGAAGTATTAACTAAGTATTAACTCTCACAGTTAAGGTCTGTAGGATTTGGGCAGGGTAGTAATCCTTGCTGGTTTTCCATAAAGCTGTTGTAGAGCAGATGACCTGACAGGTGGTTTTGGTCAGGGGCAGGGTACTGCACCTGAGGAGTCTTTCATCTGATCCACCTATGCCTCACTGCAGGGAGCCCCAGCAGACCTGCTCCTGGAAGGCAGGAAATAGGAACTCCCTGCACCAGACCTCACCTCCACACAGCACACAGAACATTACTTCTGCAGCCTTCACCAGGGCCCAACATCTAAGGCAGACACATTCTTTCCTTTTTAATCTGCTTTATATGATAACCCAGCTAAAAATAGCAGTCATCATTTCAACATCTCTGAAAAACTTCTATAAAGTAAAATGAAACCTAAAGATATTTTCATTTCTAGAGCAAAATAATTCATTCGTAAAAAATGAGAAGAAAAGGTTGGATGCATAACTGAAGATGTGCTTTTGTTTTGGAAATTCCTTAAAATTTACTCCAAGAATCTCTTACACAACACTGAAACTTACTGTTTCCTGAGGCCAGCTGCAAGGACCATGGCACTATGATGATTAAAGCGTTTTATGATGGCAGCGTTGCTACTTTCTCTAGCAGACTTTGAGGCATTTGATGTAGAGGCCACAGAAGCAACACCATAGCCCTACAAAGAAAACAACATTGATTCCCTCCCGCCCCTAGAGCAGCAGGACAATTATTTTCCTTTGAGTCAGGAAGCCACCTCCTCTGCATGATCATCCAGAGCATCATTTTCCTACTTTTGCCCCACCATCTCCTTATTATGTACTTTGAAAAATCTCCAGTGACTATTTTATTCTGCTAACACTTGGCAATTTAGAGGTGTCAGAGAGAAGGTAACAAATCTTATACAGGTAATTTTATAAGACCATGATATAAGTAAAAACAGAACTAGCTTAAAAAAAAATTAGGGATCACCTGTGCAAAAGAGGCATTAATGGCAAGGAAAAGACAGCGGTTGTTTTACTGAGTGCTTTTTAACACCTAGTGAGACACCAGCAGCCCACAGGCTAAAATACACCTGTCAGGAGGATGTGATACCACTAGAAAATTCAAAAAAATTCAAGCCTTGAAATGCTGGCAGAGCTCCCCACTTGCCAGACGGCACTTTAGTCCATGCAGTTTCATGCTCGCTGTTAACCAGCCTCAAAAGCAAATCGGGGCAGTTTGCAGAGCCCTTCAAACACACCTACCCTAAACTCATGGTCCAGTTTAACTGCTAGCTTTGGACAACTCCCACAAAAAGAAAATGAAAAAAGAAAATTCAAAAAAAACACCACCAAAAACCTTAGAAATGCAGCTTCATTATTAACTACAACTGAACAGATTCAGTTAAATCAACTGCAGAAAAGCACATCTCTAAGTTAATTCACATTATGGTACGCCATTGATATGAATTGTTCTAACTTGTTCTTGGAGGCAGGCAATAGCTCAAGTTAGTCATTAGCAAAAAGTATTTGAAGCTAAACCAAGAACGCTGTATGAAGTGTCCTTCTGTTAGGCTGAATCAAATAGCAATGTTCAAAGTAAGAACAAATCAAAGACTTTTTCCTGTTCTGTGCTACTCTTCTGTATGTTGTCACAGGGTCTAAAAGGTAGGAAAAAAACGAAGAGTTCACTTTAGACAAAGAAGCCAAATGAAAGACTAATTCTTTAAAAAAGGAAGTCCTGTATTTACGCCCTGCACACCAAGGCAGATGTGACCACATAGGTCCATGGGCAGAGTCTCCATTTCCCTACACAGAACAGTAGGAACATTGAGTACCCAAGCACTGCAACTACCTAGTAAGGGATTTGTTTAAGAATTACCATTTGTAGTGGTTTTAAATGAAGGATCCACTTAAATGTAACTAAGGAAGGGGTATGGTTTTCCTCTGGATTTTTTGTTTGTTTTCTGGTTTGTTTTTTTTTTTTTTTTGCCCAAGCACTTACTTCATCTAATGTTTTATCTTCCAAAGCTGTTAAATCTATCAGGGGGTTTTTCACTCCTTGAGACACCATTGCTTTTAACCCTGTGTGAAACAAATTTTAAAAAATCATGAAAAACTGTATCTACACAAATAGAATAACTATGGGATCATTAGGTTATATTTAATCTTTAAAAGAAGACAAAGATTCTGCACAGGCCCAAATAACACTGGGACTAAAACTTTAAAATCTTTTTTAAGTTCCATTTAAAATAAGCAATAAATGTGGAAAGTTACTCCAAAACATGTTCCTACTAATTAGCCCAGTTTTCACCAACTTCTACGCATCACTGAACACTGATTAAAAAAATAAATTGAGATGCAGTTATAGTAGTGGGAACTGGGAAGCCAAATTTGCCTTTCTTCTAATTTTGGCACTGTTCTGCTGCCCTGCCTGGGTAGTATGATAGTTTATATCTGGTGATAGCTTTGACTTGCGAAGGGTTTTGCATTCCTAATAGAGGGCTTTCATTAGCCAAAATACATATTATGAAATGGTGGTAAGTGATCCCAACTCCTCACATTTCTGTATCATCACAAACCTATCTCAAAAATTCATAAAAAACTTGAGTCAGATAATATTTTAGAATTTCAGATTAAAAAGACGGACAGAGAACAAGGATGGCAACTCCTCTGGAAAATCTGAACTAACAGGAATCTCATTTACTAAAACCTCACCTATAACAAAAGCTGTACCTGCTGTAAATTGTGCACATACCACAAAACAAAACTTATTGTGTGCGCAAAATTATTCCATAGTAACTGATGGCACATAATCAATCTACCAGGATGGATATTATGGAATTTGTAGTAAAGCTTACTTCTAGTGCTGCCACTTTCCAAAGGCTAATTTGTTCCAAGAAATGCTCTCACTATGAAACATGCTCAGAATGGCAAAGCTGTAGCTAACTTTCCATGGCCGTCTGTAGCTTTCAGAGATAACCAGCTTACCTTTCTCATCCAGTTTGGCACATTCTGCAAAGAGGTCTTTCGAGCCTGTATTGAGCCTGTCCCGATGAAAATAATGAGACTGAAAAAATCGTGTCCAGAATTCCCTCTCAGTCATGTTATGTGGAACATTCTCTGCATATTTCATTTTTACTGTGAACAAAACCCAGAACAATTACAAACGGTTCCACAAATCTCAACATGGTATTTTATGTCAACGTTTCCTTGATGGCTTCCTTGCTTTCTGGCTGCCTCCATTCACTCCCATTAAACAGAAGGGAATGCAGTAGTTAAGCATGAGCAAACAGGTACTCATTTATGCCTGTGAAGCTTTGAAAAGTGCATGTAACAGTGGCCTGAACATTCCTGAATTGCCTCCACACGAGGGGCCAAAATGAATCAAAGTCAGTGTTCATTACAGCGCATGGGAAATGATGGAAATCAGGTTCTTTTCCTCCCAAGGGTGATTTCATGAAAAATAACAATTAATTGGAACACTGAGTAGGAGAGTATAACAGGAATCAAACATTTACACACAATTAAAAAAAACAAGAAGTCAATGCAAGCTAAAATGTTTTCATTTAACAAGATCAAGTTTTCATTTCAAAAGTACATCTTCCCATCGCTCTAATGAGGCAGGGAAAATTATCCAGAAGACTGGAAGATATGGTCCCTGACATTTCCAGGCTCAGACTATCGTTTTAGTCTTTCTACAGTAAGACAGTAGAAAGAGCAATCCTAAGTGGATGTGTTTGGTATGTAAAACACTGCTCTCACCTGCAGGGTATGTCCGAAATATGGATTCGATAATATCCGAAGTCAAGTTGTACCTCAGCCCGTTGCAGCCATCTGTCTGAGGCCGGACATCAGCCTGAGGAAAAGCACACAGGGGAAAAAACAGTCGTGTCTGGATGCTTTCTCTAACTGGAGAAGGAAAAGAACTGGCATCTTGCAAGCAAGGTCTGCTGCAGGTAAAATAATCTTCTTCCTCCAGTAATCCACAGTGTATTTGATCATACATAGCTATTTTAGAATGAGGAATCAATGAGCAAACATGAATTGTTTTATTACGCTTGCCTCTTCTGGGATGATTTAACAAGCTGACTGCAGGCTTTAGAAAGCAAAGAGCACTCCACTGGTCAAAATAAGGTATGCTTAATTAATTTATGCTTATCCTTGTTTCACAGTAAAAATAACTAAGCATACTGTATATGTTTCATGTTTTATTGTTCACTCAACAATTCAGCTAGTAAATAATCAGTGGCTATAATGAAGTGACAAAAAAGGATTTATGGCTCTTATACCTTATTCCCTTATACACTAAAAACATCTTAGTATAACTGGTAAGTAAAACTGAATTTAAAGCTTGAGGGTTAGCCTTAGTCAGAACTTAGATCTCAGTGATGTCTTAAGGAAGTTCTGGAGGAGGCGAGTGCTCCATCCAGTTCTCAGAAACAGGAAAAGTACATGATTGTACAGGCTGCTGCCTTTTCCTCCTTTTCCTGTGTACCTCCTGTGTAGCTTTCTACCATCTTCTTCCTAGGCTAACACTCATTCTGAGCAGAGCCAGCCAGATTTAACTTCAGTTGGGACACACAAAAATCTGAAGATTTCTTCTTCACAAATCTTCAGTTTCAAAGGTTTGGTGGGTTTACTTTTTGTTGTGGTTTCTTTTTTTTAACATTAAGGTGTAAGAATAATGGGAGACAGGAAATCAGAGCAATCAAATTTGTTTGGCAACTGATTAATGTATTTCCAAGGAGGGAAAAAATCCAAGTGCTTGTACAGCAGCTAAATTAAAACAATTCCTACCTCCTCTTTCCCTCCCAAACCTACTGCATGCACAGTCATTACAATAGTGGAAGTGAGATTCCATCTAAAGAGTCCTATCTGTGAATTTTGTTCCAGAAGCAGAAACATGTCTCTGTGTGAGGAACCTGAAGTTGTACCTAGATGACTTTTAGACTGCACTGAATTTACTGAAGCACGGTTTTCACAAATGGGTAAAATAACTGCAAGTTAGAGAAAAAGAGAGAGAAAAGGAGCTTCCAGATGCAAAAGTTGTTCTTCAAGTAGCTGAAAGCATGTGCTGGTTTAAAAAACTGGGGAGGGAATAAAACACTTAAGTGGAAAGATTCATTTATGCATGTCAATGCTGCCACAGATAAGCCCTTCAATTTATTGAGCTCATACATTTTAATCTAGTGACCATATATTCACATCACTCCCATTTTACAGAAGGCAGAGCAGCAATACAAACATCATCTGCCTATTGGCAATTTAAAGTTCAAATTGGGCATCTTAAACTGACAAAATTTTGAGGTTGCAAATTAGCAGGAAACTTTTTTCTCCTTTACACTTGGAATAATGGAAAGATGTTGAGGAAACAGGAAAGTACAACATTCATGTATATGGGAATAAAGTGCACGAGCAGAGCTCTCACTTTCCCCAATTTGTTTGCTCTAAATCCTTTAAGCTAAAGGTTCAACGTACCAGGAATGCTGCAGAGATGCCCACTTCCTGCTTATTAGGTGCTGCAGAATTATCCCCTGCATTCAGGCTTAAACGGTTGGCCCAGAATTCTTCAGCACTGATTACTTGGCTCACAACAAGGTCTTTATAGAGCTGAAACAAAACAGGATCTTCTTGCAGCATTCTGGTAAAAGAATGTATTGAATAGAATTGAAACACTGCAGAATAAATCACTAGTATTTCCACAACTAACACAAGTTCACAAAGGGAACAGAAAGCAACTTTTCCTTCAAAATGCTGTGCATTTCTTAACAAGACTGTGTAAACAACCAATGTCAATAGCACAGTTTGTCTGAAAAGACTTAAGAAATGGATATTAACACTGAAAAGTTAGAAAACAGTAATGCCTAAGAAAAAGTTAATGTGTGATTCATATCTTGTCCTAAAATATTCTGTGGTGCTTTTGTGTCTTTGCACACCAGGACTGGTATCTCTTGAACTGTAAAAGCACAATGAATATTCTTGCTGTTTCATAATAGAAGTATGATGAGGAAGAAAAAAAAGGAGATGTCAGTGCTGTCCAATTCTTGGTTTAAGATCTTAAAATTCCGTAGCTATAGATCTCTATTCAAGTGCAAGAGTATAGATCACAAAATATGTATGGGATCTCTTAAAATGCATTACCACAATGACTGTTCATTTTTGTTTCTGTAGTAACAGTAGGATCTTCATCCCTTAATCAGACCCAGCACAAGTGAGAGACACATTCCATGTCACTACTTCCACCAGGGAGCAATGTTTACAAAAGTTACCATCCACGTATCAGGTATCACTACCCAAAATGCAAAGACTATGCACATGAACATTCATGTTTAAGCAGCTGTTTTTACAGCTGTGTACCTTATTAGAAACCCACTAGGCTATTTTCAAGGGAGCATGCATGTGTGTTCACAATCTGGCAATAACCTCACCAGCCTTCAGCATGTACCTCAGGGTCTTGATCAATTGCAAACAACAAAAAAGATCAGGAGCCTTATGGATACATGGTCTAGGGATGAACACGGATAAACTGCAACCTGGACACAACGAAGGCCTTTAGCTGCTCTAAGGACAAAGTAGGTTGAGGTGGAAGTGAAAGCTTTGTGGCAGGATATCCCTGTTTTAACCACCAGGGTTTCTCCAGTTTTTCTTATTGTCACAAGTATGGATTAGTGGCGATTCTTACAAATTAGCGCAGCTGAAAGCTGTCTGTTATTCTGGTTATTTCATTAAAGCTTGGAATTTTGGTATGTACCCAACTCCCACATATCAATAAACAGAGGAAGTGCCATGGGGACTCTGGATGTTGTACCCTTCCACAACAGGCTGGATCTTTTCTGCCTTATATGTTGCAGTATCTGCTAATGAAACCCCAGACTTGGACTTCTAATCAAGAGAAGAATCTATGGCCGAGTACGTGCAGGGATTCTGGCTTTTCTGTAACTAGAAAAGCTCCTGATACTTCATGGTGTGATGCTGTAGAACTCCATTTAAGGAGGCAGAGATTCAGAACTAAGACTGCCTGTGTTCTCAGCAGCAATACTGTCAGAAATATGGCACATAGCATAAAGAAATGAGGATGGGAACAGTGCCAAAGCAGGCTGCACTGCTGCAGACCCTAGTGGTTGCTGCAGTACTAGAACCAGTTCATCCTGACTGTGTCACAGCAGCAGCACAAGGGCTCTTGCCCTTCTGCTGGGAAATCTCCTTGTTAACATCCAATCTGTCCCATGAGGCAATGCCCTCATGTTTTGAAAAATTTAGCTTTAACTTAACTATGTTCAGAGCTAAAAGAGTCTTTGGAAATTGAAGCCATTTAGACACAGGATTCACAGCAGACACTAGAATGAAGTGAAATTCATCAGGGGAGATGCAGAGAAGAGAACTCTGTGGCCACAGAGACTGGTTTAACACAAACATTTTAAAGGAAATGTATCTCAAGAGCCCATTTGGGAAAAGGACTTAGGTCCTTAACATCTTCTCAAAACTTTTCTTAGAATAAACATCCTGTATGCCAAATAACAAACTGTAGCCTCTCAAGTAAGATGCATGAAAATACCTAACAATTTAGTAGTCTATAAAACATCAGAAAATATTTGAGGGGCAAATGGGGCTCTATGGGGAGGAAAAGAAAACCACCAGGTTCCACAAAATGTCTGGAAAAGGAAAAAAAAAATCTTTCAAGCAGCTTTTCCAACTGATACATACGTATTTAAGAAGACTAAAGAGACAGACTGCCAGTTGGGTGCTCTCCTCTCATAGCTATGGATAAGAAAGACTGAGTGGCAGCCAGACTGGCTGCCTTTACACCTCAAGAACGTGTCACTAAGCACACAAGTGTAGTCTCAACATGGGACAGTTATGCAAGTCTCAAGGAACTGCCTCGAAATTGAAAGCAGGGAGATTTTTCCTAGGGAAACAAATGCTGTATCATTCATGATGTTGAAATAACAACAACTGTTAACAGAAATACATGACAGTTAGCTAACAGTTAGAAGAAAAAAAATAACCAACAAACTTTTAGGCTGCTATCCCTTTACCTGTTCTTCTCCTCAAGTTCTTTATTAGCTTTCCTTTTGAACTTGGGCAACAGCTGTTGAAGAAGATCCTTGACTGCATCTCGCTCCTTCACTGCTGTGCTTTCATTGGAGAAGTGGAAGTTGGTTGTGTCCCCTGCATGCAATACCAGCTGCAGCTGAATTTTAGCTTTACCTTCTGGACTGATTTTCTGGCCTAGATTGCAGAGAGACAGACAGTGAGCTTATACAAGAAACTGTCTTCCCCAGAGTATTTGCTTATAAGCAGTTATTCTTATCATCCAATTAAATACCATTATCCTGTGTGTGAATTGCAGCTGTGAAAATGGAACAGTCAGTCTTCTCCTTGAATTAGTTTGAACCCTGCACCTCGTTCACTCTAAAATACAAGACACAGACAGTAGCAGCCTGTTGCTCCTGCTCATGAGTCCTGATTCATCATTGCATTCCCCACAGCATCCAACAGAAAACTGCTGCAAATGAGGCCGTCATCACCTGGACACTTTAACCTGGAACCAATCCAGGCTGCTGCTGAAAGGTGACCTCATTCCCCCTTTCCACTTCTTCCTGCTGCATTTCTTATATGATTGCTAGTGTTTGTGCAGCAAGCTGAACCAAGGAACCGATCCACTGAAATGTACCCCTTTTGTGTTTCCAGCTGGCCCAGAAGGACAGTGCTAGGAAAGCAGAGGTGGGTAAGAGCACATCAGGATCCCAGTTTACAGTGGTGAGCTAAGTGCAGTTAGCCACTAGTGCTCCCCAAGTCAATCACCAATGCCTCCGAGGTACTACTACACCCTCACGACTCATAAGAAAAGTCTAATTCCTGCTTCCGTCCTCATAACCAGAGGGAGCAAAGGCTGGGACACCTATGCTTGTGCTATAGTGACTTTAGTGAAGCCCTGCAAATGGCACTAACCTAACTTTTAATATCAGCCCTTTCTCAGGAACCAGATATCAACACTAAATCACCTTCACTATTACAAATTTACAAATACATCTCACCCTTTTTTTATTTCAGATGATGAAAGGCATATCTTTCATCCAAGTTAAAAAACTTCAATGCCTATACATGTACATATTTAAAACACAAGCTGCTTAAGTGGAAGTTAATAGCTAAACAAAACCTTCACAAAGTTGACTATTATAGGTGAATGGAGCTTTTAAACTTCTTATTGCTTTCATATTTAAGAAAAGATCATCTTACTTCTAATTCATCACACTCTTGATCATGATGCAATGCTTGTATATGACTTTAGACAGCAATAATCACTAAACCATTACCAAGTGACAACTTACTTTTTATTCCTTCTTTGGCATTAGAGCAAAAAATATGTGAAATATGAGCACTAATTGGAGCCAGAAAGGCAGCATGCTATAGATATGTACTGTTTAGTTTTGACTTGCAAGTACTCTGCTGTTGCAATAGCAAATGCTTATTCTGAATGTTAGCAGCTAGGCCAAACCACAGAAGCTGACACTTCTGAAGCTATGGTCTGTTGGATGAAAATAAAACTGAGTTCATTTTATATGAAAATTGAAACAGCTTTAGATACTGAGTCAAACAGATAACATGCCAGATAGTTTCTGTGTTAGACTGAAAATCCTATACGCTTCCTCGATCCCCTTCCCACCCTTCCCTCTACAAGCATATGGCATAGATTATTTTTCTGTTCAATTTATTGCAGAAGTTTATCCAAGTTAATAGCAAATGCAGCATAAGTTACACATCTGAACACTATAGAAGTTTTGTGATAGCATCCTTAAGCTGGTGATACTTTACTACAGTCCTGATCTCTGCTGCTAGAGAGTAGCCTGGCCAGAGCTCCAGACCCTTGCAACCCTCCTGAGGTAGCTATAGCTAGCATGAAGTGGCAGGCGAGCTTTGTGGGACACGTACAGCTCGTGGCAGCAGTGCTGGCTGCAGCAGGAGAGGCTCACTCACATTTGATGTCTGCATACATGTGGCTGACGGTGAAGCGGTCCTTGCCCTCGGGGGCCCACGCAATGCGCTCGGCCATCAGGTACAGGGCCCCATCCTGCTTCTTCTGACGCACCTTCTTCACTATCAGCAGCACTTCTTCAGATGACGTTGCCATTGTGGCTACAATGAGCTATTGAAAACATACAGTTGAGTTAATTAGCTGTAATTATTTTTGCTGTAGCTCTTTCACTGCTCCTATCTATATTAAAGCCCGCATTTCCTTGTTCATGCCTATATCATTTTGGGAGTATTTCAGATAAACATGTTCCCCTCTTTCAGTACAATCAGCAAATTTATTTAAAGAAAATAACTCCCAGCTACTGAAATAATTCATCTAATTATATTAGCTGATATTGCTTTGTATCCAGTAAAAGACTCACAAATCTTACATTTAAACTGATGACTAAATTTTCCTGTTTTAGTGTCTCTTTACTGGTTTTTCAAGTTCAGAAGAATACTGAAGCTAAGCAATGACAAATTCCAAATCTCCTCTGGCACTGGCAGCAAGTCCCTTCTTCAGTGGGAATGACAGATGCTAAGTCATTTCAGAAAAGGGAAAGATACGAGGTATGTGCAAAATCGTGGATTTTCAGTTCACTGTGCTAAAGATAAGGCAGCCAAGTAAGACTGGAGTGTTCTTATTGTGGTGGGTTTTGCCCAAGGCTTGAACAACGTTTTGTATGCTTGACTGCAGGCGGCCAGTCCCTCTCCTCCAAAGTCTGAGGAACTAATGTTACACGTACTACAGCACAAAGATAATTCTGTCAGCAGTCTCCAACCAACAAGCCTTTGGATACTTGCTGCATTGTTCTCCCCAGCAGTCACTGTCATTCCTCTCTCCAGGTTCACCCTACAGCCTTAAATTTTTCAAGAGATAAAGGATATGGCAAGTATTACCATACTCTGTCAAACGCATTGTTGGTACACTTCTCAAAAGCATACCTTTGTTAAGTTTGCTGAAAATGTTTAGTATGTCCAGTTGCTGTATTTTTTGTATCATAAAATTTACTACTGATATACAAAACTATATTTTTCCAATGCTGATGTGGAGTTTCATGCTTTAGAATATCTGTAATATTTGCTGGGACCCACGCCAAAGTTCAGATTGTAACCTGCATCAGCTATCACACTACTAGTAGATATCACAAAATGGCAGTTGTAAGCATTTAAATTCACAACCTTTTTTTTCTTTAAAAAAACCCCAAAAACGAAAGAACACCAACCAGCAGCAAGATAAGACATTTTATTGTGACAATTTGGACAGAAGCACAGCACTGTCTTCAGCAGAAGTCTTACAAGCTCCTGTGCAAATGAGTTAAGTAACACACTAGATGGAAAGACGTAATGGCAAAAGGGCTCTGCACTTACACTTCACTCCTTCACCATTCCAGCCATCCAAGGCTTTGCCTAAGAGTTCAGTCATGCTGAGCTGAATGTGGGGTTTCACATCAGCACCACTGCAGCAGTCATGCGAAAACATGCTGTGCCACATTCAGAGCATCTTTGGTAATACTTCTTTCTCAAAGAAAACTGCATGGCATCATTTCAGGACTGTTCCCTAGCATAATCCATTACAGTCTCCCAGCAGCATTATTCTCTTTCAGTGCTGTTCACACAACCATTTTATGTAGTTTCCTGTTGCAGGTCTGCAGTCTCATCAGCACCTTATCCTTCCTGGAAAAAGGCAGCTGGCCACAGACTCTCAAGAGGCTGGAAACCTCCCTATGTGCAAGACTAGGGATTTGATGTTTTTCTCCCTTTGTTACTTTATAGTCCTTTAAAGTCATTATTATCCAAAGCAATGGAGGCAAAGCCACAGAATACAAAGGAATTAAACCTGTACAGAACAGCAAGAAAAAGGAAAGCATTTCCACAGTCAGGCTCATTCTGATACAGTCGCTCTGCTTTCCTACCATGCCATGTCACCTACCTACACCCAGTCTTTCAACTACAGAAGCAAAGAATCAGCAGCTACCAACTTCTCCTTTAGAGCCACTGTAGTACCCTGCAGTGTGCGATCTGTGAGAGCACAATTACCCCGCAAGTGGCTCATTCCACCTTCTGGGAGGGTGAGCACACTGGCTCATGCTGTTCTTCTTTCTGTCACTGCTGTACTTCCTTTTTCCTGCAGTAATTTACAGTGGCAGTGGGATGATACAACTCACAAGCACAGTAAGCATTACCCAAAATGGAGAAAACCCCGAGCTGTCTTTTGAACAGCACATCAGAAAGACTAAAAAAACCCATTAATAATAGGGATTTTGGAAGGTTACCGTCTGTCACTAATGGGAACAAAATGGCTTCGTGTTATAAGAAGTACAGGAAAAATTCTAAAATAGGAATCTTGCTTGAGGATTCCATTCCCTGTCTCCTACAGGGAAGGCTACATCCTTGCTAAGCAAAGCACACACAGTACACAGCTCGGGTTCCTTTTTTTTTTTGAACATGTAAGGCCTACTATGCAGCAGAGTGAGAGCCATCAATGATGTACTTGTACCTGCTCAAATCTCATAACCTCTACATTTAACATCTGAAGTTTCCAGGAATCAGTACCGTGGATGATGACACTGCTGCTGTGCAGGGCAGGAACTGCCACATGCACACAGAGAAATGCTGTTATTTTGCAGCTTTAAGTGATAATTTTAATCTGCTGCCGCATTAGTGTTGTTCAGCAGCTGGTTCAAGTATCTTCCAGAATAGGAAGGTCAGACAGTTAATTTTAAGTTCCCCAGCAGCAGACCTTGGTCAACAGTTCTAAGAGCACTTGGATCAACCAGAAGCCCTAACCATGGGGTACCACTTGTCATCAGGCCTGTCTTGGGGATGTTAATTTCAGGTGCAGTTACAATGGGCAAGGTCCATCAGGAAGCTTCAGTGTTGCCATAGACAGAAAGAAATGTTCTTCGGTGTGCTTATTCACCCAAAAGCCCTCCCCGCCCAGCTCTGTGGGAGCAAACACAGCTTCTGGCAATACCATCAAATTCCAACAGCTATCCTTCCTCCATTGCAGTGAATCTTCCTAACCACTTTTAAGACCAGGTACCTCTCATCTCTGGTTTTTACAACACCTGTTCTGAACACTCTCGGTTACCAGCATTTCACTCTAGTCTGTTTCCATATGGTTTTGTGGAGTTCTGAACAGAAATAAAGGAAACGTTCGAACGTTTTAATAATCCCGACTTGGCCAGGGTGGGCACGGGCTGGCAGGCAAGCTCTGACAGATCAATGCTGGCCTTGCTGCTGCTGGGCTTCCGCTCCCCGCAGGCAACAGCAGAATCATGGAATATCTGTGCCAATGGCCCAGCCTGACCCGCAGCGGCACAGGGACGCTGCCAGGTCCGGGCGAGGGCAGAGAAACACCCCGAGAAGTGGCAGGGATCCGTCAGCGGGATGGAGAGGCGGCAGCAGTGCCGCTTGTCCCGGGCGCGGCGGAGGGGATGCGCGGTCCTGAGGGGCCAGCCCGGCCTTCCCCCGACGCGCATCCCCCCCGCTCCAGGAGGGATGGCCCCCCGTCCCGAGACGGGCCCGAGGACACCCGCACGGTCCCGGCAGGGTCTGCCCGGCCGCCGGCCCCCCGGCAGCAGGCGGGGAAGGCGCTGCCACGGCACCTCTTTGTCTGCCGCCAGCCCCGGGCCAAGCGCCGGGGCGAAGCCCGGTGCCCCCGGGCGAGGTGCCGCCGGCGCAGCGCTGCCACCTCCCCGCCGCCCCCCGCGGGCCCGGGGAGCGCAGATCGGCGGTGCCGCCGACTCTTTCGTCCCTTCCCTCACCGCAGCTCCGGCCGGGCCACCGCCACACGCCCGCCGGGCAGGGAGGAAGCGCGGGAGGCCAAAGGCCGCCGCGGCACCATCGCGACGCGGTCCCGCCGCCCCCGG
>VXBQ01009103.1:93159-123592 GCA_013400175.1 Phainopepla nitens | reverse complement strand
GCGGGTCACGTGACCGCGGTGTTTGGAGGCGGCCCCGGGAGAGCGGCCCCGGGAGAGCGGCCCCGGGAGAGCGCGGGGCGCGGTGAGGGAGCGCGGCGGGAGCGAGCGAGCGAGCGGGGCTGCCCGGCCCTGCCCGGCCCTGCCCGGCCCGACCCCGCAACTTCTCCAGGCTGGCGGCTGTGCCCGGCGGGGCTCGGGGCTCCTCTGCCCTGCCGGCGGGTTCTGAAGCGGCTTGGGGGGGTGCTTCTGCTCTTTGCGGTCCTTCGCCTACGGTGTCCCCCGGTGTCGCGGCTCAGCCGCAGCCGGCAGCTCCGGGCCACCCAGGCGGGATACGGCAGAGAGCGGGCAGGGCAGAAGTGGCCATTACGGCTTTTAAGACGCTTTGAGAGTTCTGAAGAAATAACGTTTAGTTTCGTTGGCTAAATGTGCCTCTTCCCTTTTCCTAGTGCCTGGTGAGAGTGAGCGCTCGCTTTTCTTTTCAGGAAATGAAAATTTGTCCCATGACGGCTTTTCTGGGAGGGAGTTCCTTAATTTATGGGACCGCATACTAAAGGTTGCTCAGAAATTCCGGGACTTGACTGTGCAGTGTAACAGGTTTGAGCTTTTGTTAAGCCGTGTACAGGTTTAAACTTTAAACTCCGCAAGAAATTGTTTTAAACTATGTGCTTTTTAGGAAAAATAAGAGGTTGCGATTTTGTTATTTAATTCTTGGTTTTCACTAAGTGTTTTCTCTTGAACGTGGGAAAAGATATACTGTGGAGACGATAGCTCATAACTGTATCAAAATGTACAAATGCAGCTACTTCTAAATTTGGTATAACTTGAGAATAATACACCTTCAGTTTAGTTTTGGGGAGAATATGATGTAGGTATAAAATGCCAATACTAAATGTTGTCCTTGAGTAAGGTAGTTTCAACTCAGGGGTGCATGCTGTGGGAAAAGTGCAATTTTTCATAAACCAAGGCATTTTTCATAGGTACATATTAACTTGTTTCACAGGCGATGTAAATATAAGTCTAGCTTAAATATTTCCAGGTGGGTTATCTGATAGGTTAAGTTTTCAGAAATGAACTTGGGCAAAAACCTCTCATAAACTAAGCAGGGGTCTTATTTTTGAGCCTTTGGGCCTCTTTTTGGCAAACTGAAACCTGATGGTTTTTAGGAAGGAAAACCTTTGGTCATTCTCTCAGCACAGAACACCAGCTCTAATGCTAAAAAGTGAACTAACCAAGAACTTTATTTTAGGCAGGTGCAGCTAAAAGCTGAAGCTGTAACGCACCCATGAGTGAGCAGCACTAGTCGTGTGCATCCATGGCCTCTGTGCCAGTAATTCCAGACTCTTACAACCATGTCTTGGCAGAGCTGGAGTGTTTGGATCCATTGCTTTCTGCGCTAAGGCTGGATTCCAGTCGTCTTAAGGTGAGTTTGTGGTGTGTGGCTTTTTTTATTTAAGTTGTTTTTTTTTTTAGATTCAAGTAATGACCCCATTTGGCTAATTATTTGATTAAGCCATAGGATTAATCTAATTCTTTCTGGGGTGTGTGCATGCTATCTTAGATGAGGGAGTACTTTAGAAAGAAAGAGTGAAGATGATGGATCCTGTTACTCTGTGTGTGTTTCCTTAATGCAGCTGTGGGTACTTAACACAGCCTGACACAGCTTACACTATTTGCTCCAATTGCAAAGTGCTATTTAATGATCTTCACTGCCAGTGGTTCAGGAGTGGTACACACAGCTGGCAAACAATGAAGACTTTAAAAAACCCACCTTAATAATGCAAGAAAAAGATGCTGTGATCAGAACTTGCCAGGTTGTGTGTTATGATTTTTACTCCTTCAGTGCACGTGCATAGATGTGTCAAAGAGATGGCTGGCTTTAGGCAGCTCGGGAGGAGGACTGAACCTTATCCAGAAGGATGGCTGGAAGCAAAGACTCTTTCTCACTCACAAGGTAAGGATAAAGTTTTTAAATAAAAATTTCCAAAAATGGGACCAGGGAAGAAACATTATTTCAAGTTAATGTAGCGGGAGAGTCAATCTTCAGCTTACTGCGTTGTCCAAAGAAGGTGAAGTTTTGGACTGCTGTGTTTAAAATAGGTTGTGCTTCTGGAGGGTATCCCCAGAGTATGTGGTATATTAGATTTCATGAGGTGTGAAAAAAATTACTTCAGCGTGTCAGACCTTTGTTTTTCAAATTCTTACTTTTTAACAGCAGCAACAAAGTCACCAGAATAGTTAAGGATTAGGAGAAAATTTTCACTATGAAACCAGAGCAACTCAGGAGTAGATAACTCTCAGTGTTTGAATGTCCAAACTGTGACATACCTGGGTAAGTGAAGAAAAGATAGGGATTTTTATTTGTACAGCCAGGTGCTGTTTCCTAGGAGCCACTGCTGCTTCCAGTATAGCACGAATGCAGCCAGTTATGTAAGGCCGGGAGCACCTCACTTAATTCTGTCAAGATAACTTCCAAAGGAGTGAGGACAGAGAATGATTTCTGTGCTTTGCAAATCAGAGAACGCACTGCAGTCCTTGATGTTGTCAGCTGCCTCTTGGCGTGAACAAAACCCAAACAAACAGTAAAACCCAACCACATTACAGCAGAGTGGTAGCAGCTATTGACATGAGTCTGGTTTATATCTTAAAGATGAAAGCTGCAGTGGTAGAGGCAGTACAAATCCCCCATGTGCCAGGAGGCCTTTGAGAAAATTTTGGATGGGCAAGATCCGCAAGTGGTGGTGAATGGTGTTTTTGAAAAGTTTTGTGGTAGCCTGAGTAGGCTTTGCCAGATTACAAAGGTAACCAGGGATCTAAGGTCACGAAGGTCCCATGGTCAGAGAGCACCCAAAACAGCAACTGGGTGGATGCAAAAGAGAGCTAAGAAAAAAAGGAAATATCTCCAATATCAGAGACTGTGTGTTTGATTTGCATAGAGGAAGACTAAATAAGAAGACATGATATATGACTCCTATTGAGCCACTTAAATACATTAATTAATGACAAAGCTGTTAAGATTTCTTCGTGGTTGTACTGAGAGGGGGAATTTGTGGGAAATAGAAAAGGTAGAAAACTCTCAGAAGCTGTGTGAAAGCAGATCTCAGAACAGAAGAATGCAAGAATACAGATATGCAAGGACAGAAGACAGTAACACTGTTTTTGAGCTGTCTAGAGATAGGCCTTAGAATATGTGATAAGTAAAATTATAGAAAAATGTAAGTTTAATAATGAAGCTTTGTCCATTGTTTTTGAGCTCAAACAAGCAAACATTGTTAGAAGCAAAGTCTACGTGTAGTGCGAATGATTGCCTTAAGCAAACGCCTGTAAGCTTTTACCATTACCCTATTGGCTAGAAGGTTTTTGAAAAGGCCTTGTAACCAAGAGAATTTCAGCTGCTGTTGTAATGGCATGAGCTTTCATCATCTTTTGTTTGTATCTCTCCTTGTACTGAGGCTGATGCTGAAATAAAAGCTCGAGGAGTGCCTGTCTGCAGACCTGTCCTGTTGTTGATAAATAAAGATCCAACACCCCCTGAACATGATCGACTCAGGGCGCTCTGAGAAATATTTTTGGCATATGGATTGATCCCTGGACTGGGTTTGCTGATTCACATCTATCAGAGAAACTGGAGGAGTGGCTGTATGGGATTGGTAACACACCACTCAAACCTCTTTAGAAAGTCAATCTACTCAGGACTTATACCACCCAGAGACTGGTATATCTGGCAGGCCACACCAAGGTGTGAGCTGGGCTCCTCAAATCCCTTGACTTATTAATCAGAACTGCAGTCAAGGAATGGCTTCACCTTCCACTGAATACGTGTGATACTATCTTGTGTTCAAGTTGTAGGCATGGTGGGCTAGGCATGATCAAACTGGCACTTATTCCAAGTGTACAAGCATGAAGACTGCGTAGATTAGCCCAGTCTTCAGATGAGGCTCTGGTGATGTTTCTAAGAGGGGAACATCTGGAGCTGTCATTTGAGAAGTTATGGGTATGCACTGGCAGTAAGAAAGAGTCCATCCTGCTAATTTGGGAGCCTGTTCCAGTGATGGAAAATTCTGTCAGTGGTGGTGAAAGTGTATTGGAATGGGAGGCCTCCATTCCTAAAATCAACTATTGAAAACCCTGGAATTGGTGGAAGTCTGAGTTTAACAAGTGGAAACATCTGGTTGCCCAGGGCTGTGGTATTGAGAATTTTGAGAATGATGACATCAGTAATGGATGGTTAACATGCCAGAGAGGCATACCTTGCAGGAAGTTGATAACCATGTTGCAATTGAGAGAGCTCATGTCTACCCCACAAGAGAGTTCCTGGCCAGGGGAGGCATGAGCACTGCTTTAGATCTTGCAGACATTGCAGTGCTGAGTATGAGACACCAGCCCATATAATTGGGAACTGTCAATCACTCAAGAGGCCAGGATTTTAAAGATGTAATTCCATCTATGAGCCCCTCAGCTGTGAAGCTAAGAGGAAGGATTGGGTTCTGGGAACCACATATAAGGGATAATGCAGGTGAATTGTATAAGCCTGATTTGATCTTTGTTGGGGAGGGATAAGGCACTTGTGGTTGACATGACAGATACAAGCACAGTAACTCTTCATTGAAGGATGCTGCTGCAGAGAAGGCCAAGAAACATCAGCATCTTCTTACAGAGATTCAAGGTCTTACAAACACAGCAGATACTGAGTTTGTGGGCTTTCCCATAGGAGCATGGGCAAAGTGAAAGATGAAAACTCTTGAGTTGCTGTTGGTGCTGGGCCACTTTAAGAGGAAGATCACCTGTGCCCTAGCATCCAGGGTGCTTCTCTCTTCCCTTGATATGGTACATATGTTTGCTAGCAAAGCTCATTCTGTTGTACCTGTTCAATAAAATATACCTGACTTGGCTGTTGACTTTGATGGGAACAGTATGTTTCTTTCGCTCATACCATGTTGCCCACTGCCCCTATTTGGGTCTAAATGTCTGATTTGGACTGGGTGGATGGACTGCCTTTACTTAACCTGAAAAATACAAAAAAACCAACTTTCACCTGCTCTTATTCCCGTGCTTGCTTTCAGGAAGGTGCCATTTCCCGGGTGGCCTGTTGTTTGCATGATGAAGACTATGTTGCTGTTGCCACCAGGTGAGTGATCTACTCCCAAACCTGAGCACTGGATTAATATTTTTAAGAAGCTTCAAGTTTCAGGCTTGGACAGCTGCTGAGAACTCAGAGTTAATTTACCAGGTTAACTGGTTGAGGCCACTATGGGATAATTCTCTGCACAGATAGTTTGCTTAACTTTTTTTTCTGGAAAAATCATTCTAGATTAAGTATTATTTCTGTAACAGAACATCTATGGCAGAGTTCATGCATGTGAAATTGTGATGATAAATGTTGTTGAGACCTTTCAGCGTGAAAAGAAGCATTTTCATTAGCGTGGTGGACTGAGATTGGTAATTGATATGTTTATTAACATTCATTTAAATGTTTTTCCACATCCTCACTGGCAAGTTGAATAAATGTCAGAGTAACCTTACAAAGCTGCTTATACATTGTAGTGCAAACAAGGACACTTATTCTTCTCCAGAATTGTGTGACACTTCTTGAAAGCAGGCAGCCTCAGACACAACCAGCTCTGAGGCATTCTGCATCACTTGGGTTTCATCTTTCTTTGGGAAAATACATCTTTATTAAGTGATGAAACATTAGAAGACTCGCTTTCAACTTGTATCATCTTTTTAATTTGTTGCAGCCAAGGCCTTGTAGTAGTCTGGGAGCTGAATCAGGAACGTCGTGGGAAGCCAGAACGGATTTATGTTTCCTCTGAGCATAAGGGCAGAAAAGTCACAGCTCTGTGCTGGGATACAGTTGCCCTTCGAGTTTTTGTGGGAGATCATGTAGGAAAAGTATCAGCCATCAAGATTAACACATCCAAGCAAGGGAAGGTAAAATGTTACATACTTTGATTGAACTTAATTCACAAGGGGTGATGTGTGGAATCTTCGTTTATTTCAGCAAAGTGGAACAGAGCAGGACTTGCCAGCTAAAGTTCTGATGTCTTTAACTATTGGGATGAAGAACCAGTTTCTTGAGACAACCATAAAAATCCTCACCCATGAACTCCCCCCATCCTTATTCTATCTTTTTTAATAACACAACTTGAAAATGCTTTCAAATGTTCAGAATTAAAAGCTGGTCAATCTCCTGCTTCTTGGAATTTACAAGCAACAAAGTTAAGGGTCTTGGTGTTTTTGAGCCTGTTGGCTTCCTTAGACTCCAGCTACAAGGTCAGCTGTTTGTTTTAGTCCTCAATTCAGCTGTTGGTCAGAGAAGAGCAGTCCCAGACTCTTGATTTTGCTTGGCTTTGTCTGGATGCTCTCATTCTTAAACATCTGGATTAGATAAAATAAATGGTAGGTGGTCATTGAGCTACATCTTTTATATTTTGTGCAAAGGACACACCTGTTAGTGATAGCAACCTCATTTCTAGCCCTCGAGTGTTCTTTAGCTTTTACCACCACTGGGTCCTTTCTTTTTAGTCACTAAAAAGGAGCAGAACCTGGAAATAGTTGTGTTCCTGCAGGTTGTTTCTAGCCCTCATGGAAGATTTTGATGGAAAATTTACTTAAAGGTAGCAAGACCATTATTACATTAAAAGAAAAAGCGGGGGAAAGTCAGATGTGGGAAGAGAGGGAGGAGAAAAGGGCAATGCCCATGGAATCTGTCTGTTCACTCCTGTTAAAGGAACAGGACTGTTGGATTTCTGAGATAATGCACTTTGTCATATTCCTAAGAAGGGAAAAGAACTCTAGGTTGGCAAAAATGGTGACTGACAGCAAATTTGTATGCAGTTCCCAGTAGTTCTTATCCATAAGTCTGAGACTGTTCTTCCACCCATGCAAGCTGAGACACTGGTATGATAAATATTATGGGGATAATATGTGGCAGGGTAACACAGAAGGTAAGTTTGTGAACAACCTAATTCCAACAGAAGTTTGTTTGGTGGTTTTTTTTGTATCAATTAATCCCTCTGGTCTGTTTCCATAAAACTGCTGGCTCAACATACCTGTGGGCAGAATGGAAAAAAGCATGAAGCTTAGAATAGGAGGAATAAAACCCTCTCTTAATGTTACAGAAAAAAACAAAGAAATGTTTATAAAGAAGTATCAGGATGCTACAGAGGGACTTTTTTTCTTAAATCTTCAATAGTGGTTTTGAGAAAAGGAGGATTTAGACTCCTGTGTTTCTGAGCATTGAAGCCTTGCTTCGTAAAGACAGAGAAGAAAGGAACTGCTCTGTCTTACACTGTGTATTCATAACATACATGAATCTTTTCTGAATTTTGCAATTTTAACATAATGAAGCAGTCTTTACTTTGAACTGAAGACCAGCATGTTTCCTTTTTTCTTTTTTTTTTCTTTTTTAACTGTAGGCTGCTGCTACTTTTGTGATGTTTCCTGTCCAGATTATAACCACTGTAGATTCTCGTGTGGTTCAGCTTGATTATTTGGATGGAAGACTGCTCATATCTTCACTTACCCGCACTTATTTATGTGATACTGAGAGGCAAGTTCTATTTTATTTCTGAAATACTGGACTTGAGAGCCACACACAGTTGCTGAAATGACATCAATGTCTCTTCACCTAGCCCATCCTCCCTCATTCTTTTCCTGAAGATCTTGGGAGTGGTAGTGTCAAGAGTTTTACTGAAATCAAGATAAGCAACATCTGCTGTTCTCCTCTCAACTAGCCAGCCAGTCATTCTGTTGTAGAGGGCTGTTAACATGATTTCCCTTCCATAAATTCATGCTGACTATTCATAATCACTGTCTTATTTTTCATGGGATTGGAAATTATTTCTGGGAATGTTCACAGCTTCCCATCACTAGGTTGAACAACTGGTTCTGCTGAAAAAAAACCCCTTTGATCTGAGCATTCATTTCAACTAATGAATATTTCTGCGCCCTGACTTGTCTAAACCTTGGGCAGGCTTTGTAATATTCATTGCATATTGTTTCTCTTAAGCACCAAAACCAATTCAGCAGCTGGGATTAAGTATTTTTTATTATTTAAGAAAAACATAAAATTAATTAGAGCTTTTATTAATGCTGCCTTACTTAACAAGTATATTTTTTCCTCTCTAGAGAGAAGTTCTGGAAGATTGGTAATAAAGAGAGAGATGGAGAATTTGGAGCATGTTTCTTCCCTGTTGGAAAAAACAGTGGGAATCAGCAGCCATTAATATACTGCGCTCGACCTGGCTCGAGGATGTGGGAGGTGAACTTTGATGGGGAGGTGCAAAGCACACATCAGTTCAAGCAGCTGCTCTCATCACCACCTCTTCCTGTTGTTACTCTCAGGTAGAAACATGACTGTTATCAGTGATAAACTTGTTTGGGACATCCTTAAAACTGAAAAGACTAAATAAACTCTTGCTTCAGTCAAATGTTCATCTTAGTTGTCATCCTAATACAGTCTCCTCTCAGAGATGTAGCCACTAATTGTCAAAAATGCCAAACCTTGATTCTTCAGCTGTGTCCTTGTGAGCACAACGAATGCTGCTGTTATGAGACTGTATTTATTTAAGCCTGCCATGTATGGCTTTGCAGGTTTAAGAATTTTAGAAAGTAATGTTATTGTAGTTATGCTTGTACATGATAATTATTTTATTTTGCAGGCAGGATCCTCATTATACTGGTTCCAGCTGCTCTCCACAATCTTTATCTTTCCCCAAGCTGCTGTATTTGACGTGAGTATTTGACAAGCATAGCTTCCTGTTAATAAAGTAGGCTTAAATAATTATATATTCTCCTAATATACATTACCATCTTCAGGTTTTTTGTAAGAATTTCCCAAGTATCATGCTAAACCTGTCTCACATCTCACTTGCTGTTCTTAAGCCAATGATATCCCTGCATATTTTACCACAATTGACTGTTGCTCCATTAACATTTGCTTTGGTTGCAGTGAGCACTGTGTGGTGACCTGGACAGAAAGAGGCATTTATATTTTTCTTCCTCAAAGTGTTCAAGTCTTACTCTGGAGCGAAGTTAAAGGTAAACTAAAGTTTCTTAAACTTTGCCTTTGTATCATTTTCTGTTACACTGGTCATTTCTGAAGTCCTTGCCTGACATGGAAGTTTTTCAAGCTCAATTTCTGCAGCTGGATTGCAGAATATTTATAAAAAAACTTGTCATCTGTCTGGTATATTCTTGAATATTAACCATCTCCCTACCTCCTCCAGCCCACCCTTCTGTCCATAGATCTGAAAACATGCTTCTTGAGAAACAAAACGTGGTGTAGAGTGACTCATAAAATAGAGTAGTTAAAATACAGGTGGTTAACCTGCAGTATCCTTTTCTCTTTACTCAGGCTCATTGTCAGGTGTCCTGCAGGATATCTGTGAAGAATAATCTGGCTGCTGAAAGTTTAAAACCTGGGGTTTTTTCCTAAAACCTATCTAAATTGCATACGGGAATATATTTATTTGGCAGATGAGTGAACCCTCATAAACAGTGTGTGTATGGTTATAAGCAGAGTCCTACAGTAGTTATTGTCTGTCAGTCTTTCCCCTTCTCCCCATTTTGGTGTTAAATTTGCAATATCTTTGTTGTGGAGTGTTTGCATGCAGCATAAGTATTGCATTTGAAAACTTCTGGAAGGCTAAAGTTGTTTTTTACCAATGAATATTTTTCTTCTCTTTCAAAGCTAACAATTATGTATTTGTCATCTTTATCAGGCTTTAATTTTTCATCTCAGAGCAAAAGGAAACTTTTTGGTGATTTAGTGTATTTTTTGAATGTTTTCTAGAAATGCAACTCAGGGAAGTTTTAACATTGTGTTTTATAGTGATTAGGTGCTAAGTCAGCACTCCTCAGTGTTTGTTTTCCCCTTGCCCCTTGTGCTTTGCACTCATTTGCAGTCAGGTGGGAATATGCTTCAGCCTTCTTTCAGGGACAGAAAAGCATGTTGATTAATGACGTCAGTCCTTCAGGTATTGCTCTCTGTGTGGTTTTGCAGATATTCAGGATATTGCAGTTCACAAGAGTGAGTTGTTCTGTCTGCATTCAAATGGGAAAGTTGTGCACCTCTCCCTTCTAGCGGTCGATCGCTGCATAGAGCGTCTGATGAGAAGAGGATTCTGGACCCTCGCTGCCAGGGTCTCTTGTCTCTTTCAAAATTCAATTGTTTCTTGCAGAGTAAGTAAAGACCGCTTCATAAATGTGCGATGCAACTTCTCTGTCTTTTATGTCCCCTCTTCCATTAAGTTTTATGGTTACTAAGATTCATTTTGTTGCAGTTTTTAAAGTCATCTAAACATTATACTTTAAGGATGAAAATCATCCTGCATATATGGTGTCTATTGTTTTCACATGTGCATTAGAAATAATAATGCTTCTGTTTCACTCACTGTTTTTAGGCAAGAAAAAATTTGCCTCTAGACAAGCTGGAGCACTTGAAGTCTCAGCTGGATGCTTCAACCCAGCAAGATCTCACTGTGCAACTGGAAGAACTGATTTCAAAGTTGGAACCTCTAGATTCTGCATGCAGCAGTAGAAGGAGCAGTATTTCATCTCATGTACGTGTATTGGTAGTGCCAAAAATGTTACCTACAGGTTTTATCTTTATGGCTTAAAGTCACCTCGTTGCATACTTGCAAGATGAGGCTTTCATTTCTACCCTGTCTACTACAGCTCATAATGCTGCATTCCAAGACTAGATGGGGTGAAGAGGTATGAAACACCACTACATGCATTCTGTAAGCTCCCAGACCTCTGCCTCTTTCCCATATTATTTTAGGGCTAATAGCTGAGATGTGGGCAAAGATTGATGCAAAGATGGCTTTTTCCACAGCTCTGTTTAATGTTTGAACATGCTTTGGTAAAGGTAGTCTTGGTTATAACTCTAGTTTTATTTGATGAAAATGAATGTCTTGAGTGCTCAGAACTATCTTAGCCGTATTTAAAAATTGTCACACTCCAAGAAGCTCAAGAAGAAAGCTCTAAAAAAAACCCTAAACATATTTCTAATAAATATACAGCTGCTTTTCAAGAAAGGGGAAATAATTCAGAGTTAATACAATATCAACTCCTGCTGTGACTTTAATGGTGTCTAAAAGGATAGTTTAAAAAGCCAACTAATGTAAATACCATTTACAAGTTCTTCCTCATTAGCTACAGCAAAAGTAAACTATGTAGAGTGACCATGAGCAAAAAAGTGTGCTGGTCCTGAAACTAACTAGTTTTGCAGACTCTGTAATTGTGCTAGCTGGGTATGACTGACCAGTAGAAGGAATACATGTTCTTGGGTATGCAGCTGAAGTGGGTTTTGCCTTGCACTGAGTACACTAGTTGTTCCCCAGGCTGCTTTCCTAAAAGCAATTGCATCATGCACATCTTTTTAAAGTCACTGAACTACTCACTTGCTGGCATCTGTGTCCTTTTCCATTCTGGATATGATAAAAGTACTCTGTTAAATAGGAGCTTTCCAGGCAGTGAGTTATGAAATGCTCTGTGGTTATTTGTGTGGGTACAGTTGGCTGAGTTCATTGCAGAAGGTTGAACAAGGAAGTACAACTCACAGGATATCTAACTCCCCTCCCTGGTCTGACAGGAAAGCTTCAGTGTCTTGGACTCTGGAATCTACCGCGTTATCAGCCGAAGGGGCAGCCAGTCAGATGAAGACTCATGTTCCCTCCACAGTCAAACCTTCTCAGAAGATGAGAGACTTAAAGAATTTCCTGTACACCATGAAGATGAGCAACTAGAACTTGGTAATGTTTCTTAATGAAAACACGTTTGTGTAATGGGTTTGTTTTATCTACAAGAATTCGACTGGGTTGGCTATGTGCTCTTACTTTCCACCATCAAGTTATTCATTATTAATACCTGTAATCTGAGCAATTGAAAGAGTCACCCCACCTTCCAATCAAAATCCTTCCTGGAACATTTGGTTGAAAAGCTGGCTTCTCAGAAACCCAGCCTTAAAAGCAAACAAAATCCAGAGAAACAAAACAAAAGGTCCAGAGGGCTTTACCAAGCATGGGCTTCACTCCAGCTGCCCCCTCTCCATGTATAATTGAACATTAATGGTCAGGTTCCTTCAGTTGTCTGGTCAGTGTCAATTGAGCTTCAAACAAGGTTTATTTGCTGCCAAAATGCTTCCGTAGTAGTTTCAAAAAAGAATTTCTTAATCTGGATTCTGGCTTATATTTCTTCAGGGAAAGCAGAAGGATTCTGATAAGTGTTCTTAACTTCCTTGCAGGGTTTCCTTTGTACAGGAGATCGTCTATTACACATGCAAACATTAGTGTAGGGGTGCTAGAATAGTTAATAACTAACATTTAGCCTGTGCAGGGAGCTTTTTTGTTTCCTGACAGATGTCTGTCACTGGACTAAAGCTTGAGTGAGACTGTAATAGGTCTTGCTCTCTGCTCTGGTTGGGATTGGGAGAGGATGCAGAAACCTGGGGGGATGAAGGGCTGGCTTAGTTCTAGGTGTGGTAGAGAGGCTTTCCAATAAAAAAAAGCTACTTTTTAGCTTTTGTGAGGAGTAGATGCCAGTTGAGGATGGAGAGAATTGGTATGCTTTGGAGAAAACCACAGTGAGGAGGCAGAGTGCAGAAATTGGTATTGACTCCCCTGCTTGTCAGTAGAGTTGTCCTGCTGACTAAGCTACGTGCTGTTGGTAGCACTTACCTTTACATGTGCCTCTTTACCTACATCACCATAAAAATAAGTGAGGAAATTCTGAAGCACGTCATTCCCAACATTAAAAGTCAAAATTCAGGTGACTTAGTTTTTCAATGTCAGAAGATAGAAAGGTTCTGTGTATTCCACAAGAGATGACAAACTTGATGACAAATTGTTTCCAAGTAGAGAAGTTCTTGACGCACGAGTACTTGATTTGGTATTTGGAAGAAATGGACTTAGTGTTTCCCTGCTCACAATGACATAAGATGTAACGAGGGTTTTGGTTTCTAGTCTGCATAATGAACAAAGGCAGCCTTATTTACAGCCAGTTGTAAAGTCAGTTGTGACCTTTAGGCACTGTTAAGAGAGATTCTGATGGTAGATTTTCTGTAAGAGTGCAGCATCTTTTCTTCTCAACACTATAGTTACTGCTGACTGTTGCAGAATGCTGTCATCTTGGCTTAAAGTGGTCCTTTTTTTCTTGTTGACATCCCTTAAAGATACAGTGTGTGCTTGTACCAGGAAATTATTAAGCAAAACACATTGTAAATACTGCTAGAGATATAAGACACAAAAGGAAATAGTGATTCTGTATTTCCTGTGATTCTTATCAAAAGCCAGAGAGCTGTGGGTTCACTAAGATTAAGTCCTTTCAAATAAGAGGGTGATTTATACCCTAATCAAGGCTGATGTGTCTCTCTCTTCACATGTGATGTAGATTTTGGAAATCATGGTCACAACTGACTTTACAGTTGTGAATTGATGTATACCACAATACGTAGTTTTCCTACATGTATAAATAACTCAGTTGATTAAATCAAGATTTTGTCCTCTAAATGGACTGTAAGTCTAATTTTACTTAGAAGATAGTTTTCATACTATTGTTGATCATTATTTGCCTTGCTATAAAGCCAGAACACTATTCATAAATCAGACTTACTAGGTTCAAAGTTAGCAGTAAAACAACCCTTGAAACCTGACTCCATGTATTCTTGAGTATTAAAAAGGAAAGTACGATGGGCAGGTTATCCATTAATGAATTGGCGACTTGTGGTTCATTTCACTGTTCCATTTTTTTGCCAGGCCACTGTTTCATGACTTTTTATTTCAATTCCATTTGTCAGACAACGTAGCTCATGCATCCGTGGTGGTTGAGGCTGACCGGAATGAGACATTTCTCCCATTCAGTATTCCTTTGTCATTCCGTTCCCCATCTCCTCTCGTCTCTCTCCAAGCTGTCAAAGAAAGGTAAAACATGCAGCAGGGTCGCTCATCCCTTACGTCTTGCCCTCTTCTTTGTAGCACTGTGTGGTTCAGTTCATATTCTGTTCTGTAAACATGTAACACCTGAACTGAAACACCAGAGATGCAGTCAGGTTTGCCAGGCAGTTGAAATCTCCAACCTTAGTTTTAAACAGTTAATAATTGTTACATGTCTAGGAATGTTTACTGTTACCCTGTAAACTCTGGTTGTGGTTTGTATTCAAAGGAAAACTTACTGGATACTGTTTTGGGACTTTGCCTCTCTGGATCTTAGGGAGAAGGCTTCTTATGTTGCTTGGGGACAAACATTAAAATATTCAAAGCAGATAGATATTGCTAAAACACACTTGCAAAGTTTGTCTTCACATAAACTTTTCAGTGAATCTAATTGATTTCCCAAACACTTATAGAATAATGGTAGCCTATACCTGCTGCAATTAGATCTGTGTCCATTTTATGTATCCATCACATCGGTGTTTTAAAACTTTTTTTTTTAATAGTGGGTGAGGTGGGTGTACAAATACAAAGGATATGGTGTTAAATACATAACTTAATTTTTATGAAAGTGCTGTATGTTAATTACTTAGCTAAAATGTGTATGGCCTGGCAATGGTCTGAAAAATTGCACAGCCTTCCCTTGATCATTTCAGTATGTAAATAATGTCCTGCAACAGAATTGTAGGTGCTTGCTCTCAGTAGTGAGGCTCTCAGAAGAAACATCAGAAGTGTATGCAATGTTTTGAGCTTTCTAAACTGTAAGCAGCCTTGAGGACTTTACTAGTAATAAGTGTTTCTGCTGCTAATGAAAGCTACATTTTCAACTATTCACTGCATGCAATCAATCATTAAATAAAATACTGTCATATTTAGATTAATTTTTAAAAGTCTAGCTTTAATCCTTCTATATATTCAAGTCCAATTGTTTTGCTAAAGCTGAATCCTTTCTGCCTTCGGCAGCAAGCTTCAACTTTTGCTATACCTTGTTAAAGATGCTGGATTGGGGTTTTGGGATATTTTTTTTCTTTTTTAGTTCTAGAGCAGAAAGCAGGAAGTTTATTTTTCTGTTCAAAACTTGTTGACATGGTTCTCTTCATTGCAGTGGTAGAAATAATTGAGTTCTGGTATGTTCATTGAGCTTTCTCTTCAATAAACTACCTGGAGGAATAGGGACTGCTGAGTGAAAAGGGCATTGTTGGTGAGCTTTGTAACCTGAAGAATTAATTTGAAGCATTGTAAAGTAGTTTCTTACCACCAAGAGTGGCATTATTTTCTAAAAATGCTTTATGTTTAAAAGCTTTAAAATGCACTGTAGCCAATCTGCATTTATTTACATACAAATTACAAATACATGTCAAAATGTATGGCTAATATTGGTATGTGATCCTGCTTCTCCAGCAGGAATGTTAAGTACTTCAGCTTGCTGTTCTGTGATGAAAAACATGATCATGAATTTTGAGCAGATTCTTAGTAAGTTTTGTTTCTGTTGGTCATCACTGCTCTTATCCTTTTCTCAAGAGTTCTTCAGATTACAGAATCTCTGAAATGATGATTGGAATGAAAAGAGTGCTTGGTTTCTTTGCTTCTGAACCTCTGGTTTTAAGTGTTTGAACTTGTGATTCCTAGTGTTTCTAGCTTTGTACGCAAAACCACGGAGAAGATTGGCACACTTCACATAAGTCCTGAATCTAGAGGGAAGCATGAAGCAAAGGATGATGAGCAGCTACCAGAACTTACTCTTAGTCCAGTAGCATCTCCCCAGGAAGAAAAAGAGTGAGTGCAAAATCCCATTTTCTTAGCAGTTGTATTTGCTGGGTGTCCTGAGGATAGCAACCTAAGGAAAAAACTCTTTCAAGCAGAATGAGGAACTTGGCATTAGGTTTTTCCAGCTGCCTTCATTCCTATGGTGGATTTCAATGGTTCTCTCAGCTCCTTTCTTAGAGCTGATGAGGCAATGAACTGAGCTAAGTAATTTTGTATTCCAGTACTAATTTACCATTTTGGACTAACTTTTATGAAGTGGCACGGTACTGCTTTTGTTTAGTACTTGCAGAAATCTACTGTAGCTGGGGTAGAAGCAAATATAGAAAGCCACAGAAATAGTATTATCTGTTGCTCTTCATGCCCAATTTATCCATAATTTCTGTTGAGCTGTTCCTTCTTACAAAGTGAAAGCTTTGTATTTAGTAAAGAAATCAGTGTTCAGGAAATTTTTCAGGAAATCCTCTCTTAAATTATTAAATTAATACTTCAGATAAAACTGAATTCAATGTGCTTTTCTAGGTCAGAACCCCAGAACTGGCAGCTTCCTGAGGAGGACCGTCTGAGAGATCTCAAGGCTGCAACAGCAGAAACTATGTAAGCAGAAAAAACTTTTTACTGTCTAAATATGCTGGGCTTTGGCAGAAAAAAAATGATTGGGTTTTTAAAATTTTTCTTTTAATTTTGTTTTACATGCGTGTAAGAGGGATGCTCTAAATGTCTATTAACCTGAAAGGGTCTCATTTGGTGAATGATTTGATGCCTCTTTTCAAAACCAAGCAAAATGCACTAAAAGCTCTTCTAGCGTTACCCCTTTGTCTTAAGTACAGGCATGGTTTTAAAAATCAAAATCACAAATAAAAATTCATTCTGAAAGAAATCCTAGGGAACTCAAAGTGTGCTGGGATCAAATGTAGACAGTATGAAGTAGCCTAAATTCTGTTTGACTCAAATTCAAAAAAACAGAACAACTGACTCCAAGTCAAGTGTAGGAGTATAGTTACACAAAGCATATTTGAAACTTCACTTATGACCTGTTACAATTGTTAAACTGAGCAAACTTCTTTTTTTTATGCTGCAGAACCAAGCTCCAGGATCCCCTGGTTTTGTTAGAACCTCAGTGTATGAGAAGGGTCTTACAGGAATGGCTTGTCTATCTAGAAGAAAAATTCAGCAAGGAGCATTGTGCTTTGTCTGTTAAGAAAAGCAAGACTGCATGTGCTGAAGAACAGAGGGCAGTCCTGGAGGAAAACCTGCAAGTGGCTCCAGCTGACAGAGACCCAACTGACAAGGAACAGAGTGGTGTTTTGGAAGACTGCATTGAAAAGGAAAATACTGATGAAACCTGTGCTAGCAAAACCATGCATGAGAACGGTACTGATGTGACAGTGCTTCTGGGCTGCAGCTTTCAGGTGTCTCCTCCGTGTGCCATAGAACCAGATGTTCTGAAAGACCTCGTGGAGTTGACAACTCTGTGCTTTGAGCTGCGTGTCTTTACCTGTGGGAGTGGTGAGGCTGAGGAGAACTCTGAGGGAAGTCTGCCACCAGCAGCTTCAGCGACCTTGGCTTGTAGGTTTATGCAAAGCTACTTCTTCCTTTTGGATTTGAAGAGAGTGAAGCAGTGTATTATAACCACGTGTGCCACCAGCCCTAGTGTGTGGGAAGCATACATTGCAGGATTGAAAGGTAAATAATGAACACCGTATTGCTTCTTTTTAAGAAAATAAGACTGTTTGTTTGGGAGAAAAAAAAGAAAAAACCTTGAAGACACTTGTAATTGTGTCTGTAGGTTTTCCTTCTGTCAGTGTGGTGTGGCAGGGGGTGGATGCTTGGTGTGTGGGAGTTTTTGGTCTGGTTTTGGGTTGTTTGGTTGATTCTTTTTCCCCTAAATACTTCTCTTAGGAAGAGCTTAGCTCAGCTGGTTACAACATACTGCTAACAATCCCAGCATTGTGGGTTCAAGCCCTGTATGGAACATTCACTTAAGAATTGGACTTGATGATCATTGTGGGTCCCTTTCAACTCAGAATAACCTGTGATTTCTTAAAAAAAAAAAGAATTGCTGACTCCTTGGAGAGAGATTGTTCTCCTCTCACTTTGCAATTTTGAACCTGTTGGTTTGGATGGACTTTGTTGATTGAACACTGTAGTGATCTCAGCCTATTTACTAACAAACATATGGGCTTCTAAGAGCAAAAGCATCATAATTAGAACCACAAGTCTGTAGAAACGAGGCAGAACGGAGGGGAGGGGCTTCAGCATTTGCACTGAAAGATTCAGCTTGTAAAGGAATGTGGTTAATATGAAATAAAACTGAATGGAGTAGATGGTTCCATGCAGATAAGTGGCTCATGATCACTTCCCTCTTCCTGTTCCACAGAAATACTTTCTTATCTTTTTGATGCCTCTTTAGTTTTATTGAACCAAAGCTTCATGATTATATTGGAAAACAATATCATGTTTTCTGTTCTCTGCACTCAGCTTCTGACTTATGAATTTCTTTTAAGAGTGAATTAAAGCCTTAGCATTGATTCTGATCCAGTGTAGAGCAGTTAAACAACAGAATCTTGCTTTAATGGTTAGTGTTTGGAATGTGTTTCTGGGAATCTCTTCACTGTTTGGATTTTGAGAGCTCTAGAAGTGAAAGTAGTGTATGCATTCCCAGTTTGTCATTAATTGTACTGCACTTGTGCCTGGAGATGAATACCTGCATTTCATCAGGATTGAGGTGGGTGTTGTACTTCCCATGAAGGCAGTGATAGCTGATGTTCAGCAGAAGGACAAAAGGAGCAGCAGGACACGTGAAGGAAAAAAAATTGCCCAAATCTTGTGACTTGTGGCTTCTTTATTTCAGAGCTAACTTGTCACAGTCCAGTGGCTTTAGCAATGGAAAATGAAGATATGTTGAAAATACTGAAGCTGCTGCATGACCTGGGGCCATGGGATGACAGCCCACTGTTGCTGGCACATGCTCAAAGGTTTGTACCCAAATCTACTTTTTCTTAACTTCCTGGCAGGAATTGCTTCGCTTACCATGCCATGAAGATTTCTGGAATTTCTTAGAGAGATCACCTTTCAGTACTGTCTTGAACTTGCAGGAGATCTTGCAAAAATTAACTTGCTGTTTTGGTACTGAAAATAGTTTTTATTCTCTCTCTTTCTCCAGGCTTTATGAAAAATTTGGGGAAACATCTCTTCGGCCTTTGATCAAGTTCTACCCCTCTATTTTGCCTTCAGATATTAAACAGCTTTGCAGGAATGATCCAGCTCACTTTTTAGCATATTTAGATAGTCTAGTGAAATCAAAGCCAGAGGATAAAAGGTGAGAGGAATGTAGAATTCTTTTCATCTGTCTTCTCTCTTCATCATGTAGCTGTGTGGAGGGGTTTTTTGTTTTGGCTTTTGGGGGCATTTTTTTGTGTTTCTGTATCTGTCTGCTTGGTGTTCTTAAGCATTAGGTTCCAAGTAATTCTTCAAGTGTAGCTGGCCTTAGACTGGAGTTTTGGTTAGGTTAGTATCTAGTTTTAAAAGAGGTTTCCTAAATAACACTTTTAATGGAATTGACTTTTTTTGTTCCTATGTCTGCAGTTCAGTTTACCAGGGCTAGATGGTATTTAAAAAAAAAACAAAAACAATTAAAAAAAAAAACCCCACCAAAAAACCGCAACAAAGAAGCCCAAGCCAAATCTGGGGGAATTCAACCTGCAAACTGTGATTTTCTGTGGTTGCCTCAGTTTCTAGGAACATAAATCATTTTAGGCTTTTCCACATTTAATTTTACATCCCCCCCACTTTTTTTTTTTAATTTGTCCACATGTTATCTCTGCTTCTCCATATCTGGTATATTTAAAATTGGTAGGACTTGGTTTTTAGTGTTTGTTTTGCTTTCCAGGCCACTTCTCCTTAGGTCTCTTCTGCAGCCAGAATCTGTACGGTTGGATTGGTTGTGCTTGGCAGTTTCTCATGATGCTCCACAAAGGGCAAACACTGTGGATGAAGAAGGAAAGCCCAGGTAAAGTGGGTTTCACCCATGGTCCTGAGTGCAGCAGAAAGATTTAACAGGTCTGGTTTTGGGTTAGATTTTGTGTGAAAGTTTGGATCACTGACTGCTTGGAGCATTTTGCAGAGTTCAGCAGAAATTACCAAAGGATTGAGTAACTTTTATTTGCAATACTTTCCAGAGTGACTGCTCTTCTGAGACTGCACAAGGTGTTTCATTCATTTTTCCTCCTCTCTTTTCATAAATCTGCCATAATGTTCTGAAGAAAATCAATAGTACTTTAAAACTGAATTTCTCATCTTCTAGGCCACGATCGCATTTGTTTACTTGGGGCTACAGCCAGCTCATTCTACTCTTGATTAAACTCCCAGCTGATTTTGTTATGAAAGAGAAGATGGCTGACATTTGTAAATCACATGGGTAAGGAGAAAACTTGGCAGTTCTTGATGCTTGGTTAGTGGGTATTCTGACCCTGAGAAGATACAAATGTCAATGACCTATCTGCTTCTTGTTTGGACAGGGTTTTTTTGAAAAACCTTTCATTTTTTTTCCTCCTATAGTGAATGTCTGATTTAATGTGCCAGTTGGGAGGTATTCTTCATGTCCCTACTCTGTTTCTGACATTCATTAAATTTAGTTGCTTTTGTCTTTACTGATACTTAAATGAGCATGTGATTGTTCTTGACTTTTGTTTGATCTGAGTATTTGATTCCTGGAAATCTTTACTCTCTTTTCAAGGTTTTGGCCTGGATATCTTTTTCTATGTCTGGAGCTGGATAGAAGAATAGAAGCCTTTACTAATATTGTTCATTTGGATGATTTGAGCTTGTTGAATGGAGAAGATGGTTAGTGATTCTTAAGCTGTGTAAACATACTTCTGTAATGTAGGAACTGCCCTTATATAGTGGTTTGCCCAAAGCTGAGTTGAGCTTTTACTTTTTGAGGTGTTTTTGTGACTCTAACAGTGTGTAGTACAGTATATTTGAAACGCATAAATGGGTGTTATACTCTTGTATCTTCATGCTGTGCTTTGTGAAGTCAGTTGTGCTAGAAAATGCTTAAAAGTTAAAGAATCTTGTTTTGTTTATCAGTTGGGAGTAAAGCTAACCTTGATGTCATAGACAGGGGAATAGGAAGCCTTCCTGCACAGCACAAAACTTCCCTACTGCATGTGCACAGACCTAAAGTTAGGGTGAGCAAAGCATTGTACCACAAGGCAGAACTTAGGAGAAAATTCACTCCAGCCCTAAGATGAACAAAACTTTGTCTCTTGGCTTAATCCAAAGCCTTGAATACTGAACTATTGTGAAGCTATGTGTGTTCACCACTAAATCTTTAACACTGAGTCAGTCAGGGTAGTACATTTCTGTGCACAATTTGCTTGTTGATAATACTTGGTTTCTTAAAATCTTCAGAGTAAAATAGAGTAGCTAGCTTCCCTTTTAAGTACAAATATAGTTTAAATAGTAGTCTTAGAATAATCCCTGTTTTACAAATAATGTAACAAACTCATTTTACATACAGGTTCCATTCCAGAGACCATAGAAGAATGGAAGTTGGTTCTGCATCTTGCACAGAATCACAGCACAGATTTCCACCACCACAGCCCCCAGAACGGGAATGCTGTCAGCAACGGGGGCCCGAGCTGCCCAGACTGCATCACTGTGGAAAATGTCGCTCTGCTGCTGGCCAAGGCCATCGGCCCAAATCGTGCCTTGCCTCTCTTGCAGGAGTGTGGCTTGACACTAGAATTGTCTGAGAGGTTTACTGGTGTCTGTGAGATACTGAGAATCGCTGAGAAAAGGCAGAGGTAAGAGATGTGTCGCCAGAAGATCCGCACTATTTTGGGATCTCCTCTGTGCTCTAAACTTCCTTTTTGGTTAACAAGAAGATAAAGTGCTTCACATTTTTACCTTCAGCTTTAGACTCATCTGAAAGCTTTCCTATTATTTAGGAGCTGTGTATTTTGCAGTATAGGCACTTTAAAATTGAAAATGAGGAAACAGAAAATCACACATTAGAGGTTATATGTGAAGGAGATTGCCTGAAAGAGATCTGTCCTGCTGAGACCTGTACAGACTCTGATCTCTTCTGTTCCTTCCAAAGATGTGAATGGTGATGTCAGGATGTTACTTCTGAAATGCAATCATGTTTTTTACAAACTTCTCTTTAAAAAGCAAGCCTGTTGATCTTTCTCTTGTTTGCTTTCTTACTAAAGACCTTTCTGTTTAACTTTTTTTTTTCCCCCCTTTGCTTTGATTGCAGAGCGCTGATTCAGTCCATGTTGGAAAGGTGTGACCGGTTTTTGTGGTCTCAGCAGGCATAGAAAACAACTTGAGAGAACTCTGGGAACATTTTATACTGTAATGACTGTATATTCAAGTGCCTCTTAAATTTCACAGGCCCTTAAAAATAATAAACTCCTGTCTAAAAGTTCAGTTATACTGAACCAGTCTCCATCTGGCAGGTATCTGACCTGGAAGTGGTGACAGTTCTTCCTTATTTCTTTGGAGATGACTTTTGAGCTGTAGAACATAGATCAAAACAAGCCAGTATTTATCTTGAAATTATGCTCACAGATTTCCAATATAAAAATTGCTGAATTTATTTTCTGAGTCTATAACTTAAGTGTTTAGGGATATGAGCCCCTAAGTATTAAATTATAGTGTGTAAAATTTTTGTTTCTTTGTTTGCAAACATGAGAAACCATTCCTGGGAAGTATCTAAGCCTGTACCTGTTTAACTTTCCTGTAATGACATTTACCTTTACTGTTGCTTAGAAGTGTCTGTTATAGTACCCTTTGGTGTTTTCCCCTTCTGAAATTATATGGACAAGCCTTGCCTCTTTGAAGTACATTAACCAAGCCAAGTCTTAAAATGGGAGGGAAATACTTTTAAGTATTGGATTTATGACTAAAAATGCTGATTAACAGACAAACTTTTTAAATGAATTAGCTGTTAAACTATGAGCACAATATTGCTAAATTGACGATATTTGTTTGTACACTGTGACCATAGACATCAGTTATGATACTCCAACAAACCTCAGGACAAGGGAATTAGAATTGGAGTCATTTAAGTAGCAAAAGACCCTGAAGATCTAACCCTCCAACCATTAGGCTAGCACTGCCAAATCCACCACTCAACCATGTCCCAAAGTGCCACATCTACATGACTTTTAAATGTCTCCAGGGATGGTGACTCCACCCCTTCCCTGGACAGCCTGTTCCAGTACTGGACGATGCTTTTGTTGAAGAAATGTTCCTGATCTCCAATCAAGATGTCTCCTGGAGCAACTTGAGGCTATTTCTCCTTGTCCTATACCTTGTTTACTTGGGAGAAAGAAACCCACCCCCACCTGGCTACAGCCTCCTTCCAGGCAGTTGTAGAGAGCCATGAGGTCTCCCCTGAGCCTCCTTTTCTCCAGGCCAAACACTCCCAGCTCCCTCAGCTGCTCCTCACAGAACTTGTGCCCCAGACTCTCCACCAGCTGCATTTCCCTTCTCTGGACTCACTCCAGCCCCTCAATGTCTTTCTTGCACTGAGGGGCCCAAAACTGGACACAGCACTCGTGATGTGGCCTCACCAGTTCAGGTGGACAATCCCGGCCCTGGTCCTGCTGGCCACACTATTGCTGATCCAGGCCAGGATGCCCTTGTCCTCCTTGCTGTCACCTGGGCACTGCTGGCTCATGTCCAGCTGCTGTCACCAGCACCCCCAGGTTGTTTCTGCCCAGCAGGTTCCCAGCCCCTCTGCCCCAGCCCGTGGCAGTGTCTGGGGTTGCTGTGACCCAGGGCAGGCCCCGGCACTCGGCCTGGCTGCCCCTCACACAATCGGCCTCAGCCCGTGGATCCCGCCTGCCCCGATCCCCCTGCAGAGCCTTCCTGCCCTCCAGCAGATCAGCCCACCCAGCCTGGTGTGTCTGCAGAGTGACTGAGGGTGCCTCCATCCCCCATTCAGATCACTGGTAAAGAGATCAAACAGGAATGGCCACAACACTGAGCCCTGGAGAGCACCACTTGGGGCTGGCCACCAGCTGGATTTGATTCCATTTCCCAGTGCTCCCTGGGCCTGATCATCCAGCCAGTTTTTTGCTTGGTGAACAGTCCATGTGTCCAAGCCATGAGCAGCCCATTTCTCCAGGAGAAGCCAGGAGAGCGCTGTGGGAAACAGTGTCAAAAGCTTTTCTTGAAGTCCAGGGCAACTTTGGTAATTCCACAATTAATTCTGACATTTTGGAAAGTGAGAGGACTTATTTTAATAATATTTTTTAAAGCTGAAGGTTTATGTAAGTATTTTTAGATGTATGCTGTCAAGAAAGAAGTCTTTTTACCTATCTGTTTGAATATGAAGATTCACAAAATCACTTGGATTTTATCTCTCATTTAGAGAACTGTGCTTTGTACTAGCACTCTTTCTTCATTTAACACATCTTTGAATGAGTTTCTTTTTAGGCTTCTAGTTTTGACCTTCTTCACTGAATCACATTTTAAGCAGAAGACCGGATGCTGTGGCCAATATTCAATTTTCACAAATATAATTTAAAGAAAAAGGCAATGCATTAGTTGGACTAAATTTAATTAAAATTGATAATTTTGTTGTTAAATGATGTGAAAATATTGCTTTATATGGAATCTTTTTATGTAGTCTTGCAGTTCTTCTAGTGCTGCAAAAGAATGCTTTTCATCAAAATAGGACTGAGTACAACATTTGGCCTTTTGAGAGGTGCAGTCTGCAGACTATTTAATCTTATCTGCAATAAAAACTTGGGTATGTGGGGGGTTGGTTACTAGAGGAAGCAAAGTTCCAGGGAGACAAGGAGTGTCAGGCTTTCATCCAGAGTGTTGCTTGTGGAAAAGCCACTACACAACTATTTCTGTAAAAGGAAACTTTAAAGCTTCTGGGTTTTAGAGTCTGCCACTGGGGATAGAAGGAACTATGTGTGCCATCAGGAACACCCCATGCTCTCACAGTAAGACTTGGAATGGGAGCCAGGCACCTACCAGATGGTGTTGGTGCCTGTTCTCTTCCCTGCCAGATGAGCTGCTGCTGCCTCAGGGGCTGCCACGGTTAACCTACCTTGGGTTCCTGCAGTGTGTGGTGTAGCTGAGTGCTCCCCTTGCCTTCCTCAGAGGAATTCCTGGATTTCTGAGAATGCCTGGTTTGACTTTATTCACTTGGTGTATTTTGTGTGCACATCAGTCTCTTTCTTACTTCTGTGGGGGTTTGTACATTCGATGAACTTTGAGGGTTGGGGCTTTTGAGTTTTTTTTACACTAAGTCATAATTCCAGGAAGAGCTTTTTTAAAAAAATATCAGAAGGATCATACAGGTAATATAATGGGAAGCGTGTGTTCAGATTTTGTGTCTAAAGTGAGTTTGTGTTTATCATTTCAACTAACTTGGCTGTCAATAAAAGAGTGAGAGTTTACTCTCTGAAAAAGAGTTGGAAAATGAATGTTTCCTATTCTGGATGAGTTTGTTTTCATTTCGTACAGATAGAGTGAAGGAACTGTGAAATGAGAGGGTCTTCTGTTCAGAAATTACTGAAACAGACAACTGCCTCAGTTTGCACAGAGCAAGGCTCCTTTCAGCCAGCTGAGCACACACCACTGACAGCTCAGCCAGCCTCATGGGGAAGATGAGCTGCAGCTCAGCTTTGGTTTTGTGGGTGACTGTGGGAGAGACCCTTGAAAAGCAGAGATGAACGAAGGGGGCTTAGCCTGGTGCAGCTTTAAATAGAAACTTGTGGTGGTATTTTTTATTTTTTTTTCCCCCCAAAGAAAAAAGTACCATATGTTATTTCACTGTTAGAAACCTATGGGTAAATCAGTTTTACTTCAGATAAATACCTGCATTTTCAATCTGCTTCTTGAAAGGAGACAAGTTCCCAGTCATTTTCCATGTCTATAACCTTGAGGTCACTGGTAGTGTATATTCCATACTTGGCAAAATTCCTGAAATGAATTATTGCTCACATAAACTTAAATAAGATACTGTTCTTTCCCAGTTTAAGAAATAACTGCAAGTATTATTGTGCCCGGGAATTCACCTCATCCCCTTTCTCAGTCTGACTTTCTTAGATTGCGAAATTGTGGAATGTTTGTGGAACTTGAATTCATAGATATTTACGGTTCAAGGGCAACCGGTATGGCGTTGGTTTTTATCTTAACTGCCTGAGAATGTCCAAAGCAAGCAGTGGTCCCCAGGCTCCCCTCAATGTGTTCTGTTTCCCAGTGCACACATGCTGCCAGTGTTTATTGCTCGGCCAGGAAGAAATACTCTGTTCAAACCCTCCTCCACGCTCGGAGGCAGCTTTGCCTCTTTCTGTTGCGAAAGCAACAGTGCTGGCTGCAGCTCACCTCTGTGAGCCAGGAGTCAGGACCTGGAGTGCAGGACAAGAGGATCCAGGAAAGCAGGGCTCAGGCTTTTCCCTGCTGGGGCCTCAAGCTGCAGCTTTATCTCAGTTCCATGGGGAACTCCAGCATTGCTGTCACTGCTGCTGTTCTCCTTGCTGGGCACCAGGGCATGCACTCTGAGATGTTCTAAAGAATCCCTCCAGCGCTTGCCTTCTTGCAATTGTCCTCATGTTCTGCAGAAATGTTGGTTTGGAGAGAATGTAAAACAATGTCAAATTGAAAATATTCTCTATGGTCCACTGTGTGAGCTCTTGTAGGGAAAAAGTTCCTTAGGTCAGTTTTGAAGGCTTTAAGTCCCTGGGCCAAGTGTCCCATGCCTGTACCCCAACTTACAGGAGTTATTTTCCTTGTTTTTTAAAAACCAGAAAGGTGATAGACAGGGCTGCTTGCAGCCAGCGGAGAAGGCACTTGAGCTGCCATGTACTGCAAGGATGTAGGTCATCAGGATGCAAACAGAGTTGCAGCAGAACACAGCTCTCCAATCCCTGCAGTAGCTGAGCTGTTACCCTGTGAAGTATCAGGTTCAGGAGCGGCAGGGGACAAAAATCTGTGTCTGCTCCCTGCTTTTTGCAAGGTTTCCTTGTCCGCTGCGTTAGGGTTTAGGTTCCTGTTGCGAATTGTGCAGTTCTGAGATACATCACGCTACAGAGTATCTGTCCTGCTGCTCCGGGCCTGTCTGTGTAAAGTGCCTCCCCTTAAGCTAATTTTTTTTTGACTGAAGTCCAGTGATGCTCAAAGAAGTTACTGTTTACACTTTATTAGCTTTGTTGCACCTCTTTCAACTCATGCCTCTGCCCTGCAGCTCCAGGAGCAAATCGTTTACAGTGGTAGAGTTGTGAGTGGGGCAGGTACCCTTAACTCTTCTGAGTAAAGTGCTCTCCTAGACTTGCTAAAAATCATGTAAAAGGCCATACAATGGGGCCACTTCCTGCACACTCGCTCTCCAGTGCAACTGCACTCAACCCTGGAGTTTTCTGCAGGGGAGAGGGTTGTGTCAAGTTGTTAACCAAGGGAAGTGAGCTGGCTTTAAGCAGGGAGAATGTCAGAGTCACCGACATGGGGTCCCCCTGACCAGGGATCCCCTGTGTGGGGTTGTGCCGTGCTTAGAAATGAGGCAGATGGGACTTGCTGGTATTTTGGTCTTCAGGATAGTTTATTATCTTTATCAGGTCAAAGCCCTGGATGACAGCTGCTTCCTTGCACTCAAGGCCATGTGGCAGCAAGACCCCAAAATGCCCGCTTTCAAGGCCTTATATACAAGATATGCTATCCAATTAACTACCACAATGTACCTAACACGTACTTTATTATTCTTTTCCCACCAATTCTTAACTATCTATCTGTCCACACAGTACCTGCATTGTGGGCACTTTTGTCCAATGAAATTGTGCTCCCCACACTGCAGAAAATGGAGTAGGTAGAAGAAGGAAGACGGAGGTAGGGACAACACCCAAAATCCTCCATCTTGGTCTCTCACCTACATCCATGCTAGATAAAACCCAAAATCTAAATTTTTCACCCTGTGACAAACTGCAGCGTCATTAGTACTTATTTCACACACTTGTTGATTCAAGCTCATCCCAAAGCTTTGGAAGCTTGCTCCATGGATGGAGGTTAAAAGCAGTGTTTTCCAGGGGATCAGGACTTCTCAGGACAGGCAGAGAAATATTCCCTGTGTCCAGGATTTCCACAGGAGAGCATAGTGGGTACTTAAATTGTGAACCCTGCCAAAAGGGCCGGACAGTTGATTTAAAATCTAGCAGAAGTGTGACTGTATGGATCTGAATTTCCCCTTAGAAAAATGTTTACTGCTGTGTCCAAAACTTTCCACCTGAGCCCCACGGAGCCACTGTTGCAGCAGGGTGGCTGGAGTCCCATGAGAGGGGTCTGTGAGAGCAAGCCAAGGCAAAATGAACCATTCAGAGCCTCTTGATGGTCTGTGTGTCTGTGTTACCTTAGAGCATTATCAGCAGGGACGTAGGGATACGCAGGTTGCTTTGCAATGAAGTTAATCCCTTCACATTTTCCATTCTATTAACCCTGGGATTCATCTGGCAATCCCAACACACATGGAAATTTCACTTAGCAGTTCCTGCAGCTCTTCTGGTAATGCAGCTCACTGTTCCTTGTGCACAGACACAGACATGACCTTGTGTTTCAGTGTGCAGACAGCCAGGCACCTTCCCCTCCGAGCTCTGTTCAGTTCAAGATCCAAACAAAAGCATCACCCTTAAGACAACAGTAACACTTCAAGCACATGGAACACTTCAGCCTTCAAGGCAGTTTGTCAGTCTGGTTGTTAGGAGGAGCAAATAGTCCCAGGGACAGCTGAAAAAATGCCATATACTTTCTTAAAAATTGTGTAACAGGAGCTATGAACTTTCAGTAAGGACAAGGCCAGGTTTCCAGTAATGATTTCTGTGTTGGGGGTGCTGGTGGGGATTTCCCAACTATGGGTATCCTTTCCAGTTTCCTCTTCTGAGGGGTTTAAATTGCTTATAAATACCCTCTCTGAGTCTGAGAGCACACAAGACGATCTCCATCTCCTTTGGCTTTGCTTCCTGCAGTGGTGAGTGACATTCTGAATTTGTGGGCTGTGTGCAGTGTTTTAAGCTGGTATTTGGGAGCAGGAGCAATGCTTTAGTATGCGGGCTTCTTGGTACTCATGAGAGGAGCAGCAGGGAGTGCTAAAATGTGGGTTTCTCATGTGCATCTGCTTTTATTGTGGAGCTTGTGGTTGCACAGACAGCACCTCTCCTTGCAGGAGGAGAAGGGGGTCCTGGGTGAGCCCTCAGCACTGGGGCAGCAGCCCAGGCACAGCTGGGGGTGTGGTGGGTTCTCAAAGGTGTTCCAGAACTGCTCATCTCTCTCACTGTCTCCCAGCTCCCTGTCAGGCTTGGCCAGGAACCATGAGGCTCTGGGTCTGCATTGCGCTGCTCTCCACTGTTCTGTGTGCAAGTGCTGACAGACCAGCAGTAGTCGAACGACTGATCCGAGCTGGACAATTTGTCCGAGATGCAGCGGGAGGTAAGATGCTGTTACCAGGGGCCCTTCCTCAGGAACCCCCTCCCCAAGCACAGGCTACCAGCAGCCCTCAGAGCTGGGAAATCTGCAGCTCCACGTTAGAGACCTCGCTGGTTTTTGCTGCTGGACAATGGCCTTGGTCAGCCCCAACTGGTGCTTTCTGTAGGCACAGCCCTGTTCAAAGGCTGATGTGGAGTAGTGCCTCACTCTGTTACTGCTCCTTAGGCCTTTCAGCTCCTAGTTGAAATGGTACCCACCTATTTCTGCTGTGACTCTTTCAAGACAACATCATCTCTATTTCTCTGCTTTCTTCAGGAGCGCGGGACATGTACAGAGCATACCGGGACATGCGCGAGGCAAATTACAAAGGTGCTGACAAGTACTTCCATGCCCGTGGGAATTATGATGCTGCCCGGAGAGGACCTGGTGGTGCTTGGGCAGCGAGAGTGATCAGGTAATGGAGTGTGCTTGGCTTGTTAACAGTGAGTTGTTAGGGATCCAGGCATTCCAGCGGGAGTGAGGTCCTTTTTGACTTGTACTCAGCTTTGCACCTAGAAGGACAGCAGAGGGGAGGGGAAGTAGTTCTCATCTGTACAGCTGGTCTCTATAGCCAGGGTGCCACATGAGCGTGAGCCTTTCTTCTTGTCCTCCCGAGAAGGCAGATTCCTCCCTCTGCATTTCTGATAAGGAGCTCTCCTTCCTTGCGGGCTCATTTCCCGACGTAACAGATGTGGATTCCACCGCGGGCTCTCAGACAAAGGCCGAGTGTGTGCTTGCAACTCACCTTGAGAAGCCCTGCGGAAAAGCAGTTTCACATGAGTGAGGGAATCAACACAAGGCTGAGTTAGATGCAGTCTGTTCAGGTGGCCTTTTCTCCTTCCCCACAGCGACGCCCGGGAGAACTGGCAGAGCGGCGTGAGCGGCAGAGGTGCCGAGGACACCCGGTTAGACCAGGAGGCGAACGCGTGGGGCCGGAGCGGCGGGGACCCGAACCGCTACCGGCCCAAGGGGCTGCCCAGCAAGTACTAGCGCTGTGCTCCGCTCCTGTCACACCTCCCTTTGTACGGCTCAATAAAGAAATGCTCCTGACAACTGTTCCCTTCGCTGCGAGCATCCATCCTCCCGGGTCGCGGGGCGGGGCCGGCACTGTCGGTGTTGGGGCATCACGGGGGCTGCCAAAGGGTCCTCCTTGGGACCCTCGGGTGCTCCGGGAGCGCGGGTGCCGCTCCCCGCGGAGAGGCGGCCCTGGGCGGGCGGGGCCCGGCGAGATCCGGGCAGGGGCCCGGGGCGATCCC
>VXBQ01009103.1:58033-93092 GCA_013400175.1 Phainopepla nitens | reverse complement strand
CCGGTGCGATCCCAGCGCCACCCTTGCACCGTCCCGGTGCGATCCCAGCGCCGCCCTTGCACCGTCCCGGTGCGATCCCGGGGCGGGAGGCGGCAGCGGCCGCCGGTGGGCAGGGGGCGCTGTGGGGGCGCGGGCGCCGCTCTGGCCGCGCTGGCGCCTCGCTGTCCCCGCACGCCTGTGGAGCCACCATGGACCGCAACCCGTCGCCGCCGTGCAGCGATGCGGAGGAGGAGGAGGGGGACGCGGTGGGGAACACGGTGTACAGCAAGCACTGGCTCTTCAGCGTCCTCCCCCGCCTCATCGAGGTGCGCGGCCGCCGGGAGGGAGCGGGCGGCGGGCCCGGCGTCGGTCAGCGGCGGGTGGGTGCGACGCGATCGCTCCCGGGGCCGGGGAGGACACCCGGGGACACAGCGGGGAGCGGCGGGGATAAATCCGGGGACGCAGCGGGGACTCACAGGGGACAAATCCGGAGGCCGAGCGGAGAGACGGTGGGACAACGCCTGGGAACGCCGCGGGGACCCAGCGGCTCCCGGGCGGTGCCGAGGGTTCAGCCGGCTCGTTCTCCCCCCGCCCCGCTGTGTCCCAGGTCATCGCCCCCGCGGAGCCGGATCCCGCCGCCAGCCCCGAGGGAGCCCGGACGGAGCTGGACGAGGAGATGGAGAATGACATTTGCAAGGTGTGGGACATGTCGATGGACGAGGTAGGAGCCTTGTGCGGCAGCTCGGGGCGCGTCTGCCCCGATGGTGCTGGCAGCGGGAGAAGGCGGGGAATCAGCCGGAGCGCTGGTTCTGGCGGCGTTGCTGGCGCCCTGGTGTGTTGGGCAGGGTGAGGCAGCCCAGCTGGGCTGGGGCGGCACCAGGCAGCTTCACCATGGAGCCTGCACTGGAAATTTTCCTCTAGCAATTGTCTTACGTCCTGCTGGTAAGCGTAGCTTTTTCTGATAGATAGCCTTTCAAAGTTTAGCTGCAAACTTGCGATGTCAATGTAACACAGCTTCTTGGTATTTTTCTCAGCATTCTCAAACGCTGGAACAAATTCTCTCTCTAATATATATATGTATATATATATATACATATCTTAGTTTAAGTATTATTATTTTATTCCCTACCTTGTTGCTCACAGTTTTAAGTAAACATGGAACATAGGTCTTTTACTCCCAAGTATAGAACTAATCTCGTGTTTTAGTGTGTTAAAATATTGTCTCTTTTGTGGGTTCTGATCAAGTGCTAATGGCAGTCCCTTCATTTGCTTCTTTTTTCTATGTCCTGGTAATGTCATGCCTTAAAACATGATATTTTCTAAATTCTGGCTGAGTGTCTGTTTCTGTTGAGATAGGGAGCAATTTGCATTTTCTTGCAAATGTGACGTTTTTGCTCATTCTGCAGCAAATCACTAGCATCCTGAATCACCAGAGGGGCTTGCTGGCCTTCTCTCATTGAGAAACAAGGATTATTGGTATTAAGTGTTGGCAGATAACAGATTTTTTGTAGTGAGTTTGTCATCTCTTTGATCCAGTCCTCGTGCTGTGGGAGCACGTGTGATTTTGCATTTGGAAATTGTAGAGGTCCATTTACTTCTCCATTCACTTTCTCCACAGGATGTTGCTTTATTCCTTCAGGAGTTCAATGCCCCTGATATATTCATGGGAGTTTTTGCCAAGTCCAAATGCCCTCGCCTAACTGTAAGTATGGGCTGTCAAAAAGCTGTCCTGTGTTAATAGCAGCAGTAGGTAGCTCTGTACATGCATTTACATTTATTTCCCTTCTCTCATTGCATGTGTCATGTATAAGGGAAACCAAGAGAAAACACAAATCAAATTTTAGAATTCCTTTTCCCTCTGTTTTTGACATGGTCTAATCAGTAAGAATTTTGGTGATGCTGAAGCTGGTACATGTCTGCTCACACATCCTCATCTAGATACGCTGATGAAGAACTGATATCAAACATAGTTGTAAGATCTGTTATAAAACCCAGCAGTCTGGCCTTTTTTTTCCTTTTGACTTGTTTAATGATAACTGACCTGAAATGGTCGTGAATTTCTTTAGTCAGACTTATGGAAGTGTGGTGGTTTGACCCTGGCTGGAGGCCAGGTGCCCACCAAAGCTGCTCTGTCACTCCCCTCCTCAGCTGGACGGGGGGGAGAAAATACAACAAAAGGCTCATGGGTCAAGATAAGGGCAGGGAGAGATCAGTCACCAGTTGCTGTGATTTGTCATGGGCAAAACAGACTCCACTTGGGGACATTAATTTATTATTAATCAAATCAGAACAAGATAATGGGAAATAAACACAAAAATATTACAAAAAGTAATCGTTGGAATTGTTAAGACACCAATACTTTAATTTTTTTTTTAATTTTCCACTTGTTTTGATGTCACTGAGTCCCAGCTTGTGCTACACAGTGCACTGCAGGACTCAAGACAGGATTTTCAAAGGTATTCAATGCTGATGTAAATCCTCCTTCTCAGGAGTTACCAGATGCTTTACTCCAGGAGATGAGTAGAGACTAATAGAGCTTTGAAAGTTCAGTACTTTGTCTTTGGAAAGTACAACCCAAATTTGCAAGTGAGTGCAAATTGGCTGTCACAGCTACTTTCATGAAACAGTGTTTGCTGGAGTGCCTGCTGTAATTTAGCAGAGGTAATAGCATGTTCATAATTAAGCAGACAACCTTAGTGGAGAGAGTTGATTTCTGACTTTAAATAGCTGCAAACTAATTACTCACTTTGTTTTAGCACCAGCCACCTGCAGATATTTCAGAGTTCTCATGGTTCCCTTTAGACAAGTGTGCATCTTCTTAATGATTGTCTTGGCATGAATATCCTAATGGGATGCACTGCTTTGGGGTTTGTTTTTTATTTTATTTTGTTTTAGATCACTTTAATCGGAAAATGGGCTTTTCTGTATTAAGATCCCTTCTTTTTGTGAGCAGGTGAATATCAGTGAAGGTCACGTTTATGTAGTGATATTTTTGGTTTAGGACTCCTTTTTGCTTTAATAACAGGGCTGTCAGATTAGCTTCAAAACAGTATACAAAGAATATGCAAGCAGAGCTGATTCCAAGTTACATTTACTTTTATGGAACACTCTAACACCTAAATATCTGCATAGTACCTGAGTGTATTTTAGCCTACTCTGATAGAACAGAAAGTATGTATGGAATCTGTGGAAAAAATTATCTCTTTGTCATGGAATCAGTGGGTCATACAAGACTGGAAATCAAACTGGAAAACATCTTTGAACCTCTCTTGCTTTTGTCTTATGGCTCTGGGAGTGAAATTGTGGACTTGCAGTTGTCTCATTATACTGTGTTTTGACTTTCCAGGAAATCTGTGTGGGAATATTAGGGAATATGGCCTGTTTCCAGGACATCTGCATGTCCATTAGCAAAGATGAGAATCTTGGGTAAGTGTCTGTATGCTTTGTACATGAACAGGTACTGCTTGTGTGGGCTCACAATCAGGAAATTCATGTTAGAGAAGGATCTAAGCTTGCCTGCCCAGCCTCATCTTCATTCATAACTTTTGGCTGTCTGTGTTTGTGTGGGAGGTGCTCAGGAGAGGAAGAAAGGACAGAGACCACTATTCTGGGGGATTTTTATTCACCAGTCAAGTTAGTTTCTAAGTTTGGTTGTCTTGAGACACTGGAAGTGCTTGCACAGTTAGGAAAAGCTGCCTTTAATCTCAGAACAAAGCTGCAGTTGTGAAATTAACCTTTTTATACCTTTTTTAAAAATAAAGATGTATTTTATTAACTTTTTTCCCCTGCATTCTCTCCTTAAAGCCAAGTGTTACTGCAACGTTTGTGTGATTCAGACTCCCCAACTCTTCTGGAAACAAGCAGGTAGGACATCTCAGAAATTAATGCATCATTGTGTCATGGGTGCTATGCTCTGAGGCCTGGGGAGAAAACTGACAAGTGGGCTCACTATGTTGTTATCCTCTCATCCTTTCCTTTAATTGTTTGTGCATTGTTGTGGAATCACTTTGCTGTGAGTTACCTTCCTGTTTCTGTTTCCACTGTCATTATTTTGGATTTACACGTGTACAGCTAAAAGGAGGGAACTGGTTTCTGATTTGTTACATGGGGAATTCTTGCCTAGGTTGTTGTTAACTTGCCTCTCCCAGCCTGAGGTGGCCAATGTCTGGGTGGAGAGGATCCGAGAAAATCCTTCCGTGTACGACTGTGTTTGCTTTATCATGTCCAGCTCTACCAATGGTAAGTTGCCAAAACTTACCCAAAGGCTGGGATTTAGTGGATGTTTGCTGAAGAAAAATAAGAACTGAAGTTTTCAGTTTCAAAGACAAATATTTTCAGTTGGGTGAGTTTAAAGGACACCAAAACAAACTTGCCCGGCATTTCCAGGTTTATAAATATATATAAAACCAACCAGAAAATCACTCATAGAGGAAGAAGAAAGCTCTGGATGGGGAATCAAAATATATTTAATTGAAGAAATTGTTATTTGCCACAATAAAAGAAAGGACATAGTCCTCATTCAAGGATATACATATGTCATTTTTGAACCTTGAAACAAGACCTCATTTAATGTATTTTTTTCAAGTCAGATATGAGTTTTCTATTTTTAAAACTACCATATCTGTGGAATGTGAACTGGAGGAATGGTTCAGTTACTCTGGCAGCTGAATACTGTGCAGGCTTTGGGTATGCAGGCAGTGCTACACAAATCTCTCTTAGCACTAAAGGAGCAAAAACCACACCAACCAGCTAAAAATGGAAATATTTTGAATAGCATTTATGTTTAACATCCAACTCAGCTGTAAGAGCAGTTGTCATTTGTCAAGGAATCCTAATAATACAGCTTTTAAAATTTTTTTATCATTTTTTTTAATGCCAATTCTCAGAAATCCTGCTCCATCCAATTGAAATAACAGATGTGTTTAAGTAAAATGCAGATTGGCAGGTGGAAAATTAGCATAAAACTGCTTATCTAGGAACAAATATTGAAAAGTTTTACTTCAGAAACAGAAGTTCAGGAACACGGAGTCTTTTTGCAGAATAAAGTTACTGCTTCACGTGTGGCATGACAAGGTAGAAGGTGTCAGTGGGCTTTCCAACAATCCCTATGTGCCAAACTCTTTACCTGGGCTATGCCACATAAAGGAATTGGAATTACGCAATAGCAACCAGTGGTAGGTCACGAAGAAAATGAATTTATTTTGGTCCTGAGTTTACTCTGAATATTTATATACACTAGTGTTTTGTGAAGTAATTTTTGCTCTTCACTTTTGGTCTTGTTGAAATAAAAATAACATTCTCTCTTGTGCAGTTGAATTGCTGGTGAAAGTGGGTGAAGTGGTGGACAAGCTCTTTGATCTGGATGAAGAGCTGATGTTAAACTGGATCAAAAACGGCTCTTGTCGCTCTGTGGGACCATCTGTAGATGATTCCCCTGAAGAACTTCCCGACTTTAAGATTGTGCCTTGTATCCTTGAAGCAGCCAAGCAAGTCCGGTATGGGAGATTTCTTTTTGGTTTCATGGCTGGGGAGATCCCTTATAACCTTGTAAGGCTTGTGCCAAAGCATCTTGGTGTTAGTGGGAACAGCACAGTTTGGCAGATCACTGGGATATGACTTACAGTTTGAAATGAGTCAACTTGGTTGTTTGCAAAGAGAATGGCAGTGATTGCTGATGGGCTTCTCTGTGACCAAAACCCAGAATATAAGCTCAGTAAGCAGCACTTAATTTGTCTTTTTGATGTTTGTTCTGTGTAGATCAGATAACCCAGAAGGACTGGATGTTTATATGCATATCCTGCAGCTCCTGACCACGGTGGATGAGGGTGTCCAGGCTATTGGTAAGAACCTGGAATTGCTACGTGTGAGGGGACCAAGAGAGGCCATAACTTCTGGATCACCACCTATCTGTTGGGGAGAACAGGAATTCACGTACCTGGATTAAATTTGTTGGGTTGGTGGGTTCTCTTCCTTTCTTTCTCAAGTGCAGGCTCCTGATGGAGGAAAAGATACTTGGAGTTTGCTTTATGACCTCGTTTGCCAGGAGCTTTGCCAGCCAGATGATCCACCCATCATTGTGCAGGAGCAGAAGACTGTGCTGGCCTCTATTTTGTCCGTGCTGTCTGCTATGTTTGCTTCACAGACAGAGCAGGAATACACCAGGATGAGGAAAAGCAAGTCATACTTTTTTTCTGTTCTTTTTTTTTTTTTTGAAGTTAATATTTACAGTTGGCTTTATGTGGGCGTGGAAGGTGGTTCAATTCAGTGATATTGCATACAATAAGACTCTTCCCTGGTTACTCAAAATCACAGCTAGCCCAAAGTTCAGTTACTGGGTAGGCTGTAAATTCTGAGGAGTTACAGTACCAAAATCTACAGATTCTACTCAGTCTTCTCCATTGGGTAAATTAGTGAAAATTGCAGAATTTATTTTTGCTAAAATATAGTAATACATGATTACATTATTATTTTATACATAATACATACTACATATATTTTTATGTAGTATTTTTTCTTTTTTTGGTAGGAGGAGATTCTGCACTTACTTAAATCCCTCTGTCATTTCTCACTTTTCAATCCATGGACAAGGCTTTAGAATTAAAAGCTTGTCTTGAGAATGTGAGTCAGGGTCACCTGCAGCAGAAAGATGCTGTGCAGTTTGGTTTGCCAGATAGGATTATCTGGATGCAAATTTAACATACTGCCCTCACTGGGTACTACTAAAGACAGTTTCCTCCTCATGCTCTTTACACTGGCATATAGTTTTTTATAGATACAGGTCAGCTTGCAGGAAAAATTATTTGGGTTTTCTACTACATTTCCACTTCCTTCTTTGAAACTGCCTTTGAGTAACAAAACACAGCACTGTCAGAATATATATTGCTCTAGCTTTTGCGTAAAATCTGATGGTGTGTTTCAAAATTCTAATGCCTTGAAAGGATGGACAAGAATTTTTAAGTGTTAAAGTTCACTGTTCTTGTTACTTTTCATTAAGATATGCCACTGATTGGGAGCTTGATTCGTATTTTACAATACATGGAGGGCTGTGGGAAGAGAGCTGTTGATAACTCCAAGGAGTCCGAGCAAGAGGAGACTGGAAGGACTGATGTAAAGGAGGAAGATTTCCATTTAAAAATTTTGAAGGATATTTGCTGTGAATTACTTTCCAATATGCTTCAAGAACTAACCAAGGTAAGAATAAACAAGATTATGGTAGTGATTTCTGCAGGGTAGGTAAGAAAAAAGTATTTACTATTAGTGTGGACGTTTTTCTGTGCAAGTGCAGTTGCTTACCAGGAATTCGTTAGAGAATCAACCAGAAGTAGCAACATGTGTGAGAGATGGGAGGAACACAGGTTTTCTGAAGTGTGTGCCAAGATTCTGTATGATAAATTCTGTAGATATATATTGCCCTTTGTTCTGAATGAAAGTCAGTTTGTTTAAGAAAAGGAAATATTGTCAATATATAATCTCACCTTCTCAGCTGGACCTTTTTAATTATGGAAGCATTCAGGTTAAGAGACTTGTGGTGTGTGAGCTTGCACACTTTTTTTATCAGCTGTGTGCAGCTTTCTCTGAGAACTGTAAGTTCTGGTTGTTTTACCCATTTATAAGAACAAAGCACATTCTGTAGATGCTGTGCACAGTTTTTGGTTTGTTCTTTCAATAACTATTTGTGACATGCTGGTTGTATTTCTGATTTTCCAGGAGAATACCTTAGAAGGACTTCACCAGGGACACCTGAATGAGCAGACATGTTCCTGTGCTTTTCAAAACCTCTTACCTCTGTATTTTGCTTCGGTGAGTATGTGACAAGGTCTGTGACACAGCTGAAAAAATGCTCCTTGAGTGGCAGGACCTTTCCAAATCTGATGTACAAGCAGGACAGAATTGCTCAGGCACAGGTAAAACACCATCCAGTGCCAGACAGTCTTGCTCCCTCTGTCTGTTCTGCCTCACTTCAGCCAGAGCTTTGCTGACATAATCAGCTGATGCCAGGGCCAAACTGTGCTGACGTGAATGGATGTCTGAAAATTTATCCTAGCTGAAAATTTGTCCTGTATATTTTTATAGAAGAATTTTTCCAAATATTTTTATAGGGAGCTTTTCTCTGGGTGAGAAAAGTTTCTATATTTCTTTTAAACAAGGAAGTAAGGGTTCGAGGAAAGCGGTACTGTTTCAAAATTTAGACCAACTGGAATTGTGAGGCTTAGGAGGAAGGTAGCTACTGTGGGGCATTTTCCATTATTCATTGCAGTGGCTACTGCTGGCTGCTCTTATTTGGAACAGAAGTAGAAAGACCCCCTGTGCCAGTACAAGAATTCTGTGTTCCATGCAAGTTGGTTTGGGGTTTTTTTTTCCTCCTTGTGTGTGTTTTTTATTTCCAGGTGGAGAGTTTCCTTGAAGTCCTGCGTGAGGCTGATCAGACACTTGCTGCCAACCTAGAAAAACGTTTCCCGAGCCTGAAGGGTCACACCCAAGAATGTACATGAAATATTTTCCTTCTTTGGAATGAAGATTTTTTGACTGTTTCATTACAGCATTTCAGAAATCAAGTTTTCAGTAAATACAGGAGAATGAGGCAACCTCTTTACCAGCAGGTGGCTTTTAAGAAATGTTCTGGGTAGCCTGATTAACCTAGGGTTAACCTGGTCTGCAAGGGGAAGGAAATGACTGTAAATCACTTTGGCATCTTCCATCCTGTTTGTTCTGGTAATGAGAGACTGTTGATTTCTAATTGCTCTCCTGCAGAGTAGTTTTCTTTGAATAACTCTCAATTCTGTGCTTTTCAACTGAAGTTGAAACAGCAAAATGAATGAAATGCACTGAGTAGTTCTTTAACATGGTGCTGGTTTCTTTCAAGTTGCTGTTGGCAAAAGGAGGATTGCTCAATAGAAATCCCCTTCAAGCATCTGATAAAAACAGTTTAATTATATAGTTGTTTGGGGGATTTTTTTAGATTAATCAATACCTTGGGCAGGTACTGTAACAGAAACGTTTCACTCTGCTCCTTTCAAATCTTCATGCTTCTTCTACTGAAGCCTCATCTTCCCTGCAGCTCTGAGCTGTGGTGTCTCAGTCCTGTGCAGTTCAAAGGGTTTGAGAAGATTGTTACCAATGGTCTGTGCTGCAGCTTCCAGCAATTGCAGGTAACTACCCACAGTTAAGAGTTGCAGAGCAGCTTTGGATTCAATCCCTGGTGTACTTGCAGACCTTTTGGGTTTTTTGCAGCAGTCTGTGCTTCAGTTTAGGGGTGTAACATACCAGTTCTTTCCTTCTTGATTTATTGTATAATTATCTCAGACTGGCATGAGAAATGCCATGTTTTCCATGGGGGATCTTAGGGTGTTAGATCACTTGCAGGAAATTCAGTGTACAATCTCCTAAAATCCCCACTTTAAATATATGATATTTTAACTGCATTGCATTTTTAATCCTGTGTCTGCATGCAGTGCACCTGACACATTCTGAGTCTGAAGAGACAGCACAGCACCACATCAGCTTCACTGTTTCTGTAAATGAGAGTGGAAAACAATTGGCCTTTATTAGGTTTGAGATGTAAAAGCAAATGGGAACCAGAGCATAGAGAATAATTTCCTGTCACATCCACACATTCCCTGGCTCTCCAGGTTTTACAGACCTTAGTGTTGTGCTGGGCCACATTGTGTTACCAGAGTTGTCTGGACATGTGGTAAAATACGTGTATATGTATATATAAGCTTTCCATCCCAACCTCCAGTTTTCAAAACCAGTGCAATTCAGTCATCCTGCCAGCAGCATCTTAGTTGTCAGCAGGGAATTTGGAATTGCAAATACCTGACTTGTGTCGCCAAAAACAGTCGTGGTGGTTTATATCAATTTTTGTATGCTATGTTTGTTGGAGAAAACTGGTGACTGTGAATCAGATGACAGCATTTTTCATACTGCTTTGACAGTTTTGGGATATTTTCTTAAACCTACAGATTTGTAATAAAGTTTCTTTTTTTAAAAAAAAACCTGTGCTTTCCTTCATTCTAGTGTCAATTAAATTTGTTTTCTGAGCCACTGGAAATGTCTGTTACTCTTAAGTGTGTCAGTTGTAGGAAGAAAATCGAACCTCTTCATGATGTCTGTGTGCTGTAGAATATGTTTTCCTTCATTGAATATTTGTTTTAACTCTTGCTTTTTTTGGACAGTCATTTTTATGGTCTGGAAGTTAACGTGCATCTCATCCCATAAAATTTTTTTGCGCCTTGTTTGTCCCCAGCTGTCCCATAAGTGTCTTCCACGATAGTGAAGAATTATTTCTGGTATGCATCTCCTGAAATTTGTTGTAGTTCGAAATCTGCAGTAGCCATGTAATGTAACATAGAAAAAAAAGCTGAGACAAGATCTATTGTTTTCTTTTGTTCCTTCTCCTTCTCAATACACCAATATGCTGCGGTTTGGCTGATGAACTGTTAAGTGTTGCTGATCTCTGGTGCCTGTCATGCAACAGAAGAAATGACTGATGTCATTTGGAAACCCAGGTGGGTCCCATCCTCCTGCTTATCTGCAAGAGAAGGAGCTGCAGGAATGGTCAGTCAGCCTTGCTTCAGCAGAATGATAATTCAGGTGTGCTGGGGATTTTTATCCTTAATAGCCATGGTGGTTAATTGGAATTAACAGTTGGAGACTGGGATTCCCTCTTTGCCCACCCCTTGTGCGGTGGGTGCGGCGCTGCCTTGGGGAGTGGGAGGCTGGTGCCAGGGTGAATGCAAGGTAACTATGCCGTGTTTGAGGGGTTCAGAGAGGGAAGAAATGATTTGTGGGAGTAGGTGGATGATGTGTTTGGAACTGGTGCATGTGTGTTTCATCATCCTGCCACCAGGGACCTCCCTTGGCCTGTGCTTCATGAGCAGCATGTGTTCGGGGTTTTGGTGAAGTTGGGGTTTTTCTGGGGAGGGGCAAAGAGGATTTGGGAGATGTTTGGGTTTTGAGTTTGGTATTTTTTTTAATTCCCTCTCCTAGACCTGTTTGGACACCCACTGGCAAGCCTGAGCTCTCTAGGCCAGTTGATTCAGAATGGTTATCTATTTGTCTACAAGCAGGTGAGCAGCTTTCTTCCAGATCAAAGATCTGATTAACTCCAGAACATCCTCCTTTGGGGAGAAATGAGAAGTGCTTGTTGCTGCTCTGTGCAGAGCTCTGAACAAAAATGGGTATCTGAAGCACTGAACTAAAGCAGCAGGATGCTTGGACAGAGCTGGACGTGACTTGTGACATGAGAACAGTCGTAGAAAATGGAGGCAGAAAGACTGGAAGGCCTTATTTTAAATGAGTATTAATAGATCCATATAATAATTTCATTCAAAGATAGGATTCTAACATTCTGTTGGCTTGACTTTTACGCACATTTGGCATCTTTATCCCACATCGTAACATTTTCCTGATGGGACAAAGCACCACAAAACCAAAGAAATTTGGGATGTGGGAAAAAAGCCAGTGGCATTGGAATGCTTCATCTGCTCCTTTGGCAGTTCAAGGAGGTGGTTGCTGATGTTCTAATGCTTGCCCAGTATTCATGATGCAAATTTGTTCTTTCTGGTAAACTGTGAAACCTAAAAAGCTCTTTTCTGTGTTCCTCCATATCCATGTCACTCTGCTTGCTTAATTTTCTGTCACTACTATTTTAGTTCATATTTTGTCTAAGTGCTGTGGTGAGTCCTTTGTAAGATGAAACTGCTCTGTTATAAATACCTGTCACTGAAACTAAGCTGAATTCAAAAGAAATTATAAGACAAAATCTTTATTTCTAAGTGAAGCACCTTCATAGTTTATTATACTGGCATTAAAAGGTATGGAGGTGTTACTGTGGTTTTGTTTGCCTGGAAAATCTGTGTTCTTTCTCACTATCCTTATTTTGGCTGCTAGTGGGAATTACAAAAACAGCAGTTTCCCTTTTTTTTTTCCCTGAAGAATTTGGAATTTGCCCCTTTTTTTTTTTTTTTTTCTCCAGAGCAGAATCTTTTGGTCACAGAAGTTCCCTAATGTATCCTTTTATTTCTCCCTCAAAATTAAATGTCCTTTTTCAGTGCACACCATTTACTTTTCATTTTGTTGGCGATGACGATGAAATTCACATGCTCTGCCAAAGTCAGTGAGAAAAGAAGAACCAGCTACACCTGGGGCAAGGACCAGTCTGCTGTGATGTTATACAATTTCCCAAAACCCCTTCATGTGAGGGCAAGGCCAGGCAGCCACGTGCCTCAGCCCTGCAGCGAGCGAAGCCTCTCACCCAGAGCCGACGGGGCGTGAGCTGAGCGAACCCGACAGCACCAGCATGGCAAAACAAACCAGGTTATTGCCAACAGCTATCTGCAGAGGTTCTGCAAGGGGAAATACTGCTCCTACACGTCCTTTTGTTTCCCTCCCTAATTCACTTCTACAAAAAGAAACCCAGTTTTATAATGCAAGGAGCTGACATCTAAGATGGGTAAGAGAACGGGTTTGCTTCTGAGTTGTTACTGCGAAGAAAATGAATGAACCCAGGGAAAACCCAGTGGGGCTCCATTTCTCTTTCTCCCAGGTCATTGCATGTGAGCTGCATGTCTTAGTGGTGGCTCAGTAAAGTCTGAGAGCTGAATTTCATACAAAGGCTGCTGTGAAAGAGCTGGCAAAGAAAAGGTAACTAACAGTGGTAGGAGGCTGTGAAGAGAAGACAGTAATAGTAGAGAAAGAAAAAAGATGAAGAAGAGATATTGGAGAAAGAAGGAAAATAGGGAAAAACCTGGAAGAATCCTGACAAAAAGGATAAATAATAATGTGATGTTAAAGGAGAAAGGTATTACATATCAGTAATTATGTTAGCATTCTAGATCTGTCCAGGTGAAAAAGCTGATGTGCAGTCACCTATCAAAAGCCTAAACACTGATTACAGTTCCTGTTTTCAAATCTGAATTTCCTTTGCAGTTTCTCCTGCTCTAATGGAAATGAGACAAACTTAAGGTGAACATGAGGTCTTAAAAACCACAGCAGGTGGTCTAATGAGTATTGCTGGATTTTTTAAAATTTCCTTTTTTAATTCACTCTCTCTCCTCCCTTGTTTTTTTGCTGGCTGGGTTAGGCATCAGGGTGCCAAATCATGATGGAGTTGAGGCAAAGTCAGGTGGTGCAAGCCCTGGCTTGGCACAAGTCTTGGGCATGACAGAGATATGAAAGCAGGAGTTGGTGCTCATGGTCTGCAGCAGCCTGCAGCCTGCTCCTGGCACAGGCACAGTGACTGCCTGCATCTTTGTGCCCATGGTAACTTAAGTCCCATGTTGACACTTCCCCAGTTTATGTCCCTTCGTCCGGTTTCCAAGGAAATCTTAGAAAAGCAAATGCACCTTGATATTCTGTGTTGCATTAGTGGCAGTTATTTATTCTATGCTTTAGGTTATGCAAACTTCATTTTAATTTTGCAGTGAATTTCTATCAATATTATTTTTCTTGTCATGTATATAATTTTTGGTGACAGCTCTGTTTAAAGAAGATGTAACTTTAACGAGCCATCTGTTAACCTTACATAGAAAGGAAATGCTTTTGTCAATTATACCAATGAAATCAGAAAAATAATTTCCTGGCTTCCAGTAGTAGACCAGTCACCCTATCTTCTGTCAATAGGAGGATATTGAAACACACAGGAAATATGTGCACACTTTTATCCTGCCCTGCAATACAGCCACAGTGCTGCATTATAATTAGCCAGTGATGTCAGAAGGTTTCATTTTCCATTAAAACTTCTTTGTAGTGCACAAAGTCTTTTATTCAACATCAGAGAGTTTCCTCATTTGTCAAGTGGGAAAGCTGCACACAGGAGCCATGGGAAGACATTTTATGCCAGCCTGATTAGTAAAGATTTTGATTTAATATGTTAAGAGAGTGGAAAAGAAGGATAAACACTTCAGATTAGGTGGGAATAAAAAAACCTGCAAAATTACTCCATTTTGCCATATGGGATGAAGGCATTACAACGTCTGAATGGAAGGAAGAGCAGTAATGGACAGAAAAGGCTGGAATAATAGGAAAGAGAAAAATGAATGGAGAAAACATGGAAGAGTAAGAGAGGAGTCTGGTTTTGTGAGGTTAGTAGATAGAACGCATTTGTGAGTAGACAGAAAGAAACACAGGGCGTTGCCTATGAGCTGACAAATTATGTAGGTCCAAGGAAAGTCTTTGAGAGACATAAATGTATTGGCACTGCATAGTGTGAGCTGCTGTCGTGGGAAAGTCCCAAGCCCAAAGGAAGAGAAGATTTGTCCTTTTCCTTCTTTCCTTATTGGAGAGGTTCTCACAACTCTTAAAAGAAGATAGGAGATAGATGCAAAATACACTGGCGCTGAGTTACTCTGGAGAGGGGTTGGAGTTGTCCAGACCAATTCCTGCACAGTCCATGTGCTTATGGATACGAACAAGAGCACTCAGGGGCAACCCTGAGAGGCAAATTTCTTGCAGCTTTCCGGCTTCTCCAGTCTTTCTGGACACCAGAGCAGGTGGGTGAGGACAGCATCCAGCAGTGTGTGTGTGCACATGTGCTTTTGAGCCCACCCTGCTCGCTTCCCTCTTGTGCAGCTCTCAGTGATGAACACAAGGATCAGAACCAGATCTTCTACTGCAGCACTATCAGCAACTTTAACCAATGGATCTGGAGTCAACCCCCACGATGGAAATATTGAAAACAATCACAGTGCTACTCAACAGCTGTCAGCTTTTGCGTTAGAAGACCTCTTAATACTGCAGTGCCATCTGGGAGGCAGACTCATTTCTTGTCCACAGTGTAAAGGTTGAGAGTGCTTTGTTGGAAGAACCTGCTGAATGTGACACAGCATGATGTGAATCCCCGTGCAGGGTAAAGGAAATGCCGTCATGATTTAATTAACTGGTTCTGATCTGCTTTTCCCTGAGTTTACTTAGACTTGAAAGAAGTAAATATAATTAAATTAAACAAAGGTTTTTCCTTCCCACACATGCTCCGGGCCCTTTTGCTTCTTCCACGAGATAACAAAAAGCTTATGAATAAAAGGCACATTGGTCTTTGTTGTTGCTGACTTAATGCAGAAGGCTGGCAGGAGGAATATTATGCACAGGTGCAACATGCATGGCATCAGAAGATGACATGGGTGTTTGAAATGAGTTTTTTAAAATCTGAATTCCAGTGTTAGCTTGCAAAAAGATAAAAACATCAAGGTTTCAGTGTTGCCTGTTGCAGGTCAAGGTGATTTTGACAAAAAGGGGTAATATTTGAGTTGAAACCTTATCATAACAGAGGAAAGAGGTAAAAGAGGTTCGAATTCAGCTCTTGGTTTATCCAGAGGCTTTTTCTGTGTAACTGCCGAAGGCTGTGCAAGCCCTCAGTGCCTCAATGTGATTCCAGTGTCTCTGGGTGGTTTTCCACCAACCAGAGGTGCTGCCTGCTCAGTTATACTTCTCAGCACCTGCCTGGTGGCTTTGAGAGCACACTCACAAATTTACAGTGGTTTCTTCGGCCATGGACACTGTGTAAAAGCATATCCTTGTCCTGTCATGGGCTTCCAGCCTCCTCTCACACGGAGCTGTTTCTGCCAGCAGCTGGGACCTGCCCTCTCCAAGCACCACACCTTCATTCCTAGTCTTATGTCTGCACTGGAGAGGCTTGTGGAGGGAGATGCCACTTTGGGGAAGGCAGTTCCCTGATATTCTACTGCATGTGCTTATGCCATGTGTTTGTCATTCACAAGTGACCCAACACGTGGCTGTGCAGATGTCATTTATGGTGTGCTATGCCGAATTTACCAGAAAATATCTGATAACTACATTTACCATGTGGTTTTTCAGGCGAATTTGCCCTTGTCTTTTGGGAAGTTAATTCTAGATTGTATTTTTTTAATTGTTTGTACTAATGGGGTAAGAGAAAGTGGGTGGGGTGAAGAAGCTTAATAAAAATGAGAAATGCGCAATGTATTTAACCCCCTTTGTTCTCTGGAGTAATTCTCACGTCAGTCAAAGCCAACATTGATTCACACAGCTTGTTCTTGATTAAAAACAGATTTAAAATAAGCAAATATTTTGTCCAGGTAGTTTTCTAGATATTTCAGATTAGTTTGACTCATCCAGAATGAACTTTTTTCCCATCTTTTTCTTCTAAAAATTTGTACTGTCTTTTCCAAACCGTAACTTTTCTGTTTAGTCCCTACAAGCATGTGAACAGGTGAAAAGAATTGTGAATAGATGGTAGGCACAGTGTCAGTTCACTAAACATATTGTTGTAAATTGCACTGAGCTCTGCTTGCACCTCTTTGACAAATCCTCATTAGCCTGTTTTGGCCTAGTCTTGCATCCTCTGTCAATTGTAAGTCTGCTCACAGTTTGCCACCCTAATCTTTTATTCATGATCCTGGTTACTGTTTAGCTGATGCTTTCAACCTTAAATAATCTTATAATGTTTTATTTCTCTGAAATAAAATTTTGTACCTAGTGTTCCTAAAAGCAAAGCTCTCTAATCAGGCAGATGAGACTCATTAGTGTTACATTTCAAGGAGCCTTACTTTGATCCAGACTAATTAATTTTCCCCCAGTACAAAATTGTCCTAACTATAATGGGAGCTAAAATCTAATAAGATAAAAGAATTTCAGAGGGGAATAAACATCTGTCATGAGAACACAGAAAGATGAACAGCTTTTGCCACTCTTGGAAATGATGATATGTTTCACAGCTCTGAGGCTGGACATTTTACAATTGCCAGTGTGTTTAAAGTTGCTGCTGTGAATTGATGGGTTTACATTGCTGATTTTCATCCCTGGAGCAAAAAGTGACTGTGATTTAATTTCTGTTGGTCATGCTGGTCAATGGCCAATGTCTAGACCAGAGGCCACCCTCTGTCATCTGTTTTGCTGTGTGATTTCAGGACTTCAGTGGATGAGGTGTGTCTGAAATCTGTGAACAGAGAACGGTCCTCTGAGCTCACTCTGCTGTGAAGCCCTGAGGGACTTTAACAGACTGGCTAGGAATGGACAATCTGACCATGTCTTCTGTTTCAGAAAGGCTGATCATCTTCAGCACGGGGGTAAAACACCAAAATCCTTCTGTAACAGGCAGACGCAATGATCGTGATCCTGTGATTGTTTAGCCTTGGAGTCACCTCTTGATTTCCCTTGGCCTGGCTCTGTTTAGGGTGTGTGAAACACACAGCGTACAGTCTGCGTGCTTCTTGCATTCAGCAAATCTAATCTTGGGTACACTTTCTGAATGAATGTGAGTACGACAGAGGCTGGTTACTGGCGCAAGCCCGTGGTGAGGCTGTGTCAGAAGTACCTGAAGAGCTCTTGTTCTCTTTCCTGAGTGGATCAAAGTCTACTGAATCGCTTTCTGAGCTCTGCTTACTCATATCATTAGCGAGTACAAAGCTTTCTCCTTTGTTCGCTCCTCCACCTCACTCTGAATACACAAAATGCTGCTAATTCTAATTCTACTAATTAGGCCAGCAGGCTGGGGTTAACAACCTCTCTGTGACTGTTCCTGTCAGCAGGCTTATTTATGCATTTGCTTATTTTGCTTTGTGTTTGTCTGTGATGTGAAACCTCTGGATAATTCCTGAGGTTTTGTAATGATAATGTAGTAGAAATAATGGTGCCAGGGTGGTTCCTCAATGAATGGAGTCCACTTCTACTATAATTTGTGTTCAAGGGATGGAGAAGTATCAGGTCCTGGTCAGAAGTAATCCCTGAATGCCATGAGGGGCTGTTTTCAGTGGTGGTGGCTGAGGTTGCCTTAGGCTCTTGAACCCTCTTCTCTTTTTGGATGATCTGTCTTTCATTTTCAGGTTGGGCATTTTGCACCTTGTACCTGGTGCCAGAACTATCAGCACCAAGCAGCTCCTCAGCCTCCCCACCTTTGCAGGGCTCTGGGGCTGATGGCCAGGACTGGTGCAGTGCAGGGTTGTGACCTCGCTCAGACTGCTGTGAAACTAGCTGTGAGCCTCTCCTCCAGCCCTGCCTGAGCTACAGGGGTTGGGGTGCAAGCCTGAGCAGAGCAGTATCTGCAAGGCTCAGTGCAATGTTTCCTTGTCTTCTCCAGGCTGCTCTGTATTTCCAGGCAGCAGGCCTGTTTCCAGTTTGTTGAGCTTTTCCACTTGATTTTCCCCATCCCTGGTTGATGGTTCTGGCTGGACTAAATCCTGTTTGCTCTAGTAACACAGGGAATCTTTGCTGGCTGGTGGGGGATCACGTTTGACTTGAGGTGACTTGACCAACCCAGAACAGATAAGGAAATAAAAGAAAGTTGTAATTGGCACTTCTGTACCCAGTAACTCCAGAGTAATTGGAGCAAAGAGCTCTTTCAGGACTTTGGTTCCCAGCCAGACTACATTTTGGTTTGAAATGTAGCTGATTGATATTAATTTTGTGACATTATTTTCACTAGAGAAAACAAATCAGAGCCTGGTTTGCCCATTGCCCCAGCAGCATCTAAACTAACCTTTTGTAAAGAGTTTACAAAGGTGCTGTTAGGAAAAACTACATCTTGTTTGCTCAGAGCAGCAAGTAACCCATGTCACTCGTGATTTTATTTAGCTTTTATGAAATGAAAATATTTCCTGCCTCAGATGAAAGGGCTAATATTACTTCTTTAAACAGTCCAAAGCAAATATACAAACAGTGAATGGTCTGTTGGCTGGATGTGCTTCAGTAGGTTTACACAGCAGCTCTGGCTTTTCAAAATAAGTGTGCTTGAAGGCTGTTCATACTACAGCTGGCTGAGTCACAATGAGAGGGTAATTTACCTCATTGGTTCTTGCACTTTTCATTGGAAAAAGATATTTGCAAATGTTTTAAATAATTACATAGTTTAAATCCTCCTTTCCCTTTTGTTGCGTATTAACTGGTTATGAATTAAATGCTTTATTAATTGACAACTATTCAGTAGCATGAATCATTAACTGATTGCTAGATCACCCTCATGGGGATGTGGTTCTCTTCTTAGGGACTGAGACACCCAGGCATTTCTCGGAGGTTACTCTGAGTTCAGGGTGTGAGAGTGTCACAGCCTCATGCTGGTGAAAGGCTGGGTGAATTGCTCTGGAAAGTGTTTGTTGGGAGAACTGTGCTTCAGAGAAGAAGGGAGAAAATGGAAGAATTCTCTGTAGAAAAACAGGGATTTCAGATCCGTACGTTTCTTTGAAAATTTGAAAAGCTTTGGATTTGGAGCTTTTTAACTCCCTGCATTTAGGTAAATGCCACAATGACAGGTTATCTCATTTAGGTGAGAGAAGTCAAAGGTTGAGAGAGGGAAGGTTAGAAAGTGATTGGAAGGGAATGCTGTTGCTTAGGTGTTGTGACAGTAAATGCTTTATAAATATTAAAAATCAGTAGAAGAAAATGAACCAGACTTTCAGACCAGCAGTTTTCTGGGCATCAGTAAAAAAGGGCATTGAAGAAATTCAGTCAGAATATGAGGAAGATCCATAAAACCTATACTGGAAATCAGACTGTGCAGAGGCCTGCACGATGTTCATCTTCACTCTTCCCTATAACTTCCACAGTGCTTGTCTAAGTGCCATGAGATTCTTAAGGCATGATTTGTCTGCAGCAGTTAATTAACAGAAAGGCAGAGGGCTGTGATTAGAATTTTCAGTTGTATACTCTGGAGAAAGTAATTATGATTATAGCAGACTTGGTACTAAGTCATATTAAACTTGTTTTGTTCAGGGAGTTACCACTTCATACCTTTTTCTGGAAAAGTTTCAATTGGCCCCTTTGCCTCAGGCAAGTGGTGCTGCTTGGAAAGGCAGAGGCCTGGGCCAAATAAAGTCCAAGGGGGTTTATACCTCAGAAGTGATGTTGTGAAATTGCCTTATTGGAGATTAGAGCACTTTCTTCTATCACATGGGGAGATCAGGTAATTCCCACTGATGACCTTGATGGGATTGAGACTACTTTAGGGCTGATTGATTCTCTCCTTCAGTCTTGCTGCATTCAGGTAGATAATCTTATATTTCAGCAGAAGATTAATATCCTTAAAGAACGTTCTCAACCTGCTTTTGCATGGTTCTTGCCTCACCAGTTCAACAAAATCACCTTCTGATCTATCTCTCCCTCAGTGCAGAACCCCTGTACTGCACTGATTTTTCTTTTTTCTACCTCTTTTTTTCCCCTCCCAGACCAGCTTTCTCAGAGTGCTGGTAAATACGAGACTCGTGCCATGTCTGGAAAGATGAGCCAGGTTAGTTGAGTTCCTAAGTATTTGACCCCCGGGAGAGCAAACTTTCTCAGAGTGGGAGAAGAAGAGGAAGAGGTAGGCCAGGAGGTTTATGTTGCGTTTCAGACAGCAAAAAGCATCCCTTTACTGTGTGGCTGTCTAGAGAGAGGAAGATCTGCAGGTGTGACAGCTTAGTTTTTAAACTTCTCAGCCTAAAAATCACCAGAGCATTTATCTACAAATGTGTACCCCCAAGTGTCAGAACCACTGTTTGATTGCAAACTCTGCTGTCAAGTTTCTGCTTTGAAGAACAAAACAGAAACCCTGAAAACTAGAGCAGAATCACCTCTGAGCTAGCAGATGGGAAGGAGAAATAGATGCGTGGTCTCTTCTGGAGCTGCTTGATGTTCCTGGAGCTACTCCAGCAAAGGACTGGAAAAACATCAGACTTCAGTCTGACCCCACCCTGTCACTTGGATCTGAGCGCGGCGGCAGAGAATCCATTTCGTGAGGAATTATGAGGGAAGACACAATTGGAAGCCACTCTGGTGGCCTTCCAGGTGAGTGCTGCCATGGTTGCTCTGTGCCAGTGGGAGAGGCTTTGTGGCAGCTGCACGTGGCAAAGCCCTGTCCCGCAGAACGTGATCAGCTTGACCCACTTTTGATCAGGGTCAGACCTGTGCTCCATCCTCAGGTGCTGATTATCTGTCTGGAGGGCTTTGTCTGCATGGCAGGCTATATGTGAGAAATCTCCTGCAGGCTTTAGGGAAAAATTAGTCACTGTATTGCCTTATCTCCTGTGGCATAAGGGGAGGCCTCTCTCCCCATGGTTTTGGTGCCCCAATTATCTCTGTGCTTCACAGTTCCTTCCCACCTCAGAGTCTGTGTGGATTTCTGACATCCCACTGAAAACTTTTGGCCTCTCCTTGCCTTGGTGCTCCTGCAGACCAACGAGGTCACATTTCAGACCTTTTCTGGGCCAGTGTTTGCTCGTGTCACCTCTTGCCAGGATGAGCAGGGGAGCTCCTGTGCCTTTTACTGCCCTGTTTGTATTGTGCTCCATACCTGACTGCTGTGCCATATTGCTCTCTTCTGTGGTGAGAGACCCAAGTCACCATTCTTAGATGGTAGAATATGCTACCAGCTTTTGAGAAAAGGTAGAAATTTTTCTCTATGTGTGAAAACATAAAGCAGCAGCTGTGCTAGTGACAGAGTGAGGGATTTCCAAAACCTTGCAACCCTAGAACTGTGAAGATTCAGCTTTTGGATAAAGCCTTTTTAAATAGTTCTCCTATAAAGCCATCCACAGATGGCTGGGAGCTGGAAACCCTGTGTGGAGAGGAGCAGAGCAGGCTCCAGCGAGCACCCAGAGCAAACAGGCTGTAACCGAGCCCCTTCACGCTCTGTTGTTCTGCCCTTTCAGACCACGGGGCATTGGCTGTGGTGAACAAGCACTTCTTACTAAACCAGTGAATCAGCTTTAATCTGCTCCCCAAGACTCTGGGCACCCCACTTATCTCGTTATGTAACTAATAAATTTCATATTGGGTTAAAACTCCTTGGCCATTCCTGACCTCATTCCCATTGTTTCAGCAGTTAGATCAAGCCTGTGGGCTCCCCATCACTATTGCTTCATTTGAGTTAGGGAAAATTGACAGATTAGTCATATTCTATCATATGTGTGTCCATATTTACAGATTTCTCATTAACACCAGGCTCTCACACACTTAGGGGTCTGGGTAAAGATCCTACAAATTGTTTGCTTTCTGAGTCAGCTCATTTGATGGGGAGATCTATTCTTCAGGAAGGAAGTGAAATGCCTGCTGAGAGAGAAGACATATATTGAGAAATACTGCATTGTCTTTACGCAGGGAAAATTGAAGCATCTGCTGACGAAATATGTCCCATTAGCAAACTGGAAAAAAAAAAGCTTTTTCCTTTTCCAGCTATGTCATCATTCAAAGCTGTGCTCTTTCAATCCTATGCTGTGCCTGAGGAGCTGAGCTAGTCACCCTCACTCCTCTTAGAATCAGGATTGTTTGAAGTTCAGTGCCTTCTAGGAAGAAGAAAGATCCTGATATTATTGCAGATGTTGGTGCAAGTGTGACTGTGCCTGCCTGGGTTAGGTGTCACTCTGTGTATTGGCTTCATCAATATGACTTACCAGGTGTGTTACACCAGTGTCTAAGGGATCTAGCTGAAATCAAGGTTTCAGGCTTGAAACCTTTTTAGGCACTGAAGAGAAAGATACTGGGGATTTTTCCAGACACTTGAGTATATTAGAGTGAAACTAGTTGCTACTCTTTACTTTAAAAGGTTCATTCAAAAGAAAAAACATAAGAAAAGGATCAGAGTCTGGTTTTGGACAGCTCAAATACAAAATAATCAATCTCTCCTCCCCAAGGGATCCCTAACACCTCCAAGAGATTATGTTCCCAGGGAACGTTTTGGCTTCTCCTGCTGTGGACCAAAATCCCCTTATCTTAATGTTGCCAAGTCTGACCTGAGAGGAGACAGTGAGGACTGGGATTATTGGAGCCTAAAAACCCATGAGTTTTTATATTATAAACACATCTAGATGTATACAGAAAATGAACTACAGCATAAATTATATGAAAAGATGTAGTTTTCTGCTAACAGAAATGTAGTTATTCTTCCTGTATGCACAGGAGGTTTTGAGAAAAGAAGTAATACGCTGCAATTTATGTTCACAGCAGAAATGCACCGCTGTTTTTAGTGAAGAGCTCAATACATCTGCCCACTGTGTTCCTCTTTCAGACTACAACCTGAGCTATGTGCTGTTGAGAATTTAGGGGTGTCCATTGCTGCTGAGTCCCCCGTATCCTTGGAGGCCACTTTGCTCAGAGCCCATCTGCTACAGGCCCACTCCTCACCACCTCTCACTTCTGATGTAGTTCGCCTTCTCTTCCACACAGGCAGAAGATGGAGCATTTCACAGGGAGTGCACAAGTGTTGGAAAGCACCTGTGTGGACACGATGGAGGAAGATCCCCTTCATCCAAATGCTCGCTCCCCTCAGCCCCATGGTGTGCAAATTTATGTTAACTGCAAACCCCCCAGAGTTACCCACAAAAAGTCAGTCTCCTGGGCGCCTCCTGAGCGAGCCTGTGCGGGTGACCGAGGAGGAGTAACTCAGGAGGCAAAGGGCTTCTGCTTGTGCGGGTTGCTCCGGGTGCAGTGACGGGGAGCGGGCGGTGCCTGCATCCGAGCACGGCTGCTCTCCAAACCGAGTGAATATTGTGGAGGGCATCAACGCGCCCCATTCCCAGCTGGGCCGGGCAGCGCTTCCCCCGCCTCCCTGCTTCCCTCCCCTCGGTCAGGGGCGGCTCTCGCCCATGCATAAAGCCGGCGGGGCCGGGCGCTGCCCTGAGCCTGCCCGGCCATGCACCCCGCGCCCCGCCGCGGCGCATCCCTGGAGGCGGCGCCGAGCCCGCGGGAGCCTGCCAGGCAGGTGAGGAGCGGGGTGGGCACGGGGGGAGCGGGACGCGCACAGGAGAGGGCAGCAGGACGGGCACGGCAAGTGCGGGATGGGACCCTCGCTGCCCGGCCCCGGGATCGGTCCTGGCTTGCGGAGTAAACGCCGCTTTTGTGGAGTCGCAGGTCGGGCGCTTCGCTGTTGCAGTTCTCGGAGCGAGGATTTGGGAAAACCGGGAGATTTCTGGTCCTGGTTACTTGGAGAGCAGTAACTGGAGAGCCCTGCGGTGCGGCGCCTCTGGCGTCGGTGGCAGCGTTCATAGTTCCCAGTGCCGCTGGGATCGGCATGGAACTGCTGTTTCTGGATAGGAGAGGGGAAAAAAAAGTCTCAAAGTGTAAATGCGAGCACATGAAATTAAGGGAGAGCAAAAGAAACTTTTGGTATATCATTACTTTCGAGACAGAGGGTATGTTATAGCCCAGAAAAACTCACTTCTGAGTTATCCCACATTTTAGTGGGAATTTGCTTAGTGCAACAGAGAATATCAGATAAAAGCAGCACTCATTAAAAGCCAATTGCATTGGCTGCAGTTACTGATTCTGTGAAGTTGATAAAGTCTCTAACATTCGCTGTGAAGACAGGAATGCTGACAGTAATGGAGTAAAGTTTCACAGAAATATTACTTTGCTGTATCCCTCAGATACTTGGAAGCCAAATAAGCTGCTCAGCACAGCTTTTGGTTTGGTGTCTGAGAGCTAAGTCTTAGGAAGAATTTTGGTGTGGTGGGAAAATATAATGTGATATCTAGTTGTTATCTAGTTGTAGTCACTCCTAACATCCTGTGTTCATCTGTCCCTAGAACTGTGTCAAAAGAACAGTGATAAAATAAGCAGCCACCTAAAGGGAAGAGAATATAAGATGGCCATTGACATTTTTTATTAATCATGATTAATGTCAATCAGTATCAAATCTTGAGAAAAAAAATTTTTACTTCAATTTATGGTTCTAAAATGTAATTTTTTTTTAGGCAAATATGTTAGTATAATTTTAAATCCTGATTATCCATTAATATAGAGAATTAAAGCACAAAATATGCACCGTCATATATCTTTCTCTCTGCGAACATCCTTTGGGGAGAGGGGAAAAGGGAAGATAATTACTATGGGTCCCAAAAACTGCAATCTTTAACTGGACAGCACCTAATTATCTACCTAAATGAAGATCTTAGAATATGCCTGTGTTTGTGCATTTTCAACAAGACTGAGTCAAGATGGTGGAAAATCAGTTAATGATTTGCATCATTAATAGAAACACCAATGCAGTATTAATTCCCTTTTCACCCTCCAAAAAGCTCAAATGTGTTACCATGCAAAGGAAAAGTTTCAGATTTTATTAGAACTGGGTTGCTGAGTTACTGATGGAGAATAAAATACAAGTGAAGTGCAGCCACAGGAGGAGACGAATTGTTTCTGCATGACCATTTTCTCCTGTTGCCTTGCACCAAAATGGTTGCTGCTTTGGTTCCTTTTTTAATTAAAGCAAAAGATTAGCTTTGGTGTAGAGTTAAATACGTATATGGTGTGCATTTGGCATTGAAAGCATCTCAGTAATCTTGTCCAACTTGTAATTTCTCAGTTAGAGGTAATTTCTAGAGCTCAATATAAGAGCATTCTATGCTTTGTTGTATTATCCTCATTGATCTCTTAAACATACAACTTTGTAGATGTGTCACCTGATCCTAGACACAGTGTAAGTTGCAGCAGCAAAACACAAAAGAGCTTCGGTTTTTGGTGCAGGCACTCTATCCCAGCTGTGCACCTCATAACATTGCATGTAGCTGTGCTAAATCTCATAAAGGCTGATCCAGACTTAAGTTGATGATCCTAAATGTGGAGTCAAGCCAATATGCTGCGTATTAGCCTCTTCTATAAACCAAACCTACACTTATTGCCTTCAAAGACCACCACCTAACTCTTCTTGTAGTGGAGACTTCTTTGCTTCTCCCACAGCAGGATCATCTGAACAGGATTTGGCTCACACAAATGGCCTCTCTGCACTTGAGAAAACACCTAATGACTGACCTCTGTGTAATCGTGGCGTTTGTGGCTTTTTATTTTCTGCTTGAAGCACCTTTGCTCAGTGTCTGTTCCTGGCTCTGTCATCGTGATCTGACACTGAAGTGAGCTGGGAAACCTGCAGGCTGCTCAGCTGAGGGCTGGGCTTGCCACACCCTTTCAGCAGAAAATTTGATGTCTGGACTCAAGCTGATGGAGTTCACTGACTTTGGCGGATCAGAAACAGCGTGATGGTTTGATACTGTTGTCCAGGCTCATCATATTGTGGCAACTCGTTAGAACCCAGTTAGAAATCCAAATATTTTTATTACATCATTAAAGCTGGAAACACTGTATAAGGTAATCAAAGGAACTGGTGCATTTTGATTGCATTTTTGTTTTGCTCTTTTCATTTCTGAAAATATCTCAAGATAGTGATATTTTTAAAGCTGTGTCAGATCAAAACATAATTCCAAATAACAATAATGTGCCTTCATTGTTCCTCTCCTCTTTCTCACTGACTTTCAGAAACCTCTCCTTTTATTCTTTCTTTTTTTCTTGCAAGGTTTGAAGACATATGAGGGATAGCCTCTGCTCATAAGCCCTCGTATTTTTCCTTTACTTTGCATTTTCCCCATTCTTTACTGTTTCAGTACTGTCTTTATTTATGGCCTGGCTACATGTAGCTAAGAATATGGTCTGTGATAGCTGCTGATTTCCATACAGTCAGGAGCATGATCACTAGTAAGGTACAAAACCACAGAGTCTTACAGTATGGGGTGTCTGAATTTTTAGAGTGTGATTTGGGTGATTATGCCAAGGGGTTGACACATGAGCTAGAGGACATGGCAGATGGAGCAGCTTGGCTGTGGTTGATCAGAGAGGGGCTGTCTCTGTAGGCAAAAGATTCTGGTCAACAAAACATTTTACCTCCTTAGGTTTGTCTCCTTGTCCTAGGAAAACAACAGTCATGTAACAAGAGAGAGCAGTGATTTTTTTCAGTTCTGATCTATTGAATCCTGATTCATCTTTTCCTACCTATGTCCTGAAGGATTTGGATTATTCTCTTTGCCAGTGTTCATTGAACTTGCTAACAAATATTTAGTTCAATGTACTATTTCTGCTGACATCTTATTGCTCCCCTTCCTCCCAGTAGAAATACTAATTGTAAACTATACATTGAAAACATTTTCTGCATCCTAGGAAATGACTAAAGATGTCCACAAAATCATCCAACTAAAAAAAAAAGATATCTTGGTATTTCAGCCTCTCACAAATTCTCTCTGTGACGAACTTTATTCCTATTAATGTGTAATAATTGAATTCCCAATTTTCCTTTTGTGGTCGATTGAAGCACATCATTACCCCAAGACAACCAGAAATGTAAAAACTTACACTTTTTGCACTTCTACCCATTCAAACAGGTTTTTTTTCATTTGTTTGCATCTAGTTAAATAAGTCAGCCTACATGATGATTGAAGATAACAAAGAGAATGAAGACCATGCATCTGAAAGAGGAAGGACAGCCATAATTTTTTCCTTGAAGAATGAAGTTGGAGGACTTGTAAAAGCATTAAAACTCTTCCAGGTATGTATGTTATAATTATATAATCATCACAGCAGCCCTGCATTTTTAAATTGTAAGGGTAGTTTTGGAACGCACAAGAATTAATTACATCCATTTATTAAGGATGTGATTCTTAACCTGGCTCCCGCTTTGCACGCAAAATTACCCATGAAGGCAAATGTATGCCTCAGAAATTAGATGATGGCTGGCTAAAATTCTTACCTGCACCCACTTAACACTGAGAGAAATTTGTCATTTCCCCTCTTGGCATGAGGATTGGCACTTGATGGTTTTGCTGGGAATAAGAGGAGGTCTGAAGCCCCTGCTGATGGCAGGTAGACACTCGGGATGTTGATCTGTACTGCGCTGAGTGCAGTGCCATTGTCACACTGCCCAGCCAGACTGAAGGTGGCAGAGGAGCTGCAATGGCACAGCTGCTGGGCAGGTGTTGTGTGAGGAATACGCGTAGCGCCACTGTGCTCTGGTGTGTGGCCCTGCGTGCTTTAGCCTGGGGTTTTCTCAATGCTCCTAATATAAAACACATGATTAAATAATTTTTCAGATTAAAGGAAAGTGAAACTAATGCCCTGAAAACTACGGCTTTTAAATCCCTAGCTTGCTTGTAAGATAATTATATAGTGACTTGATTGGCATTTTGGTGAATTTTGCTAATCAGCTTCCTACGGGAAGGATGAAAGAAAAAGGTCTATGAATTTAAACCTCCTGACTGTGTCTTTATGCGCTTCCTGAATGTAGATAAAACTGAAAGAACATAGGTTCACTTTTATTTTCTTCTGAATGGAAAATCAAACCTTCCCCCCACCCCCCAAATAAGCAAACTGCTGTCAAGAGATCCAATTAACTAAAATGGCTTCATAGAGGTGATAAATAGCTTGTGGCAGTAGAATATTAGTTTGAAAAACTATTTTAACTTTTAGTCAATTGTTTTTAGCCTATCTCTTTGAGAACATTACTTTTTACCAACCAGGAGAAGCATGTAAATCTGGTACACATTGAGTCACGGAAGTCCAAGAGGCGAAATTCTGAGTTTGAGATCTTTGTGGACTGTGACAGTAACAGGGAACAACTGAACGAGATCTTCCAGCTCCTGAAATCCCATGTCAACGTTGTCTCTGCGAGCCCAACAGAGCATTTCAGTGTCCAGCAAGATGGTAGGTACAAAAGGCAGCTCTGATGAAATTACACTTCCAAATGTGTTGGTTTGAAATCTTTTTATGGTTGTCCACAGCTGCACTTGTGTCATGTCTTCAGGCGCTGGCTGCTAGGTACCTGTTTCTGTGTCATGGGCGAGTGCAGTCTGGCTGTCACCTGGGAGTTCAGGCTGTGTCAGGCAGCTACAAACTGTGTGTCTGCTGTCCGTGCTCGTGTCCCTTCCCAGCACAGCCCAGCTGATGCCAGTGAGAGTCCTGCATCTGTGCAGGCCAAAGGAGGCTGGCTGTATGCAAAGTCTGAGTGCAGGGCTCGAGTACACCACGATGGCAGCAGAGGTGTAATACTGACAGACCTCTGCTCAGTTCAGACACTGGGGAGAGGGGGAGATAGATTCTGCAATTTCCTCATTTACTTCTTGATTTTGTTGCCTTTTTTGCCCACTTTTAATCATAATTGGCTACTTATATCAGTAGGCAAGAGGTGCCTTTTACCTTTAGATACTACATGTTGTGTTTACTTTTAATTAAAGAGATGCCCAAAGTTCAGGGCAGCAGGCAGCTGGTCCCATATACTTCTCAGTCGTTGTGCTTGGGAAGGAGAGATCTGGAGTTCTTGGATAAAATGGCTTACTTTAGCCCTAAGTAAGGGGAAATTCAATCTAAACAGTCTCCTGACCCTAAGTAAACTGAAGAGCATTGAGGCAAAAAAACAATGTATTAACAATGTATTAAATGCTCTGCCAAGAGCTTGGCAAAAAACTCTCTTAGACTAAAAACGACCCCAGAGTAGTTGGTAGCGAAACTGTAACGCTGCACCTCTCTCAGGCAGCAGGGCTGCCTGCTCCTCTTTCCCCCAGACCCCTCAAGGCAAAGCTGGATGCTTCCCACATACATAACCACAGAGAAACATCCATTTCCCATGGTCAGTAAAGCAGGATGAGAGGACTCTAACCTGTTCCCCCTTTGCCCAGGGACCACAGGCAAACAGTTTCTGCTCTCCTTTGCACCCTTTGTGCCTTACAAGATTCCCAGCAGCTGTACACAGGGAGACCTTGTCTCCGTGGGATCCTCTGGGTGCTACTCTAACTACAGCAGAGAAACCCATGCTAACTTTCCTTCCCAGAGGCTCTGGGCTGGCTGTGCTCTGCAGGCAGTCTGTGGCAGTGACCGAGGAGGAAGTGTGAGCTGGAGGCTGGTGCCAGATAGGCAGAGGACTCCCTTGTCTTATTCATGCCCCTTTAATTTATAGAGTGCACTGTAACCGCTACAGCCATACTTGAAAGTAGCGTTTCCTCCTCGGCGTGCTGGGCGTTATTAATAACCTTGTGGATCCCATGCCTTCCCTAGACATGGAGAATGTTCCCTGGTTTCCAAAGAAGATCTCAGATTTGGATAAGTGTGCAAACCGGGTGTTGATGTACGGGTCTGACTTGGATGCCGACCATCCCGTGAGTATTTTTCCCTCCCTACACCTGGTCCATAGTAGGAAACATACTTTGTGGAGCTGACCTAAAAAAATTGCAGCTTTTCCTCCTCCCTCTCCTCTCCCTCAGTGGCATCTCTGGGGGTCTGAGCACCTTCTCTTGGGGATTTCATGTCTCTTTCTTTGTTCAGGGAAGACTGACTGAATTCAGTTCCTGTGCTTTTCTGCACGGCTTATTTGTGCGAGAGCTCCAGGTCTGGGCCTTAAGTGGTCTCGTACAAATTAAAGAAGCTAAAAAAAAGCTATTTTGAGACAGGCTTTCTTCCTCCTCTTTCTTTCTTCCTTACTGGACAAACCAAACTTGTATTTGGGCAGTGAAAATGGGCAATTTTTTCTGGAATTTTGAATAATCATGCAAGTAACAGACTTTGTATAAATACTGATACAACTAAAATGAATCCTTCTCTACAGAATGTATAGTAGCTTAAACCATCTGATTGCTACTTTGGAGTATTTGTTTAGTTTACATCTATTAAACATTTCAGACCGCAGCTATGAGTTTCCTTCCCTCTCCTTTCATTCTTGCACATCATACTTTTCTATTCTCCAGCTGAAGAAATTTCAAGTGTCCTGTTTTAAACTGATTTATTTATTATGGCTTGGAAACTCGTTGATCTGTGTTTTCCTTTCTTCCCACCAGGGTTTCAAAGACAATGTTTATCGCAAGAGGCGAAAGTATTTTGCAGACTTGGCTATAAACTACAAACAGTAAGCCTGAATTCTTCCAGAAGAAGTCTTCTGGGTGCTTTGAAACAATAACAGAGTGGACTGTGAGGAGCTCACCTTCCTGGGCTCACATCAGGCTGAGACCTGCAGGTCCAGCTCAGAATCAGAGCTAAGGAGGTGGAAGGAAGGGAGAAGTAAGGCAAGATGAGAAGGTAGATCCAGGCAGCTCTGGTCAGTCTGAGGCTGTGTGGCTTGGCCAGCTGCTCTGCAAAGGAGAGAGAGGGGAGGCAAATCCCAAAATACAGCCCAGTGACCGCTGAGAGCATATTTCTGAGCAAATGTTAATACTCAAATTTTCTTTCCTAGTTCAAACTAGCATGTGTGATGTGTAGATAAGAAGTTTTCTGTGAAAAGAAATTCTAAGAGTTTCTGTCTTTAGAGATGCTTCTTGGCGGGGGGTAGAGCTCTTAAAGCAGTAAGAGTTTCATAACTCAGTGCTGTAGATTCTTTCTAAATGTGATTTTCATGTGGCCTGATTGAGTTTAGGTGTCAAGCTCCTTAACTGAAAATGACGTAGAAAAGGTCTGTATTTTGAGTTCTATTGCACTGTGTTTAATGCAACTGGTTACTACAGTCCCAAGCTGATTACTGTTAGTGTTGTTGACAGAGATTCCCTTGGGAAAGCATTTTCTGTGCCAGTTCCCTGTCTGGCAGTGGAAACGTAGTGTAATACTGGCCTTGCCATAATCCACTACATTCAAGGTCCTGAGGACTAAATAGGAAAGAGAGACTAAAATTAATATGCTCAGACAGGAGCTTGTCTCCTCTGCACAGAAACATGGTTTTTACCTGATGTGTATATTTAGCTGCTGTCACAAAATGTGTTGTTAATTTAGAGATTTCTCTTTTCCTTAAATAAATTAAAAGGGTAATGGAAAATAATTGCAGACTTGGAAATACAACAGGGAAAATGACGTGCTATCAGCTCCTGAAGCTGTGAAGAGATTATGGAGGTATTTTAAACCATACTCTTGGCATTAAACAATTAAGAAACTGTTTACAGAACCAACGCTCTAGGTGGGATCAATGCAAAGATTCCTGACAACTGGTTAAAGTGAAATAAAGGCAAGTCCTTAGACTAAAATGGGACATAGGCATTGTGTATTTGATAGGTGTATCAAATGATATGTAATTTATAGAGAATCATATATAGATTATATATAAATAAATATTTGATAATGCCAGGTATCACAGTCATACAGGTGTTAAATACCAATAGTAGATAAACGAGCCACCTCTTATTAGCCATTTGCTAAGGAATATCCTTTCTTCCTCTTCTCCTTGCAGTGGTGACCCAATTCCCAAGATTGAATTCACTGAGGAGGAGATCAAGACTTGGGGGACTGTGTACCGAGAGCTCAACAATCTATACCCAACTTATGCCTGCAGGGAGTACCTGAAAAACCTCCCCTTGCTCACCAAACACTGTGGGTACAGGGAAAACAACATCCCTCAGCTGGAAGATGTGTCCCGCTTCCTGAAAGGTAATGTGTTGGTTTTCTAAAATTTTCCAGTTTTCAGAATACACTGAGGTCCACTGTAAATCTCACTATTTTGTGGGCACAAGGAAACATCCTTGTTGACTTGCATTCATTCTGGTCCTTTAAGAGGTCTTTTGGCCATCAATGTTTTAATGTATTGTGTCTTCAATGCATGCAGTGGCATTTGAGGGGCAGTGTCTGAAAAGATTGTTGGGATTGACTAAAGAGATATGTGGCTGTATGGTTGACTCTAGACATGGAATCCTAGGAAATCCATTGGCACAGAGGTAGGGCTATTTCAAAAAATGTTGCTCGTTCTCAAGCCTACGCCTAATTTTTCTAATTGCTCCTTATTTTCCTACATGCTTTTGAGCCGTGGTAGTGCCGTGGCTGTCAGCTCAGTTCCAGCAGGAAAGCTGGCAATGTTGTGCATCCTATGCTAAACTAATTCACAGTTTCTCTGTTCACTTTCAGAGCGCACAGGCTTCACCATCCGCCCTGTTGCTGGATATCTGTCACCCAGAGACTTCTTGGCAGGATTAGCATTCCGAGTTTTTCACTGCACTCAATATGTCAGACACAGCTCGGACCCTCTCTACACACCAGAGCCGTGAGTCATTTAACATTGCAGTAGAGTTTGAGAGAAAGTTTTGAATCTTGCTTGCCCAGAGCCAAGTTACTTAAAAGCTGTTCAAGAACACCAGCATAAAACTTATTTTTAAAGTGCCGAAGACTCAGCCTTCATGCTGAATGTAATGAAGTTCCAGCATGCTGAAGTGCCACCTTCATAAGTGTAGGATTGTCGAGAGTACAACATGTTCTTGGAGATCTCTTACTGATATCACTGTGTGCATTAATTTAATATTCAGTTGCCTTACAAATGGGGAGCTCAGACCTTGATTTTAGGCACCTTCATTTGAAAATCTGATTTTATGCCCTTTCTATAGGGTTGGTATGGTTTGCTCAGTTGCTTTCAGACAAATGGCTGACACTTTTCTGTCTTTTGGGTAGTAAAGTTTAATGCAAGACATTGTATCTGTTCAGTGGTGCTGCTTTTTCACTTTGCCACAAAGACAAATCATGAGATTTCTTGTTTTGTTTCTTTTTCCAGTGATACCTGCCATGAGCTCCTAGGCCATGTCCCTCTGTTGGCTGAACCCAGTTTTGCTCAGTTCTCCCAAGAAATTGGTCTTGCTTCACTTGGGGCATCTGATGAGGCTGTCCAAAAACTGGCAACGGTGGGTGTTTGAGTGCCTGGGGATTCCATCAAAAGCTTTGTGCTTTATTAGGCTGATCCCACACCACTGGATAAATTTGGAGTTCCATGTCAATGTTAGCCACCCCAGCTGCTAGATCTGTGTGTTTCACTGGTCCCTGGATTTTAAAGCATGAAAAAATTTACCATGCTAGGAAAAAAACCACTTTAAAGTTGATATGACTGGTATTTTTCTTCACTCTACTGTCAAACAATGGTTCAGCTTCTAGTGGTAGATTACTTCTTGCAGGCTGAAATTTTATGATCTACTTCTTTCAGACAAAGTCATCTTTCCTCTGGGAACATGATTCAATGCTTTGAAAGTGTTCTATTTCTTTAATGTGTAGAACGAATTGAAATTATATGGTACTGAATGTGGTGAGTGCTAGCATTAGATATTTTTCAGTCAAGAAATTAAAATAATATAAACTAAACTAATGTTCTGGATATCAGTCTCTGGATGCCTTGGCAAGAGTATTTTAAGATTAAAAGTAGATTTAGATGAAAAATATTTGGTGCAAGCTATGCAAGAACTAGATTGCTGATTTTTAAAATTTCTTTTCCCATCTCATGTAGCTAGTGGTAAAACTTGTACTACCTTCAGTGGGAACAGAACTAAGCCATCTATGATGAGAGTGTTCCTTTCTGTATAGCTGCAGAAATCCCGAAATTCAGAGAACTGAGTATCTTTAATTTTACAGCACACTAAGTAAATGAGAAACAAACTGCAGTGGGCTGTTCTCACTCACTCAGAGATCCTCCCTATTTCGTGTTTGTTTTAAACTGAGGCTGTGATTTTGTGTCAGAATTTGTCAAAACAGATTTACACCTCATTGTTTGCACTGGCATTAGCATCTTCCAGCCCAGCTGGGTGATCTATAACATTCACCTTTCTTATGAGAAACATGCAATCCTGTGGTTCTTCATCCTTCTATTCTGGCTTTCCTCCTCTTTAAATATCTGAGGACAACCCAGTGATACCTATCTGATATTTGCAACTACCTGCAAAGAGAAATGTTCCCACCTATTTCACTACAGCACCTTTGATGAAGGCTGAATTGTTTTACTTCCTTCTCTGTTTCAGTGCTACTTCTTCACGGTAGAGTTTGGCTTGTGCAAGCAAGAGGGGAAGCTACGAGTTTATGGGGCTGGCTTGCTCTCTTCGATTGGTGAGCTCAAGGTGGGCTAGCTACTGCTTGTTTGCCTCTTTTCTGTGTATCTCATTATTATTGCCACTGTTTTCCCCTGCTTTTTATGAAGTATAATTTCTTGATGTTATAGTCTGGGTAACTATTTTCAGATTAAAGTTTTGTTGGTTTAACCAGATTCTGAAAATATTATGCTTGTTTATACACAAGCCTCGTGTCTGTGGAGTCACTTTTCTCACCCAGACTGGCAGAATGTGACCATTCAGAATAATTCAGTTTGTTAGGCTTTAATCACTGTTCATCTTCAGGTCAAAATTTTAGGATGTGATGCATTAAAATCATCTCACATAATCCTTTTTATTCACCTTATCACGTCATCTTCCTCCTGGATTCTTTGGACTGCGATGTTCCTCTGACCCATGATAACATGTTACCAGCACTCACTCTCTGACAGCGCCAAAGTCAAGCCTTTTGATCCAAAGGTCACCTGCAAGCAAGAATGTATCATTACAAATTTCCAGGAGGTTTACTTTGTTTCTGAAAGTTTTGAAGAAGCAAAGGAAAAGATGAGGTACAGATTTGTGCCCCC
>VXBQ01009103.1:0-58016 GCA_013400175.1 Phainopepla nitens | reverse complement strand
CCCCCCCCCCCCAATTTTTATAAAAGCAGATTTGGTTTTTCTATATCTCTCTGTAGCAGCATCAAACCCTTTTAGTATTATCAAAGTTTTGTAACTATTTTTTCACAGCATTGGAATTTTGGTTAGTATTGTCTTGGTCTTTCAGCTACTGGGTGGGAGATACATAACAATTAGGACTATTTTGAAGTACTTTAGAAAAGTGGGTATTGATACTTGCTGCATATGGAGAATGCATTTGTGGTTTATGTCTCGTTTATAACACCCTCTTTTGGTTATAACACACTCTTTTTTCTTTTTTTTTTACCTGAGCAGAGAGTTTGCAAAAACCATCAAGCGCCCCTTCGGGGTGAAGTACAACCCCTACACCCAGAGTGTGCAGATCCTGAAAGACACGAAAAGCATCGCCAGCGTGGTGAACGAGCTGCGCCACGAGCTGGACATTGTCAGCGATGCCCTCAGCAAGATGGGCAAGCAGCTGGAAGTTTAACACCCTGCCAGCACTGTGGTGCAGGCCAATTCCTCCCTTTTCCCCACCAATTTCTTTCTAGGCGTATGATGTGTTGCATGCAGAACTCACTCCTTTACACATGGAAGAGTGAATGGCCCATAAGAATATAGCAATTTTATCTTGTTGCTCTCTGTAAATTTCCTCACATAAATGCATTCCTCCATTCCCCCTTAAGTAAAAAGGTCCAGAGTTGCCTTTTAGAAGCTTGTAGGGGAGTAGAGAAATTGTTAGACTGGAGAAAAACTGTGGTCTGTGGATCAGGGCTGGGATCAGATGCTGCAGGAGGTGGCTTATGGGGCAAAAATGGAGTAATTCACCCGAGGGAGAATTCAATTTCTGACTCCAGCAGTCTATGCTACTGACTGTATAGTGCTGAAGACTTGGCAGTGTAGAAGCTGTGGTAGTTCACTGTTTCTAAGTCTGTGCTACTAAGTTTGAAACTTGAATGATTACAATGCAGGCATCAGGACAAAAATAGCTGGAGGTTCAACCTGACAAAAGGGAGGGGTCAAATCTTGCTTTCAAAAGGATTATTCTCGCCACAAATAGTTGCAAATGTGCTGTTTGGCATGCTTCTAGTATAAGGCAGAGATACAGGTGTTGCATGAAATTCTAATTACATTTATTTTAAGTGATTTGCTATTGGCTAAGAGTCAGGATTTTTGTTACTATCCTTGATATTGCACCTGATGGAAGACCTTTCCTTAGAGAGATATCATTTGCCTTTTTCCTGATTGAATTAATTTAGCAAAAAATACAGCAAGCCATCAAGCATTGACTTAGCATAAACTAAAACTATTTCCAAACTGCTACTTCATATTCAAAATAGCCTAATCGGTTAATTAAAATAACATCAAAGTTTAAAATAACACCCAACATACACTCATAGACCAGTGTGCTTTATGCAAAAATAAATATCCTATTGATTGCTCAGTCGCTCTTTTGACCTGCACAAGCTGCACAAATATATGTTTAGTTTCTTCTTTACCTGACCTGAACACCTTCATTCTTTATCAATCAAACTACAACTGAAAGGCCCAAGCATTTAATAGGAATTCTGTAGCTATGAAGGCAACAAACTACCTTGTAGCGTAAAGCATACCTGATTCCAAAGGGCACTTTAGCAGTGGTGGGAAGCAGTGTCCTGCTGAACTGTCTGCATTGCAGAGTAGCACACTTGCCTATGTTGAGGGTCCCACGGTTCCAAGCACCCTGCAGAGCTGTGCAAAGCTTCTGCCGCCCCTGTCCTGGCATGGACATGTGTGCAGGATGTGAGACGTGTGGGTGGGGCATCTGTGATGTGCAGGGTGCATTTAATAGCACCCTAGGCACTGGTTTTTCAGGTGTAGGTCTTATCTGGAAATCCAGAAAGTGTGTTGGAAGAATGATCTGAAATCTTAAATACACTGGAGATTCTAGTCCAGGATTTTGAGAACTTGAAAGGACTTTCATGAAAGCTCTCTGCTTGAAAATCAGCTTGAGTTTCATATGCTTTCTAGTAGGACACCTCTGCTCCAGGTAATTTAGTAGGCCAACCTTTCCAAGAATACTCACCGTTTAGATCAAGACTAGATAGTTTTTTCTGTGGCTCTTAACCCACTATAATTTTGTTTTAAAGAACATTTAAGGTGTAGAATTATGATCTACAATATTTATGGCTTACATTACACTTAATTTAAAAATAGATTTTAGGAACTTTGTCTTTCTAAAGAAGAAACCTTCTTCTAAGTGAGTACTAAGGGAGGATCTGTTATGTCTGCTTCTGTGATAACAGTTAATATTTAGCTATGGTTTTAACAACATTTGATTTATGATGTTGAAGTATACATAGGTCTATGTTACTTCAAGCCTTGTCTGAACCATGTATACATTTTAAGTAGGAGTTCTTAAACTTTTAAAATTAGCACTTACTTTCAAATATTTAGTAAGAACAGCAGCTGTATCTTTATTCGCATTTGTGTAGCAAAAGAAAAAGTAAACTGCTCGAAGTAATACCGAAACGATGCACTTCCACGGCACTAGCAACGTGTATGTTTGGCTTCACCCACCCAAACCTTCTGTAAAACGGTGATAATTTAAGTGCTTTAAACCATTGTGAAGGCTTATATGTCAACGAAATAAAGGAGTTGCTGGTAATTAACAGAATCACCAAAGCCCTTTAATTCGGCATCGTAGCAATAAACATGAGAGGAAAGCTCATGTCTTTACAAACAACTTGATGGGTGAAGGTATGGGTGTTAACGTCTTTGAAATGGGTACCAAAGTGTCCACTGACTTTGGGCAGCGGCTTTGTTGCAGAGCCCAGGCACTTTGGCTCCTGACGCAGACAAGGGTCTGCACACCCTGAGATTCTGAGCTTTGGGGTAAAACAGCAGGTTTAAGGGGGGAATATGTGGTAGGGGGTTCGGGAAGGCTGTGCCTTCCTAGTGCCTCAGCCAACGGGGAAAGGAAGCGGACAACATGCAGCCGGGAGTTTAGGATAAAAGGAGGGTGCCCCCTCTGAAACCCTGAGAGAGAAAACGCTGCAGGTGTGTGCCTGGTGGTGCCTCTCCCTTTATTCGAACGAAGTTGCAGGACTCCGCTGCCTCCGTTTTGGACGCGAACCTCTGACATGTGTGGGTTCCCGGCACGCACGGAGCTCTCGCTGGCGGCCCGGGGCNCCGCAGCTGTTCGCCTGGGTGAGTGGGCCTCGGCACGGCCCGGGGGGAGCCGGGAGCAGGAGCCTCCTGCTGCCCGGGGGGCGGGAGGGCGGCGGGGCCGCTGCTCGCCCTGCCGGCATGCTGCGGCGCTCGGCCCGGGGAGCGGGGCCGCGGTGTCACCTGGAGGGCACAGCGGGTCTGAGAGCCGTGCAAGGGGCATCCTTCCCGCTGGTCAGCCCCGTTCGCCCCGCGGTGTGGGGGCCGGAGCGGTGCTGGCGTTGGGATACCCGCGTGTGGCCCTCAGCCCCTCGCATCCTGCTGCCCTCATCGCCGCTTGCCTGGGGTTGAAGGCTTGAAGATTCATTGCGAGTTGCGGGCTAAACGGGAGGTTGTGGCACATCTTTTACAAAGAATTGCGCCTGTTAAGTAGTACCATGCTCTAAAGTGCGCATCACCAGTAGTGGCTGTGAGACAAGAACTCGATGCGCCTGAGCAGCTCTGCTCCCGACACCTCAGCCACCTGTTGGCTCTGGTCTGGGGCGAGCAGCCTGGTGGTTCTGTGCGAAGGATCGGTGTTTCTGTAGATACAAAATGTTTATTGCTCAATGCGGCCTTTTAACAGTCACCAGGTGCTGCGTCTTTCGGGGGAGGTGGAGGGTAAATTGAGAGCCGATGAGTGCACAGGTGAGGTAGGGAAAATATTTCCTGGGGATCACCAGCTGGGACCATTGTGGGTGTGGAGTGTTGCTGTTCCTGCAGAGTGTGGGATGGGGAAGGTTATGGGATCCCCTCTAAGTGAATGAAGGTTGGACACAGAGCTGAAATTGACTAAGAAATTCCCTGATTTGTTACCGTGTTGACAATTGTTGCTTTCCATGGTGGGTTTAGCAGCCATAATTTTGTACCTATAAATTTATACTACCTATAATTGGTATATTTTCATTTGAACCTCTTTAATTTAAAATATTTAATTAATGAGGTATAAATGTTTCTGACTTACTTGTTTAGGTTACAAAAAAAGGTCTTTCTGCTCTAATTTTGAAGGTAGCCTGGCAGAAAGCAGTGGCATGAATAAGACCTTAGTGATGAGTGGGAATCATCCTGATAGAAAGGTTTTCCTCCTTATTAACTATGAGTCTGCAGTTAAGGTTTTAACAGGTTGTATTCCAGTATGCTTTTTGAAATACTGGGGCTGCATAGATGCCCTTAATGACAGCAAAGTTAGGACAGTCCTGGTCTGTAATCCTGGGAATCCTGTGTGACATATCAGGGGATTTTTAGGAGCAGATTAACCCGTGGCACATCCCAAATGTGTTTGCTTGTCCTTGGGAGCATATATGTGCTTCTTTTGTTAACTTAAAAAAAAAATGTGTTATTTTTCTGTGTGCCCTTGAAGGGTGCAAACAGCTATGGACAACTTGGTCTTGGTCATAAAGAGGATGTGCTGGTTCCTCAGGCCCTGAAAGATGTTTCCTGCAAATGTCAAGACATTGCAAGCATTGCTGGAGGAGGGGGACATTCTGCAGTTATCACTGGTAAAAACACTACTCTTGCACGGGGTGTTTGGCTTTTAATCACTTTTTTTTGGTGTGTTTCCCTGTTGGTTCAGTGCTGCCACCTCTCTGTGGCTGCTGTTTCTGAGCAAGTACAATCCTTAACAGCTTCCTCTCCTCCTATTTAACTCAATATTTAGGGAAGTTGGGGAAATTCCTGTTGCTCGTATCTTGTGTGGTTATTTCGTATCTTGTGTGGTTATTTCGTGGCTTTGTGAGGATTGTTTCTTCAGCTGTTTCTTTCATACAAAGAAGCCAGATTTTCTGTATTGAGGATGAGGGGTGTGAAGGAGGAGTCAGAGGTTATTCAGTCTTAGGAAGTGTTAAGGTAAGGAGATAACATCTAGCCCTTGAAAGGTTGTGCTGTATGCTGCAGCTAATTATGGTGAAGAAGAAATACAGACAGATGTGAACATGATAAAAAAGTTTATCAAGCATCTTAGTGTAAAAGTTTTCTTGTCTCACCATATGGATTGTCTCCCTTGACAGACCCAGCTCTCCACAGTTGTAGTTACTCAGATATTTCTGATGCATCAGAAACAAGTGTTTCTCTTAATTTTTACTTGATTGCAGTGCCTGAAGTGACACATAATCACTGTCCTTGTTTGTCACAGGATGTCACAGATGCAGGTTTCTCTTTTTAGTCTGTGAAGTGGACCACAATTTGTTTTGTGTTTTTTCTTTCTCTTCCAGGTGCAGGACAACTCTTTGTATGCGGCCACAACAAAGATGGGCAGTTGGGATTGAATCACACAGAGCATGTGCCATGTTTTACTTTGTGTACTGCCCTGTCTGGCTTTTGTGTAAAACAAGTTGCATGTGGCTGGGATTTTACAATTATATTAGTAGGTATGTCTGTCTCTCTAAGAGCTGAAGAAATATCTTGATGTAGAGAACATGCTGAAAGTTTCACAATGCTATTGCTTGTGTGATACGATGAGTGCTTGCGGATGAATTTGAGAAGTTCCCATGGGAACCTCAGGAAATTCAACAAAGCCAAGTGCTGGTGCTGCACCTGGGTCGGGACAACCCCCAGTATCAGCACAGGCTGGGAATGGATGGAGAGCAGCCCTGCCCAGGAGGATTTGGGGGTGCTGTGGGTGAGAGNTTGGAGAAGATCCTAGCCCTGGACAAATTCTCTTAACCTTATATGGAATTTGGTTTAGGTTTCATCCTAAATGAATTCAGGATTTAGCCATTGTCTGAAACATGACATATTGAAAGATGGCTTTCACTTTATAGCAAATGCTACTGATGATCACATGCAAAAATTCTGTAAGAGTAATGGATTCAGAACTTGTTTGCAGCTCATTATCAAGTCCCCAATCATGACATCCGTAATCAATCTTAGTAGTACCTTACTTGAGCAGTCCCATCCACATGAGAAATCCCTCTGACATCAGTGGGGTAGAGTGAATAGTAAAGTATTATCTACTTTGATTAAAAATGGCATAACTGAGGCCATGGTTTTCTGTATTTTGCACATCAGACATAGATTTAGCCAAGGAACTACCACCCCTGCAATTATATGGCCTTGTATTGTTTGGTGCATTGTGGTCACTAAGTGGCATAGCCTCATCATAAACTAAAGGCTGCACCTGCCCTGGGACATCTGTGATAGGAGTGACCTTAGAGCAGCCTTTCAGAACCTTAAGGAGCCACAGGAAAGCTGCAGAGGAGCTTTTTACAAGGGCTTGTAGTGATAGGACAAAGGGTGAAGGCTTTGAACTGAAAAAGGACAGGTTTAGATTAGTTATGAGGAAGAATCTCTTCACTGTCAGGGCGGTGAGGCCCTGGCTCAGGTTGCCCAGAGAAGCTGTGGATGCCCCATCCCTGGCAGTGCTCAAGGCCAGGCTGGATGGGGCTCTGAGCAACCTGGAGTAGTGGGAGGTGTCCCTGCCCATGGCAAGGGGTTGGAACTGGTTGAGCTTTAGGTCCTTCCCAACCCAAACTGTTTTATGATTCTATGTGCTGACACTCACAGGTTTTAAGCTACTTGCCTTGAAAACTGAATCACTCTCTGTTCCCTGTGTCCCAGTGAACTTGAGACCTTTTCTGAACATGATGTGTAAGACCAGAAGTCTTTGGCCTCAGGGACTTTGTAACGGGATGTGTTAGGTCATTTCTCGAGCTACTTGGCTGTGCTATTGTGCTTGTTATAATGTTACAGTGCTATTGCTCACAGGTTTACTGATCCTGCTCTAACACTTCATTTTTTTGCAGGATCTGGCCTAGTGCTGTCCTGTGGGTCAAACTCTTTTGGACAGCTGGGACTTCCTCAAATTTCAGGCCCGTGCTTGATTCCACAAAAGATTGAGGTAAAGATTTAGAAGGTGTTGTGCTTTATATTGCTTCTAGCAGCTTACAGAGGTCATCTGACCTTAATGGGCTTTAAGCCAGACTCTTCAACTAATTTTTTATAGTGCCTATCTGCTACAGATAAGCTTACAAAGTAAAGGCCCAAAGGTGATTTGAAAGGCTAAGGCTGCTTTTCTTGCTGTATGAAGAAGTTCCTCACTTCTAACAGAAAGCTGACTCTTCTACTTCTCAGACAAGAAATTATTTAGCATCATGGCTCATGCTAGATATTCCTTTGTTGCTTTTTTAGTGTAGGAGAAGGAGGGCAGCTGATCCCTTAGGTGAGTAGGAGTTAGTTCACTTGATGTTGCTGTGCCCTTGATGTTTCCTGAGAGCATCCATTGCAGTATGGTGCCTTAAAATTTGGTAGTATTGACAGTGCTGATGTGAATCTCTCTCATCCCTCACCAAACAAACTATTCATGCCAAATATTTGCTCTTTTGGTTGGGATCCCTTAAATTCTTGGGCTTGATGCCACCTATTTAAATATTCCTGCTGCTTTTCCACCAAGGATAGATATCCAGAGGGTGTGCAAAACCCTGTCAGAGCAAGACAGGATGGGATGGGAGACAGCAGGAGAGGGAAACTTCCACATGATTCCTGAGATCTCTTGCTGTGGAGGGAAACTTTCAAGTTTTTCTCTGGTGGAAAATAAAATTCCATCAATAACTTGGCAAGACTGAACAGCTTAATGCAACATAGTACTGCCTGTTACCAGTATTTATTGTGGTTTTGGTGTAATTCTTGTGGAACACTGAGTTAAAATTAAGAAATAAACATATTTGTATCACCATTTCTTCTTTCATGTGAATATTTTGACTGTAGTTTATTTATTGCCGCAATGCTGTGCATCCAGTTGCTTTGCTGATTTATTTTTTATTTTTGAAGATGTTTTCAATAACTTTTATTGGTCAAAGTTTACTTACTTTGTGATACAAAATGTCCATATGCATTGGGATGTGCAGGATGGAATTGTGAGCACTATTTTTGTAGGGTTCCACTTCTGTTTGACCTGTTTTGTTTTTAGAGACACTAAATGCAAAAAGCAATTAATTATAATTTTCTTTTATTTGCGTAGTCTCTCAAAGAGAAGGTGGTGAATGTTGCTGCAGGACTGAGACATGCCCTTGCTGCTACTGGTAAGTATGCCATAATTTTAACATCTTTTCAGTAACAAATGGAATGGGATTTTAATGGCTTGGATGAGGAGAGAGAGGAAAAGAGTATGAAATTTATCTAAACTATTTATTTTAAATATCACAGAGAAAATACACCTTAACGTCATGGACTGTAAGATTTTGGGACAAATTAACATGAATAGTAAATGCTCTAGAACCATGTTCCCGGAAAATCATGGTGAAAAACTTTTTCCAAGAATTCAGAGTGAAGGTTTATTAACAAGTTAATTTTCTGATGGATGGAAAGTGTACAGATTTCTTTTTTCTTATTCTGAAACAAAACATAAAATGAGATTTTATCAGGAAAAAGGGTTTTTGATCAAGCAAAGTATCTTAGGATTTGAACTCATTACTGTATGCAAAATAATTTAAGTTTGTATAAGATGCTTCAAAATGGAACTGCACATAAATTGTGGCTTTTTAAATGATGTAACTGAAACTGACACCTGGAAAATCACCTGGAAAAAGAATGAAACAAAATATTTCTCCTGCTGTAATTAGAGACTCTGAGTTTGTTCATGGTGTAATGTGGAAATCAAACCCTTCCTTTTGGCTGGTTGTGTTAAAACTGAGGAAAAACAAGCTATACCTGCTCTTGTGTTTGGTTTAGTTTTGTGTGAACTGCAGTATGGATTCCAGGTAGTGGAGCTGAAGGTGCTCATGAGATGCTTGGAAGAATAGTGGGATCTCTGGTGCTTGTATGTGTAGTGGGAATTGAGATTTCCTGTGCTGCACTGCACAAACAAATTGGCATCAAGAGAGGGAAAGGGAGGAAAAAGTACAAGAACTTTGTATCCATTCCTGAGGTACTGCAACCACGGGATTTCTGTTAGTGAGTCTCCAATAGCTTCCCACCTTCTTAGTTTTCTTACCTGTGTACTGATACTGCAGCTCTTTGTTGCTTGTTGACTTCACCAGAGTTATCTGACTGTTTTTTGGCATAAAGATCTTTTAGACTGTAATTTTAATTGGTGAAAATGACTACAATGAATGACTGTTCATTAACGTGTGAAGCGATTTTTGTTGATGGTTGATGTGTTTTAATCTCTTTTATTTGTGTTTACTCTGGAAAGACAGTGGTTTGGTGCTGCAGTGGGGAACTGGGATGGCATCTCGGGCAAAGCGTGCAGGCCAAGGAAAAGCCCTCCCTCTGTTCTTGACAGCAAAAGAACCCTGTGAAGTGGCAGGTAATGCAGGAATCTGCTTCCTTTGTGTGGGTGGATAGAGCAGAAGTATAATTTGGAGTGGTACACATCTTCCTTTTTATAAAGCCTCGTGGTATTGTAGACAGGCAGTGTCTACCTGAAGGATAGAATGGTCATAGGAAATCATGATCTGGGGGATAATGAGTGTCCTGCCATGTCTGTGGCTCAAAGGCAGAGCCTTTTGCTATAAAAGTCATCACCATCCTGTTGTATGCACATTTGTGTGTGAATTGATACCTGCTGTAGAAATTTTATGTGACTGCATGTTCCCTAGGTCTGGAAGATGTAAAGGTGAAGACAGTTGCTGCAGGCTCCTGTCATTCGGTGTCCCTCACAGGTAGGCCTCAGGTGCAGAGGTGAAAGTCCTCATCTCACCCTTCAAAGTTTTCTCTGCTTTTGAAATATTGTCAGTTTTGGTAAAACTGGTGAAATTTGATCTGACCTAGTTAGTGCTGGTAATTGTTTTGTAGTAGTTTTGCACTCTGAGATATTTCCTTTTGTTTTAAGAGCTGGACTCATGTTTAGAGTTCTCTGAATTTTGTGTGTTTTTCTTGGGGTCAGGTGTGACCTTGGCCCTTATGTAATTCAGGGTCTGGGCTTTTATTGGCTAGAAACTCTGTGAAAGGATTTGTACATCTCTGGAGCTGCAGCAGGATGCCCTCTTGGGTAACTGGTCGCTGCTGGAACCAGCGCAACCCTTTGCCCGTGGAGAAGAGGTGTGCTGGGTGGTCCCAGGAAAGGCAGCAGAAGCAGGGTGGCCACAGCAGTGTGAGCTAATGCCTCTGCATGGGGTAGTGCAGGGATGTGAGAAGGCCTGGAGCTGTCTGAAGGGTTTTAGGCTCCACCGTGACAGTGTGCAGATCTGTGGTGTAAGAGCACAAAGCTTATTTGAGGAGTAGGAAGTTGCTTTAATTGGTTAGGCACTTCCATAATATCTGCCATTTGTTCTTTGATCCTTAGGAGTACTGAGTATCCAGTAATGAAAGTCTAATAAAGATTTCTTTTTATTTTGACAGACTGGGAGAAGGGGAAACAGAATAGCTTTCATGCCGTAATCTTACAGTTTTGAAGTGTGTAAAATAAATTGAACCTTATGAAGACAAGTCTTTGCCAAACTTCACAGGAACAAGTTCTTAGCAAATCTGCAGCCATCTGGTACCTCTGTCATCATTAAAGGAGCACTGGAGTATTTGCTTATGCAGATCTATAGAGATTTAGTTGTATGGGGAGATGTTCCAAGATGTAAATTGTATTGAATTCAGAGATGCAAAGTGTATGCAGTATTAGTGAAGACAAACTGTAAGAACAAATAAAATCTACTTTAGGTAATTGGCACTCTATTTCAACGGTGAACAGATTATTATTTCATGCTTTTGCTTTTTATTGAAGAGAGCTGTCTATTTGGCAGCAGGGGGACCAAGACTGACAAAGTAACCCAAAGATTTTGTAATGTGATGCTGTTGCTGCTCTTCATCCTGCAAGATAGTTATTGCTTAAAATATTTTCTATTTTAACGATGCTTGATATAGTAAAGATACTGCTGCAGGGTGTAATGTTTAAATGGGTCTTTTTTTCTAGGAATGCCTTGTACTCTGTTCCATGAGTCACGTGCTGGTGGATATCTAATACCTGCAGCCAGGCAGGTTTGGGACACAACTGTTGATGTGGGTTGTTACAAACATGAATGGGGGTTCCTTGGAAAAAAGACTGGTGGAGTCTACTGGTATCCACACTGGCCTGAACCCTCCAGGGGTGAGAATATGGTGCTACATCTCAGTGTCTAAGTTTTTGTTCAAACCTACTGAAGCATGTGACTTTTCCCAGGATAAAGCAAATACACCTTCTGTAAAAGGAGGTGACAGAGGCAGTGTCACCTCTTTTTATTTTTTTATTTTTTTTCCTCTCCAGAAGGTGTGTGTTCTTCATGCTAGGAAGGAATTTATCAATTTTAGTGGAGAAGTCAAATATTTGAAGAAAACAATTGCTTGACTTTTTTTCCTTTTCATTTCAGTTGTGTTGTTTTAAAGAGGAACATGGGAAGTCCTGCAGATGCCTGTCAGTACTGGCTTCTCCCCCCACTCTTATTCCTTGCCTATTTTTCACCAGCAGTAGTATAGTGGAATTCTCCTGGCTTACTCTTTTTGTTGCTGTTACCAAACTGACATTATGAAATATAATGTAGCCTAAGTTCTACTTTTTTCTTTCTCTCTAAAAAATTTACTTCTGCCATGGTGCTTGTAATGAGTTCAGTGCTGACCTGAGACATCCTGATACCTTGAGTGCTATGGATGTGTGCTCCAAACAATTCCATGCTGGAACTTACGTGGCTTCCAGTCTTTCTGGACCCACAATAATGTACCAGATCTTGTGTGCAAGATTTATTTCTTATGCTTCCAGCTTGTGCAGACTGGCAAAGACTTCAGGGAGACCTGACAGCTCATGTTCTCTTTAGGTGTTTTTTGTGGATTTTTTTTTTTTTTTTTACTGCGGAGGCCTAGGACCTGGGAGGAGTGGTTTTGTACTAAAAAGGTGGAACTAATGATATGTCATGTCTACAGAAGGACTCATCTGAGCAGTCACTGTGTTGGTGTCCATTGGTTGTTAGGCTGTGAGCAATTCCAGCTTGCATTGATATAAAATACTGCAACTGTTTCTGTAAAAAGATTTATCCCTGTGGTTGGAATCCTGGAGTGTGCATTTGAAAAAATGCTTGTTCTAGAAAAGGGGTGGAGAAGACACGGGAGTGCTTGCAAAAGTCTCTCAAGTGTTGTCTGGTGTGATGATATTTTAATTTTGCCTTGTGACGAGTGATGCCTGCTTTAGTAGTATGTTCACTGCTGCATGTCCAATTCCTTTAGGAAGTGACTGTGCAAGGTGAGTCAAGGAGCACTGGACTGTCCCTGCTCTGGGGGATTTACTGAATTTGCTTAAGCTGAAGGAGGCAGAATTGGTATGAGCAGAGCTGGGAGTCTAGCTCTTGTAGAGAGGCTGGGAGACTATAAAGCAGAGCAGGAGCAGCCAGCCAGGCTTTGAATTATTTGCTGCAGTCCAGAAAGTTATTTACTGGATGTAATCAAAGCTTTGGAGTGGAAATAATAGCTGGTCTGCAAGGACAGGGTGGACAGAGGACGGACTGCTAAAGGAATGTCTCCAAAATGCTTTGATTTTCTTTCTCTCAGAGAAGTTGACTACTGTGGTTAGATTTTTAATAAAAATTAGTCTTTGTTGTAAACATCTAGGCAGTTTGACCTGAAAGCTTTTGTTGCTTCAGGGAGGCTGTGTAGCCCTCAGAAAATAGGCTGTGTTGTTAAGGCCCTTGTAAATATTTCTGATATCCCAGTTACAATGGTAAAGAATGGTAGGAAAAAACAAAGTGAGAACACAAATTGAATGAGATGTTCTTTCCTCAGCATCACTGAACTGAGACAGAGCCTGAATCTGGTGTTGTTAGATCTATATACCTTTAAACAGATTTTACTTCTCTGTCTGTTGTAGATGAAGGGCACCTGTATGTCTGGGGAAGCAACAAACATGGACAGCTGGTGAGCAGAGACATCTTTCTTGCTGAGCCCAAGAAGATTGACACTCAGTGTTTCTCACAGGAGAAGATTGGAGCAGTCTGGAGTGGCTGGACACACCTGGTGGCACAGACAGGTAGGATATTTAAAAAGCAGTAACATATGGCACACAAACAGTAAATTGTAAGTTGTCTTTGTTGCAGGCAAACAGTGTTCTTTCTCACTGATAGTGGCTGGACACACAGTATTGCAGTTTCACCCAAGTTCAGTTGTCTCTTGAAAAATTATGAGGAAAGAAATCCTTTGGCTGCTTTCTTAGTAGGGCATTAAGGGCAAAGAAAATAATATGTTCAGAAGAAAATCAGTAAACTAAAATAAGCTGACTTGTGTGTTTGTGGGCAAACCCAGAAAATATTTGGAAAAAGACAGGTACGAAGAGGCATCATTACACTTGGAGAGCATTCCCTGAAGGTGAAAACGAAAGCAGATTTCATGTTGAACCTGTGCTTTCCTGGGAATCTTTGTAATGGGGACAGTGTGAAAACTGCCACGTGTGGAGGGCTGTAGGGTTAGATCCTTACCTAGGAGGAGATGAGAGGAAGGTTATGCAACAATGATATTCATGTGTAAAGGATGGTTGATCTGATGAAGCTCATCCAAGTGTGAAACGCAGAGGCAGGAGGGAAAGGTAGATGAGATGGAAAGGCAAGACAGGCATCTGAAGCTATTTTGTAGTGTTTGTGTTCTTTGCTTCTCCTGATGCACAGTGACGTGCCATAGTTAAGGCTAACAAGAGGGTGGAAGTCTTCCACAGAGGAAAAGGAACAACCAGAACTGTGATGTGTGACTGGAAAAACAAATTGGTTGTTTTCTATTTCATAGCATTCATTGTTTGACATCAAAGTATGTGAGAGAAGTGTGTAAAAAATCTCCATCAGCTGCTCTTTTAGCTATTTATAAGAAAGGTCTGAACTCTGGTTTTTAGAGGGTGCTATACTGAAAATTTCAAGGCTGCAATCAGTGCTATGAGCTGCTTAGAAACTTTTCAGGTGGAGTAAAAGAATTAATCTCAAAATTTGTAATTGTTGAATTAAGTGCTTGATGTCATCCTCACTGGAACAGAAATGGTAGAAAAGAAGCCACTAGTCAGGATAACCTGATTTTTAAAGAGTGAATCTTGACAACTTGGTTTGCTTTCCTTCACTATTTCTTAATAGAGCATACCCACTAAATAAAATTTCCCCAGAGTTTCACTCAAACTTGAATGTTTCACTTACTTGATACTTATCTGTGGGTATTACAGACATGGAGTATTTCAGTAGGTGTTTTTATACAACAACAAAAAGTGTGTCAAGTGACTAGCAGGGGTGTTTTACTGCTGAATGTTTAAACAGAATTTGTATAAAAAATAGGCTGACTTTTTACATCTGCATCAGAAAACTGGCCAAGTGATGCAGTGGCACACGTTATTGCTGAAACTGTATTTTATGTATTTAGAATTTTAAATCTCTTTGAAGAGCAATGGACCTGAACCTAAATCATCTGGAGTAAGATTTTGAATGGCCTTTGGCAGCCTCCAGACACCAATCAGGATCCCATGGGAATTTCAAGGGTTGTTCAGCTATTAGATATAGTGTGAGCTGAAGCACTTAACTCTTTCTGGAAAATCATTCGCTGCGTTAAACTTGCAGCTGAATAACTGAGAAATGCAGCCCACGCGAGAACTGTCCCCTGCATGCAGTTCCTCCCCAGTATTTTTACCTCCTTCTTGCAAAGGAGGAAATGTTGCTTCAGTTGCCTGGTGCTGAAGTCATAAACCAGTGATCCCCAAATGTTATGGATCAGTAAAGTTTTTTTTTTGAGCATGCAGCCCCCAATATATTTATACTTATTTATAAATTATAGACATATAATGCTGTAATATGCAAACTATAAAATATGTACAATAGAAATTTTACAAAGGATGAGATAAAGATAAACACTACTTAAAAGATTACTTTATTAGTTTAAATAATTGAAAACAATAATTTATTAATAAATTAAAATATTTATATGTAATTTTCATCCTGCCCCCCAGTGGATTATCTTGTGAATACTTAGGGCTGCATGCACGTCGCTTTAGAGGTACTGATGCAAACTTTTCCTGCTTGCTTTGCTCTGAGGAATTCCCCAGTTAGTGGAAAGGAGGCAAAACAGTGTGATTTTTGGGCACAGGAAAATGGAAAGAAGGGATATTGTAGTATGATGTAGTATGATACAATTTCTGCTCATTGTAGAAAATAAAAATGTACTTTGGAAAGACATTGCAGTGTACAGGGGTTTTGCTGCATGAAAGAATGAGTAAGTTTTTTCTAATTAAAAATCTCACCATAATGCAAAATTTAGTAGTTTAAAGTTTGTTCCTGTATCTGAATTCTCATGTAGTACCTGCCACAGAAGGCAGTTGAATTTTAGGAGGCTGTTACAAATACTTAGATTTCTGTTTGAATTTTTTTTTCCAGGACATTAATCCTGGTCAGAGTAGTAATAATAAAAAACATGTTATTGCAGCTGTCTTTGCAGTAACTAAAAACTCTTCTCATTGGAAAGACAAAGGAAGGAACTGGGTAGATAAACACTAGACACACAATGCATAAATTGACAATTTCTGCCATTTCAAAATGACATTTTGATCTTTACCTGCTCGATGAGAAGTGCTTGGCTGCAGAACTAATGGAAGAGTGAAAAGTAAATGGGAGAGTGATGGTGTTAAAAGCAACCATCTGGAGGAATAGTTGCCAGTTTCATGGTTGCAGTGGTTTGACAATTTTAAAGTGAGTCCAAGCAAGTTATCAAGTTAGTTATCTTAAAAAAGGAACACAGCATAAATATTTTTGTCTTCTGTCTTTCCCTCTTATGTAAGCTGGCCTGCTTTAAGACTTGCTTTGTTTTTCCTTCATGCTGCTGGCAAAATTTTGTACTGTAACATCAAGCAAAAGGCACAACTCATTTTAATTTCTTCCCCATTCCCTCTTCACAAGGGATTTTAATTGCACCCCAAATCACTTCAATACCTGCATCTCTTTCATCTCCTATGTTCTACCTCATTCAGCAGAAGTTTCCTGTCATTTTTTTAGAGTTTGATCAACTCTTTTTTCATTTGCTGTTGTTTATATCATAAAGCAGTTTGGATTCAAGACATTAATTCCTGAGAAATTAATTTTTTGACTTGAAGGTGTTAAGGAATGTTTTCATGAGATGTTGTGTTTTTAATCCTTACCTTTAACTGATCCTCATCATCTTCAATTCCTTACTCTTTTTATTGTAGAGGGGCTGTATCCACTGTACACACTCTTACTGTAAAATAACTCACAGAACCCTTCAAGGCAGATGAGTGCTTTCTTTGCCTGCCTTGATTAGTGTTTCCTGCATAGGAGGGGAGCACAATTAGCCTTCATGGCATCACCAGTACTCTTCCAAAGTAAGTTATATTATTCTGATAGTAGAGGTGGTCCTATTTGGTGATGGTTGGTCCAAAAAGATGAAGGTTGAGAAGCCCTGGCTGCTCTATGATCAGGTCTCTGATGATATGAACTCGCTGGTGTCTTTGGTTTATTTTCTATTTTCTGTGTGAATGCTTGTGTCAAGTGACTCTCAGGAATGGTTTTCATGGATGACAGAGCAGTTCTCTTGCTGCTCCTTGTGAAGGACAGAACTATGTGCATTCTTGTGGCCTTGGACTCCAAGTACAAGTCCTGTTCTCTTCAGACAACCTCTCTGTACAAGGTTGGCTTCCTATACAGCACTCTGCTTAATGGCACAAGGAGCACCACTGCAGTGTAGGTGATATTATTCTTGAATAATGAGCAGCTGTCTTGCAGTGCTCTCCTTAACAATGTCACCTTTAATTTGTGGTCGCTCTCAGGTTAATGCAAACACTTTGAGGGTAACTGCTGAAAGAGAGGTTATTGCTTAGGTTATTTAAAAGAAAGCTAAGCTGTGGCCTGTAATGTTGAAGATGTAAATTAGTCTTCTTTGGGGAATGATAGAACTAGTCTGACTTGAAGGCAAACCTAAATATAGCAAGAGAGGTGTTTTAAAGACTTAGAGGTGAATCATCAATTTCCATTCAAAACAGGATATTTTCATTTTAACTGGGATGCCTAATAAATAACCTTCCTTAATCTGGTCTGGTTTATTGTCTGTGTATTCTCCTGAGTACATTCCCTCATCTATTTGTCACATAGTGTCACATGAAGTTACGCTTTGTTTAAGCTCAGATAAAGAATTCCAAGCTCTTTCACTCAGAAAGTTACTTCAAAAAAGCAGTTAAAATTGTGTCTGCTGCCTGTGCAGAACTGCCTACAGCTAAAAAGTCTTGGAAGAACGAAATGCCGTGACATAGTCAGAATAATATTCTGAATCCTCATTCCAAATGTGTATCTGAATTTGTGCATCTTTGAATGTCCCTTAATGTCATGTGATTTAGGCCACATAAAACCACTCTGAAGGGGTCTGACATGTTAGTGACCCACACGATAAAATAGAAACCATCTCCTGTTTTTTCTGAAGCAAATGACAGTGTGTCCCTCCAAGTGCCAAGAGCAGAATGAGAGACTATTTCTAATGATCTTGTTTGGGTCATTAACCTTTAGCATTTCAGTCTTTCACAGAGGCTGTAGTTGCACTTCTGGGTGCCTTTTCTGATGGCAATCACAAGGTAAAGCTGTTGTGCAGCTGCAGGGAGGTGAAGGGGAAGGATGTGTGTGGCACTCGAGCAGCACAGCCTCAGCCCACTAGAGGTCCTTTCCAGTTTGCTCTTGAATCCAGGCTCTGCAGCCTTCCCCTAGAAAGCAAACTTGCTCTACCTTGAATTTTTCAGCAGCTCCCTAGGACAGCAAATACTAATTTCTGTATATATATGTATATACACACATGTGTCATATATAGTTTTTTTGTCTAATGCTAGTTTCTCTTTAGACATGGCATCCAAGAGTTTGAAGCTGGAGCCCTACCTGAGGGAGCTGTATTTCATTGGAAGGATGCTGGGTTTTGGGAATACAGGTGAAATACTAAAAAATAGCTTAATCAAAGCCTCCAAATTGGTAGGTACCCCTGAACCTCTTTAAAACAGAGCTTGAGTTCAAGAAATGAGTATTCAAAAAGGAAAAGCCTTTGTCCACCTGCCTCAGGGGTCAATTTTGAAGCTTCAGGGCCTATCATGCAGTTCCTGCATTTGATTATAAAGTGTAGCATGGCAGGAGGATAGAAAGAAATGCACAAGCTTTTTTTGGGGGACCAAAATTCAGAAATGAACACTGGGAACTGTGGGAAATTTAGTGTGCAGTAACAGGATGAAAGATTCTAGATGTGTATGGAAACTGCCTTGTTTTCTGTATTGCCTTCAGAGCTGTCTCCTCGTTCTGTCACACATTCATCTCATTGGTGTTTCAACTTACACAATGATTATTTTAAAGTTTTGTTCTAGATAGCTGTAAACACCTAGAAGATATTGGCATTTTCTTTGGCTTCATGAGCTGACATAATTACTTGGCTTTATTTTTAAACTTAAAAAGTTAAGAGTGTGTGTTTGTCTGTGTGTTTGCTTTGTGATTCTACACTCCTATTCATGCTGTTCCCTGCTGGGTGTTACTTCTACATGGTTTTGATAAAAGTCTTGAATGAATTCATTCAGTGGTTTGGTCGCTGAAGAGGAGATTGGGTCCAATAGGAACTGAAGGTACATTCTGAAAGGTTATTATCAAGTGTTCAGAGTTGTTCATGTGCAAAGATTTGTCACAGAATCTTCTGAACATCATCTTTGGAGTAATTGAGTTGTTTCTTCAGTCACCAGCCCTCTTTCACCTCTTCTTGTTGCTAGGAGCTTCCAGTTGTATAGTAAATACCTGTACATGCCATCTTACATAATTTCTGTGTGAAAAGAGAGGTGTCAGGAAGATGCAAAACTGTCACTAAGTTTGATTGTAGATACTCATTGTAAAATAGAAACATCAGTGGTCAGCACTGGGGACAAAGAAACTTATCTCAATATTTGAGATTCCCTTTGTGAGCTGTGACGTTACATTGGCAAATGGAGATTAAGATGGCCTGGGAAGAGTAGGATTTAAATGGATTTTTTTTGTTAAATTTAGCTCATGAGTAAAAATGAGCTTAACAGAAGGAAAACAATTATCAAAAATTTTCCAGTCTGTTCTGCTCCTCTTACGTGTGGGGCAACCCACAGAGTGCCCTTCCCACAGCACAAGGGCAAGATGGGGTGCATAAGGCTGGTCTGTCCTAGATCTTCTGGCTGTGACTTCCTCTCATGGAAGTGCCTGTTCCTTCCTTGGAACAGGCTGCCCAGGGAAGTGGTGGAGTCACCATCCCTGGAAGTATTAAAAAAAACAGTGGATATGGCACTTAAGGACATGTTTTAGTGAACATGGTTTGTTGCTGGGTTGACAATTGGACCTGATGATCTTAGAATTCTTTTCCAACTTTAATGATTCTAATGGTTCAGGACTTACTTAGTCCTGTTCAGATGTATTTTACTAAGTACTCCATGATTGGGGGAGTTTGGAAAATAACTCAGTCATCATTCAGCATTATGTTCTGGGGCTTTAGGCCACATGTGGAAAGAGGGACCTCTTTGTGGAAAGAGATGTTGAATTTCTCTCCCCCCCCTCCTTTCTTTTTTTCTGTGTCATAACCTCCCTTTTACTAGTGGGAACAGTGATTGTTGTGGACTTAAATAATGTAACTGTCCCAATTTGAGAGAGTTTTCATCTTTAAAAAGCATTCAGAAAAAAACTGTAGCTTTAAAATATGGATCTGGTTTAGATTTTGTTCAAGTCATTAGTGGGTGAGATAAGGAATTAATTATTTTCTCTAATTTTCCTTTTTTTTTTCCCCCCTTTGGTTTCTGTGGTTGGATTGCTGCAGTTTCTGGCTACCCATCTATTTAGCAAATGTAATAAACAAGGTCAGATACATTAATAAGTATGTGCTTGTGTGCAGGAAATCTGTAAACATGGTGTTCGTTCTGTTTTCAGTATCTTCCAGCACCACAGCAACTGTGCAAGGAGAGTTGTAGTTCTGTGGGCTGAGAAGGGCGCCTTGTTGGCTCTGAGCTATTCCTTGGGGGTTTATTTTTTCAAATTTTTTTTTCTCATAGAGCAAATTAAACTCTTGCAATGGTAATGATGATAATTGCATTGAAAACATCTCCCCTCTCACAATGATTGCAAAACCAGGGTACAAAGCTGATAAAAATTTCCTTAAATGAAGAATAGTTTGGCCATAAGTGTCCTTGTCTTTCTAGCTCTTCTGACTACTTGCAGCTGGAGCTACTGGCACTATCTAAACTACTTACTCTTCTGTTTGACTGTTTCTGCTTTGTTATATGTCAAACCCTTGCTCCTGAACCATATTGAAATAATTCACATTGTACTTGAGTCTCTGTCAGTTCACCTAGTTGAAGGTGAAAAAAAGCAAAGGTAAAGGCAAGAGAAAAGTCACTGTTTCTTAACTTCTGTCATAAACTGCCTCCAAGCTCCATATTCATAGGTATTAATAGAGAAAGATCCAAATGTGGAACTCACAAAAGCACTGGTGTTTGGTTGCTGCTCTGACAGACTGGGACAGACACTATACAACTCACCTCCTTTTTTGCCTCTCAGCCTTTAATTCAGTTTCAAGGCTCCCATATACTGTGGTCCCAGCAGCTATGCACAATAATGCCTCTGTGTTTTCCACCAAAAAGAGCATGGACTGGAAAACTGGGTTGGGTGATTCTTCCCTACACCCTTTTCCAGCTGGGAGATCTGAGTGGGGGGGGGCAAAAAAATTTACAATTTCATTTTGAGTGTTATCATATATGACATAGTTTGCATGTAGTGAAAGGATCGTGGGATTGATTGAAATTTTGGCAACTCAAAGCTCTTAGTGTAGAGAATTGATGTGAAGCACACAACAAGCAGTGAGAATTTGCACATCAGAATTTCTGCAGTTATGCAAAGTGGATATAGCATGGTTTCAGATGAACAGCTGGAATCCATGGTAAGGTAGAAGTGCTTTGCACTCACTTTGTATGGAATAAGAAGCTGGAACCAATCATTACCTGATAGTTAAATTAATGTGCATGGTAACTAGTTGCCAAGAACAAGGTATATGTACTCTGCCCTCTTAGTTTTATTGGTCTTTGAGGAGAGAAGTGGCTACTGCATTTTCAAATAACTTCAATTAAAGCTGCACATTTACTAAGCTGGGCATTTCTAAGCTCAGCTTCTGAAAGCAGCTGTCTGTGTGCATGATCTATGCATGTAAGTGTGTTGATCTTATTTAACCTTAGTAGCATTTTAAGGCCATTAAATACTTGTTTTCATAATCTTTAAGTGACATTTCCTGTTTATTAATTAATTATTCAGGTTTAATGCTCACTAATGAGCCTTACTATTCAAACATAGATAGTGGGCTTTTTAACAGGTTAGTGGCAGTTGAGTACTTCTGAGAAACAGTATTTTCAGGAACTTTTTTTTCTTAAAAAACCAAGAGACAAACAGGAAAAATATGCATAAAGCCTACCTAGATTGTTCCTTTCATGATTACCTTGAAGTAATTTTGAAATAAATAATTTGATGTAGGGTAGTGTAGGATACACGAGCTATATCAATAGTAAATTTTCAAGAACAAGTCTGTAGTCTTGTAGAATGGCTCTCATCCTTGGGTAGTATGATGAGATCTGCCACGACTGTGTGGCTTTTATTCTTTTAAAGCATTCCAGTTGTGAGGAACCACAGTTTGTGGTGTGGTAGTTGAAACTGAGGGTGAACTCCCTCTTTTTTTTGTAGCTTCAATTTGGACTTCATTGTCTCTCAGTGTAGCTACATGTGTTCTGTATGGATCCCAAACAGCTGAGATTGAGCTCTGCGGGTGAAGGGGAGTTGCATTTTCTTTGTTGCTTAGGATACACTTTTGTTTTTTGGGATGTTCTTCTGGATTTAAGAGCCTGTGTGGTTTTTCTCTGTCCAGTGTTATGGAGCCCACAGTATGTAATAATAAAACAATCACAAAGGTTTATTTTTGAGGGACAAAGACCTGGGTGAATAGAAGGTGTTAACATCTGATTCATGCAGGAGAGAAACTCTAGAAGGATTGGGATTTCCTTAGGTGACTCATTCTCTGTTTTACTCAGTATCTAACTAGAAAAGAATCTAAAAAACACTGTGTAGTCAAAGATCTATTCAAGGACAGTGCTTTATGTCAGTTTTACTAAGGTCTTTTAATCGTGAATATAGGAAATCTTACTTTTCTAGAATTTTCAAAAATTTACCTTTACAAAGCTGCCCAATATATATACATACAGAAACTCCTTTAGGAGTATATTTTCGTGCTTGTCCTTTCCACCCCAAAATAGAAAGCAAACTGAAAATCAGTTTGGCATTTCTCATCTTGAATTTTGGTTCTTGTAGCTGATGGATATTTTGTAGAAACTTGCTTGTACACACATTTCAGGCCTTGTGCCTGTTAATGTCACAGCTGCCTGGAGCTGAAGCTGTTCCTTGAGGAGAAAATGGACACTAAAACATCCAGAAGTGAAGGTCAGGCTGTGGGGACAATAGAAGGGTAGCAGTGTGGATTACTGGATGTTCACGTGGGTTGAAGAATCATCCTGACGAGTCACACAATACAAAGGAGGTGTTTAAATCCTGTTTTGTTTGTCTCCTCTTGCTTGTTCACTTTGCCAGAGATAAACAGAACACACAGCACCAAAAAAACCCCGAAACACTGTGGCCATGCACACAGGTAGAAGCTGATAGCTGATACAACAAACAAAGCTGATACAACAAACTTCTGCTGTGTGTGATTTAAAAATCTGGGTAGTTATTTAAAATTCCTCTGGTTCACTAGAGCATTATTCAAAGTTCATGAAAACCTGTTTTAGCACAGGAGAAAACTCATGGTTTCTTTAGAAGCTGCCCTATCTCATTGTATTGTGTGAAGCATGCATAGGAGGGTACTGCTTCTTTTGATCAATATCCATTTTAACATCAGAGAAAAGAAGGTACTGAAAAAACAGGAGCTTTTTGTTCTTCGTTGTTCTCCTTACTCCTAATGAGAAGTTCTCTTATTTCTCCCCTCTCTAACTTGTAACTTTAAAACCTAAGCCCCTCTTAGTAACAGGCTGCATAGCACATCAATACTTATATTACAGCCCTGTTCATTTACACACTTAGGTGAACCTTAAGCATTGATGTGCTGGCACTGGAAGCAGATACAGATGTTATTGCTATACAGAGGTAGTTGTGGACAGCAATTACTTCACTGGGTAGGCATGAGAAGTAAATTTTACTAGCATCATTCCCTCTTGCCTGGGAATTTCATACTCTTTTACTGGAGGAACTTACATTGCATTCATTAGTAACATTTCTAAGATGTTTCTGAATTTTTAGACTTGCCCCTTGATCTGTGCCTGTAGCTCTGAAATGCTGAAAACACCTTGCAGTGTTAAGAGAAACAGACACAAGAAGTCAGGAGTGGAAGGGAACTCTGCTGACTGGATAATGTTCATTTGTAAAAGATGGATTTTTTTTTTTTCAGGGCATAAGTGGCATTTGAATGCTTTCACCATTATGCAACCATTTACACCTTTGTCCACTCTCTCCCTGCAGTCTCCTCAATGTTAAGCATCTTGCCATTCTCAGGTGGAATCTTGTGTTGTGCTTTTATTTCTTCCTCCACCCCTTTGCCCAACTCTTTAACTTTCTTGTGAGTGGAGGGAGAAATTGGGAAGATATTCCAGAGAGAATACAACACCTTATTGCTCATTATTCATCTCTTGACTTCAAAGGGTATGAATTTTCCTTCCCATCTTCTTTTAGACTGTTTTGTTCCTCCTGTCAGTGGGAACGCTGCTCATTATTTGAGGTGCACAGCCCACTCTGTCTTAGTCAATTGTAGTTGCTCTTATAATGATTCTGACTCTGAACAAGGCGGGTGATCTCCTGGGAGGCTCTGGAGGTGCCATTGTTGGGTTTGTGGTACTGTTCCCTTCTTGGTACTTTATTTCTTAAGAACAGCACATAGTTAGGGTTGAACTCCATTGGATGTAAAGCTTGACTGCTTCTGGAGTAACTGAGGAAGTTCAAGCCACTTAGCAAATCCATGGACTGCTCTTCTAACAATTTATTTCTGTAATACTTTCTATTTCTTTGTAGACATTGTGACTCTTCAGAAGCATGCATGTCTGAGGCTTGTAATGTAGTGAAATCTCTCTTGCAGCTGGTCTCTGATTATTGGGAATGCGTCTTGTGGACAGCAGTGGAAAAGCCCAGTTCTCTTTCAGGCTGTCATTCCAGAGCATTTCTTTTGCTTTTTCTGTGTCTGCCTTTCCACAGCATGCCCTTGAGTCTTTTGACAAGGTAAATATTAGCACTGGGAACTTAATTACCTTCCCTTTGTTTATCTCTTGTAGACACATGCCTGTTCCTTCTGAGGCTCAGATGGTGATGGGATATTGAGAGTACCAGGATCTTGCATTCTCCAGATTAGGCAGATTCACAAATGTTTGCAACATTGCGGCTAGAGGGAATGCTTTTCATAAAATGATCTAGAAAACATGCCTGTGTTGTAATTTGTAATTTCTGAATAAGATTTTCTGTAGCACCATACTGTGTTAAGTCTAATGAAACAGGTCCTGGACCTTACCTCAAAGGGGATAAGCATCTAAGCAGTGTTTTTACAGACAAAAGATTAGGAAATCAGACACAAGAAAATAATTGGTAACAAATAAAAGCACATGCAGCATACTACGATTGTTCAAGGGTGTTGTTTTTCCAAAATGGTGTCCAGAAAAAACTGTGTGTCTTTTCAGTTTTCTGGGTAGTGTAGAGGAGGAGATGTTCAGCTGCAGAAGGAAGGAAATTCCAGGTTAGAGGGGCCTGTATGGAAGGAAGCATATAACAGTGCAGAAGGGCATGGAGATATAAATATAGAGTGTCAGTAAAAGTATATGACTCATACTGCTGGAGTAGCATAGTGCAGAATTTATTTGCAGAAGTACTGAACAAAAACCCTATGGTGTATACTATGATGCGTTTGCAGATAGTTTTCCATAGCTGGTTAATGTTTTATGCATCTTGCTTTTTTAGAGACATCACCAAACTGTGCTTTGATTTTCTTTTTTTTCTGCTTTTTGTTAGGACTTTGTTTTTAGTTGAAGAATTAAGTCCTCTACTGAACCTTGAATGCAGCAATTCTGTTTGCTGGGTAGAGATGAGTTAGATTTGTTTTTAATCATGTAACTAAATTTAGCCAGCAATCTGCATTTTAAGGCATTGCTATTAAAAGTCTAAAAGTGAGATATGTATCAGAGTTTGCATTTAGAATAAGCACAGCTGGTGCGGCAGTCATGACTCTCTAATCATGAGTGGAGGGAAATAAGAAGGGAATTTTCTCACCTTGCAGGATGAATGCAAAGTCTGATAGGTGCTTTAAAATCCCACCCTTGCCCCCAGCCCCCTTCCCCAGCTTTGTTTCGTGATTGCATGGATTTCATGACGTCTCCCCATTCCCTTTTTCAGCCAAGATGATATATCTGTTTGATATCAGCAGTATGAACACAACTTCACATACATTTTAATTATTACATTTTTGTTTTTCCTGTGGTTTATTCAGAGCTTTGTGTGGTACTTCATATTTCCAGTCTCTCCTCTAAAAGGGAAATGGCTAGTATGCCATCTAAAACCTGAACCAGAGACAAGACTTCCAAGGCATCTGGAAAGTCCTGGAATTTGCCACATTCAAAGTTATTGTTCAGTCTTTCAAAGCAGTGAGGTATGCTGTTAAGTATGTGAATAATCCCATTAACAGAGCATTGCCCATCTTGAGACATAACTTGGTGTAACTATGGAAGCAAAAAAGGAGGAGTATGCCTGTATTTTAGTGAATGGAAGTCAAAGCTGTTTAGATGTTTAAAGATGTCCAAAATACTGGTAAAGATGGATCTGTTGGTACAGTGCATGACAAATTCAGCATGTTATGGAAATGGCAAGATATGTCTAGCCTATCATATGGAACATTAAATTGACTTAATACAGCACTGCTTTTAGCAGTGTTTGCTGTAGCCAAGCTCCCATTTCCCAAGGTTGTTTTTTAGCCAGATCAATTCCTTGGCTTGGTTTACCTTCCCTTTCACAATTAGTTCAAACACAATGAATGCAGGTGGCCTACCGGGGAGAAAATTTTTTTTGGTCCAAAGTTTCTTGGTGTAAACTTGCCGACGGAGCTCTCATTCTGTGCTTGGAGCCTTTTAATCTGTGTTAGAGACTGTCACAGTCCTGGTGTCTTCCCTTGGTGAGTCTCACACATCCTCAAAGCTTCACCTGCTTAGCTGAGTATTTTCCATTATATCCTGTGTTCATACAAGTCCTTGGGTGTTCAATATTTTGATACCACCAGGAGACTCTGAAAGGAGATGGGATCATTTTTTCCTGTTTCTTTTTGTTTTTTTCCATAGCAGTAGGAATGGGTGACAGTGAGAAGCCAGTTGTTTGCTGGATCACAGATGAACCTCTAAGTTGATTGTAGAGATGTGAAATCTTGTCTATTTGTCTTGCCCACGTGCCTGTGGTTAGACTTGATCACCAGGTTTGGGGACATCTGGTGTAGCTTGGGATGGCAGGAATCTTTGGCCCACTTGATGAGTACAGGAGTTCTAACTGGCAAATCCATAGCTGTTACAGGAGGACTGGTGATGCCCTTATGGTTCTCTTCCTGTGGCATTTGTGGCTTTTTGTTTCTGGTTTAAATCTCTTCAGAGAGTGCTTGGAAACCCTTGGGAGCTGCAGCTTGATGTGTGGATGCTCTGTGGGCTATTCTGAACCAGTATTGCAGCCTGTGACTGCAGAAGGCTGCAAGTGGCAATCAAAATATCTCTAGTTTTCTGTTGCTGTCATCCTTGAAATGCTTTTGCTGCTTTGAACTCCCTTAATGAGGCATGACCTCAACACTGCATAGATTTGTGTTTTAGTGATAAATTCTTAATAGCCATTATGAATGAATATGGAAAAAATTTCAGGAGTGCCCTGTTATAAGAAGTTGCAGCAATTAGTAAGGAGGTCATGGAAAGGTGTGTGAAGAGATGTGACCTGCTCTGTTCTGCTGAACTCCTATGTTAAAAGGATCAGGGAGCCATTTAAACCTTTGTCAGGACAGATTATCCCATGTTGTGCTGAAACCATGCACACCACAATACAGATGTTGGGCTGCAGGTGTGGTGATGCCTGGTTTCCAGTTGCTGAATTAAAGCTATGTTCAGCCAAGAAGGAGTTAAGGATGTAGGGATGATGTTTTTCTGTTAGGTTGCCCTACACAAGGGCTATTAATAGGTAGATGAGGAAGTTTCTCAGAATGGGTCAAGGACATCAGTGATTTTCTGAAGGACGGCAGAGATCTGTAGATGTGGGAGAAGCGTTACTCTGTGTAGGGCAGAGAGGAGGCAAGAGGCAGCCTCTGAATGTCAATTTTTAATGCCTGCTCCTGTGAATTTTCATGTGAAAGGCATAAGGAATTTTTAATGTAGAACTTTGTATTTCAAGCCTGAGATTAAGCATTCAGTGTGAATATCCAGAGTTCATTTGAAAAGTAATCATTAATGCAGCCATGAACTGAGATAGCCTAGATGAACTCTTTCATCTAGTATTTATGAAGGATAGTTCAAAGCTTGCCTGGGTACCAAATAGAGACTTCAAGGAGATAACACTAGTGCATGGTGTTATCTTAAAATGGGAAAATTGATATAAAGATAAATCTGAGTCTAGGGAAAATAAGTAAATTTTAATGTGCCTATATGTCTCTTGTGTTTTACTGGGAAACAACCAACCTGTTTTTAAAACTAATGTACTTGTTTTCTTTATTGCTAATTCTTTCCACTTACGTGGCTGAGCAGATTGATTAAAAAAGTGCTAAAAGGGAAAAATGACATGCTCTGCAGCCTCAGTAGCAGTATAAAACAGCACAGGAAAAGCTACACTGTCAGGCAGGAAGCAACTAGAAGTGCTTTATGCAATGTTGCTGGATTTGCAGTACTCTGAAGGCTATGAACTTGTAATTTTGAGGACATTCTCAACTGTCTGTGTTTTGTTATACATGAGGACAGAAAGGATGATGTGAAGAAAATGCAGAAGAACCTTTCTGAGTGGTTTGTGTTCAAGCCCTTGAATATGTATGTACCTTCATCTGTATTCTGTGAGGGATGTGAGCATGTGTTTTGGGTGATTTGCTGCTGTGTGTACACTGATGCAGACTGCTGTGTCTACAGTTCAAAGAGCACGAGCAAACCAGATCTGCATGATCATGTAGAATCTCAAACAATGTAGCATACTGTTGTTTGTGTTGTTTACTTAAGGAGCTGTCAGAAAGTTTTTCCTAAAAATCTTCTCTCCTTTGTCCTTTTTTTTGTCAGCTTTCTGAACTCCTGTACTATGTGGTTCATTCAGGCTGTAAACTGGAATAACACAGGATGCATGAATTTATATCTCTTAGTCCTTAATTCCAAATGGTATTGAGCCCTCTGGACTTTATTTGATGTAGCATTTGCCTGGTGAAAAAATGAACAGTTGCTATAAAGTCATCTAGGACAATGTGGATGTCACACTAGAGGAGTTGAAGTGCCTTTTGGAATTGGAGCCTCCGTGCTCAGAACATGGCAAGATCCAGGTGTTAGGAAGCATTGGTAGTATTTTAGGAGAACTGGAAAAGCTTTTCAGTATTGTACGCTTCTTTCTACACAAGTAGTAGAAATAACTCCTGCCTTTTGTGTGCCTTCTTCCTGCACAGAGTCTGGTATGAAATATCACATTTTCTGATGTCTCAGCCACTTCCATGGCTGATGTACTCTGTCCAGTTGACTCATCACTGTGTATGTTTTCTTGACTTCTAATTAAAATCTGTCCTAGTCTAATATTAGACCAACATTCCTTGTTATATCACCCTTCATTCTTAAGTAATTCATCCTGCAGCCTCCTTACTCTGTATGACTAATGTCTTTTTCTCAAATATTCTTAGAACATTTTAAAATACCATCTATTTTATAAGCAGCACAGTAGCAATACCTCCCATTACAATTGCTCAATGCTTTCTGTCATAGCTCAGTGCTTTCTTTTCCTTATGATTTTGATAAGACTTTAACCTTTGGAGGAATTTTCCATGCATTGGTGTTTGCCTCAGCCTGAAATTTCCACTTGAGACTGGGTTTTTTTTTGTTTGTTTGCTGAAAGTACAATCAGTATTTCATAGAAAAAGCACATCTAAATCAGCTTCTGTTAGTTTCTTTCACAGAAAAGACAGATTTATGTACTTTGAATTTGTTTTTTTTTTTTTTAAAGGATCCCTTGGCAGTTGTTTTTTGGCTGAAAAATAGAAATGATTGACTATTAGCAGGAGTTTAAGCATGGGATGGGGAATGCTCAGCAAACAGGAACAAGTCTGGGGAAGGAATGTCTCTCAATGAGAACTGAGAACTACACTGATGAGCAGTGAGAAGGAACTGGTTGCTTAACTCATTTTTGGGCATTCAAGAAATTCTTCTTAAAAGCAAAAATTAATTTATCTGGCTTTAATCTTTTTTTAATGAATGTTCTCCATGCTTGAGTACTAATAATCACCTGAAACGCATTTCCCTTGTTGTAGCAAAAAAATAAAAAGTTAATTGCAATGACCTGTGTTTGTAATCGGAAACATTTTACGTTCGTGTTTTACAGAAACAGTTTACATTCTGCTAAGGGTTCTGTTTGGTTTTGCATGTCTAAGTGATTGTTTGCTGGCTTGTCCAGTGAAAAAAAGTAGAATCTGTGGATGGCAGGTGTTTTGTTGTAGCTAAGCATTGTTGCTGTTTTAATCCTTCATATATGCTTGCAGCTTTAAGTTCCATTGGAGCAGTACCCTGGTGGGAGAGTGCAGAGGTTCATTTTTGTTATGTGAGTGGCTGGTGTTTCTTGTTCATATCTTGTTCATATCCAGACAGAGCACCAGATTGATTCGAGGAAGGAAATTTTTTTTCCCCCAAAAGGTTGAATTGAGAGAAGCCTTTGTTGCCTCTGTGTACAGATGGTGCTGTAGACTGTGTGAGGATCTGGGTCTGTATTATCAATTCAAAGCTTGCCTTTTCAGAGGCCTTGCAGCTTGCTGATGTTTTTGCCTGTGGCACTTGATACTTTTGGCTTCTGAGAGCTGAAATGCTTTAATTCAACTATAGTCCTTGGGATCAATACAGCAGTGTCTGGGTAGGGCTTGAGAGCCTGTGGTATATTAATGATCTAACTAGATGTTACAAAAATTCTTTCCGGCTTTAGATTTCATAAAACTCAGTTTCAGTTCCTGTAGTTAATATAAAACAGTGCAGCCTGCCTATTCTTTCCCAGCCCACTAATAGGGTTCTGTAGAAGTGCAGTAACCTGGTCTGATGTAAAAGCCTGAAGCTTAGTCTATATTTTAATTTGTTATGTACATTTTTGCATCTGCAGATATTTTTAGCAGAGAGCTATATAAATTGCAAAGTAAATGTACTAACTTGAGAACAAGCATGTTTTTTAAACCTCAAATTGTCTTCCTAATCTAAGATACACTACTAGTTCTCTTAATGAAATTTATTTTTATCCTTTAACCTAACAAAATGTAGCTGCTATGTTAAAAGATCTCACTTGTATTGAATGTAGTATGTGACTGTTTTCAGCTTTTCCCTGAACTGAAAGGAAGCTGCAAAGGAAGAAAGCTTTGTGCCCTTGAGAGAGAAGGACAACTAATTTTATCACTTAATTATTTTAGGGGAAGCATTATCAGTGAACTGAGAGAATGCATCTGAAAAACTTTCAGTGATTGGAGTGAAAGATACCACTGCTAGCAGATTTCCAAGGAAAATGCCTATACTTCTCCTGTATATGAACTGAGGTTTCCAGTTCATTTACAAAATGCATTTTCACCTTAAACTCCACAAACTAGCAGTGTCCACCAGTGTCCCTCTCAAGACAGTTTAACAGCACCCTAAGGAAAAGGGAGGTTCAGATTTCCAAGTGTTTGTGTTTTGGCATCTGTTTAGAAACCTCTCAGTTGTCACCTTTGGGTGGTGTGACCATACCCGCTGCACCTGACCCCTCTGTGGGGTGTGCATGTACTGACTGACAGGGAGAGGGGTGTGTGTGCAAGCTGCCTGGCTGGACTGGATGGTGTTTTCCCCAGAGCCACGTCTTTTGGCCTATAAATGTGATGACTTGAGTTCAACTCCTGGGAGCAGTTTGAGGCTTGGCTGAAGCGTGTACATAGCTCAAGGTCATTGCAGGTTTCTTTCCCAGAGCTGGAATGTGGGTTGACGCTTCTGGGTAAAACCAAGTTGAGGCCTTTACCTTGTGCCGTGTGTATATAACTTTTAAAATTTGAAGCCCAGAAGGGACAGCTTCTCATGGCTTATTTGCAGGGACCTAGTCACTTCATTAAGAAAATAAAGTTGTCACTTTGTGTGATTTTTTTTTTTTATTTATTTCAAGGAAAGCAAAGGTGAGAAGTATGTTTATGGATGTTATCCATACAGGAGAATGGTGTTTTGGGTGTCAGTCCTGCAGCACTGCACTTGGAATAATAACCCTTGGAGAGAAGGGTGAGCCATATAGTGCTGATTTCATTTAAAGCTACCTTTCCTTGGCCAACGTGTGATTCCTGTGAAAACAAGCCAGTGCATTTCCAATGCTTAATGGCAGTTTTGCTGGTGTTCCCGACTAACCAGCTGTCTCCTGAGGACTATAGCTCTGCTAACAGTAGTGACAGAATGTAACTTCTATCAGGAAAACATAAAACTGTTAAATGCAGGTCATGCAATGAATTGTCTATGGCAAATAATGGGAATAGAAAATAATTCTCTTTTCTATAATCTTTTATGTGTCAGAATAAGCTGTTTTGTTTGTGCTTCCATTAACCTCAAATATGTCTTTTGTGTAACCAAAGTGTATTTATTGTATGCAGAATATCCAGGTTATGCAGCTTTACTGACATGCTTTATTTACAGCCCGTGCCACCATCCAGATGTTATTCTGCTAGAAAACAGGTTAATGAAGAATGTGTAGCTGCATAGAAGTATCTCATAATATCTTGAGCTAGTTTTTCATGTTGGTTTTTGTGCTCCTAGAAATAAATTTTCACCAGGCTTTTGAAGCTGTAGATAAGAAGCATTAAAAAGTTGTGATTTTGAATTGACATCCCCATATTTCAGGAACTTGGTGAGTAAGTTATCTGGGAATGTGTTTTGTGTTTAGAAGCTGGCAAGGTGTTCACCTGGGGCAGAGTGGACTACGGGCAGCTTGGGAGGCACGCGGTGGTTCCTGGTGGGCAGCAGAGCGCAGCGTCTGAGCAGTGCTTGGAGCTGTTGTGTAACACCCCTGTTTCGGTTCCTTGCCTAAATGGAGCATCTCAGGTAAAGAAGAAAATTAACATTTCCACCCTCCCCCCCCACCTTTTTTTTTTTTTTTTTTGTACATTAAAATAATCAGAACAGTTTCCTAATAGAGCCCTTCCAACTGCTGCAGCACAAGCCCTTACTTGCTCTTCCTGTAAGCTTAGAAATTAATAAGCTTCAATTATTTCTTGTTAAAGTCTTTTGCATTCAGGAACTGATTTTTTCCTTGGTGGAATCAGCTTTAGCAAAAGATTCCAAATTCTCTCAGGTATCAGTGTGTGCAGGTGTAAGTTGTGCCTGCAGTGCAGATGAACAGAGGAGGTGGGACTTTGCCCAGGTGCAGCACTACTTTTGTCTGAAACTCCAGAAAAGCACCCTAGAAATCACAACTGGTGGTCCCTCTGATCCATGGGGGAGGCTTGCACAGCCATATAAACTGTTCTCCTGGCTTGTATTGCAGCTGAGAGTGGATATTCCCAGTGCTGTGGGGGCAGGAAGAAAAACTTGTGATGTGTTTGAGACATGTGGTTGATGGGTGATCCAGAACTTCTGCCCACTATGCTTACTCTTGATCTCTTGTGCTCCTTGAGAATTCTCCAGTTTGAATTGTAGGGTGAGTGAAGAAGGGGACCTGTTCAGGAAAGCGGAGATGGGGGAACAGGCAGAAAGTGGGCTTTGTTTAAGGTGCAGCCTTGTCGGCTTAAAATCAGATGAATGATCTGTCCAGGTGCCACTCTCAGAGAGTAGTCATCCAGGGCATTAAACTTTAGTGAGGTATTAAGGAGAACCTGTGAAACTTCTGAAAAGTTGCCTTGTTCTAAAAAAGGCTGAAGAGTTTCAATCAAACAACCCAAAAGTTCTCCAGCCATGTGGCCCAAGTTGCAGAGGGCAAAGGCAGGGACAAGGAGAGTGAAGCACTGCTTACTCTTGAGAAGACCAGGTTTGAGACCATTTAAGGAACCTGAAGGTGCACAAGTCCATGGGACCTGATATGGTATATCCATGGGTCCTAAGGGAACTGACAGAGCAATTGTCTAGGCCACCATCCATCATACTTTAGAAGCTGTGGCAGTTTAGTGAAGTTCCCACTGGAAAAAGGGAAAAAAGGAAGACCTGGGGAACTAGAGATTGGTCAGTCTCACCTGTGTACCTGGCAAGATCATGGAAAGATTGTCCTGGAAACTGTGCTAAGGCACAGGGAAGATAAGGAGGGGATTGATGGCAGCCAACATGGCTTCACCACAGCAAATCTGGCCACCAGCCTGACAAATCTGGGGACCTTCTGTGATGGGGTTACAGAAATGGTGGATGAGGGAAGAGCAACTGACATCATCTACCTGGACCTGTGCTAAGCATTTGACACTTTCTCCTCATGACATCCTGTGTTTAAATTGGAGAGACAAGGATTCAGTGTGTGGGTGACTCAGTGGATAAAATCTGGCTGGATCTTTGCAGTCACGGGGAGAGCAGTGAGGAGTGGTGTTCCTGAGGAGCTGGTGCTGGGATCAGTGCTGCTTGTCACTGACAAGGACAGTGGGATGGGGGGCACCCTGAGCAAGTTTGCTAGTGACACCAAGCTGTGTGGCATGGATGACACTCTGGAGGGAAGGGTGCTGTCCTGAGGAACCCTGTCTGGGGTCCCAGAGCCCATGATGTTGCACTAATGTTTAGTCATTTTTTACTCCTCTGACTCTCAGACAGCTTTCTTACCCATTTTAACATGGGTGTCCCTACTTTTTTTCATTAGTTATGTATAGACAGCTCCATTTCTGAATCTGCTTCACACTATTTTTCATCTGTGCTGTGTGCAGTGTCTCAAGTACGTTGTTCTGTTGTTTCTCAAACAATACAAAGCCAAGGCAGCTGCAGCTACAGGAGAGCTTACCCTTGGCAGGACAAGTGATCCATGAAAATGAAGGGATGTATTCAGATTCCTTGAAAAGAAAGAGGAACAACAATCTCATCCTTATTCTGCTGTCCTCAGCGCTGTTCCTCCTTATAGACCTGTGAGAGACTTGATTTGAGTGATTAGCAATGGCAATGTTCTGGAGCAGACATCATTCTTTGCAGAGATAACAGCACAAAGATGACTTAAGACGATCATCTGCATCCTAGGAGGAGCTGTGTTGATGAAAAAAGAAAAACATAATAAGGACCTGAATTGTTTCATTTCAAGATTACAAAATAATGCCAAAGCTGGAATTTATGCTTGAAAATGCATTAAATTGCAGTATGTAGGCTATGTAGAGTGACCTGTTCTTTATTAACACATAAGCTACCCTGTTTTCCATTTGTTCTCATATGTAGACAGGATTTGATTTGAGAGCTGAATTGAAAGGAATATAGAGAAGATGAGTTCTTTCCCATGTTTACCTTGAATTAAGAAATCAAATTTTTGTGTTTAATGCAGAGAGACAGTTTAACAGTTGAGGATTATGACTGATTTTTATTCATGGTCTATTTTTATAAATAACTTCTAATGATTCAACTGAATTTTTGGCTAAGCTGAGGTCTGCTGATTGCTTCTGCACTTCAGCTAATATTGTTAAAGCCAAAGTGGAGAAGCTAATCTAAGGATTAGAGGACAGTATAAAAGACAGAAAAGTTGAGCTCAAGGACAGCACAGTAGATTTAACCTCCTGTGTTGCTCCTTGTCTCCATGCCTGTGGCTTGCCTACTTTTTCCACCAAAGACCAGGGATTCTCCTTTCTTTGAACTGACACTGTTATAATGTCCGTGTCTGCCACTTCAAAACCTGATTTTTGAAGTGTTGTGAGTGACCTATTCCACTGTGAGTTTGACTTCAACCGAAAACATTGATCTTGAGAAATAGGAGCACTTTTTTTCCTTTAAACTGAAGCAAAGGAGGAACAAAAGCCTGAGTTTTAGATAATTATCCACTAATCTGAGCATGTCTTCCTGGCAGGTTTAAAAGCATGGAGGTTCCTGGTGTTAAATGTGTTTAAAGTTCTTGCTTTTTGCCACTGCAGATCTATTTGTTGTTTTCTTCTCCGTACTTCAGTGCCTATCCAACATGGAATCGGCCAAGGCACTGAGAAGTTGTGTGAGGCATTTTGCAGGCAGTGCTCTTGTGTTGTGGGGTGTCCTTGATGGGACCTCTTCAGAACATCTGACTCATCTGATGCGCATTCATCCACCGCTCTTCAGATGAAAGGACAATTAAATACAAATGGCCCGAAATATGATGAGTCTCTGTATTTAGCAAATGCTACAAAGATCTAGTTTAATGTTTCCTCCTTGTCAAAATGCTTTTCCAGTCTGTTTGATATTTTTGGCTTTAATAGCTATCATTCTACTGTTGGTGGTATGTTTAGCATGTCATTCACATTGCAGCAAACGTTTGCTGCAGCAATAAACAAGTGACAAGTCTCTGTGCAGTGCTGAATGTTTCTTGCTAAGCTGGATGGAAGGAAGGGCTACACTTATTTTGGATATGTATGGCTGCATGGCAGCCGTGTTTGCATCAGGTCCTTTTCTACTCAAAGCAAACTGTGCTAGATCGCAGTTTTCTGAGGAGGAACCTCTGAAATTTCAGTTAGGAAATTAAAAAGTAACCATCACTCAAATCTTGATGGCTGTAGGGATCAGTTGTGTCAGGGAATGAAAGTAACTGATAGACTTGTGGCAGCATGTGCCTACTGTGTTTATCCTGATCCTGCTGTGGTCTGTGGTTCCATTGTGTGTGTTCATCCTATGCAATACAGATTGCTTTGGATCCTCTCTATGGTTCCTTTCTTTCAGGGAATGACATCATAAATACCCACGTTCTCATGGCGCTTTGCAGTCAAAGTTTACTGCTGCTCTTTTCAGTGCAGTTGCGGTAAGATGTCATTTTTGTTCAAGTGTTTGAGAGGTAGCTTTGGTTTCAGCATATTCTTGTTTTTCTTCCTTTCTCCCATTCATGTTGTTAACTATTAAGCAGCTACCTACAAGATAAATTATGATATCTGTGTGATGACAATTAATTGCTTATATAACTGATAGATTAATGTATACACATTATTACCTTAACACATAGTCACAATAAGGTTGAAAATGGAACCTTTTGGTTTTAAAAAAAATGGCAACTGTTTTTGACTTATGAGGGAAATTTGGCCTCTCTGTAAGTAAACCGATAGTTGAGGCTTTAAGGGTTATCAAAATAAATAACCTGATATTGTTATATATCATCTCTCTGCTCTATGTTTGGATTTTAAATGCTTATTTTTTTGACTGGCTACTCTACAAACTTCTGAACATTCAAAATAAGAACAGAAGTTCAGAGAGGTTTGTATTTTTGTGGGAGGGAAACAAGTTGAACTTTCCTAAATGAGATTTTACTGCTTAAAGTTTGATAATATGTGTGGAGTAACTGATCCAATAAGCTGCTTAAAAAAACCCTCACTTTGGGTGTTAGAGAAGGAGGTAAATGCAAAAAAAAAGTTGAAGTGATGTGTACTTTCTCACTTGCTAAGCAAGTAATACTTTGGTGTGTGTTGTGAGTTTTTTGGTTTGGTGGTTTTTTTCCCTTTATGAACTGGTGTCTTCTATGAGTTGGTCTTGATCCATGTATTTTGAGAAATGACATTGTTGAATTTTCCCTGATTGATTTTGTTATGCTGTTTTAGGGATGCAATGATGAAAATTTTAGTATAGAGATGGTCCCTTTTAATATTCTTGCATTGAGTTCTTGGCTTATCAATTAATTTTAAGTGACAATAAAGGAAAATAAAGGCCACAGAAAAGTGGGTTCCGAGTACAGCTCACTGCGTAAGTGACAAATTGCAATTAAGGATGAAAATAAGAGACCAAAATGTTGAAATTATTATCAGGGGGAAAAACCCAAACAGGATGTAACAGCAGATTGAAACTACAGTCTGCATACAAAATGCAGCAAGTCTGTGTTCTATTAGGTGTATTTGTGTGCTCTGCATGCCCTGTGTAGGAGAGTAACATTAATCTTGGCAGCACTGCAAGAACATTGGGAGTTTGCAGTCCTGTCACAGGCAGTGAGGAAGCAGGATTTATTTCTTAGGTTAGTCAGTTCTCTCTGCCATTCTCCTAAGCAGGAAATTGAGAGTAGGACCAAACTGCTGCAACCCAAATGCCACTTTTTGCCTAGGTAGCCATCCCACTTATTCTGTGCTTTTCTTATCCCATTAAGACATGACCGTGCCTTGTAAAGAGTATCTTATGGCCTGGGTAGAGAGACATTTAACATTCATAGCAAAGTCATTTCTGCAAGTTAAGAATAGCAGTGTGTTTTGAGCAGAGCCTAGCTCACAAACTCTGGGTTTGTAATTTTTGGAAAGCAAAGAGGAGGTGATACTGGTTCCCAGCACTGTGCTTCCTGCCACCCCTACCAATTTCCCTGCAGCTGGCGTTGCACAGAGGGAGATGGGAAACCAAAGTCACACCAAGGGAATGGCAAAGGAGAACTCCCGCGCTGCCTTTGCGTGCCAGGGAGCACATGCTGTGTGGGTACAAACTAGAGGCTTTCCAAGTATCACTTTTGCACACAAGGATTGGTTTAAAATGACCAAAATTGGTCTGCTGAGGTTGTACTGCAGCAGTGAGGTGGCAGCCAGGGCCAGGCTGCTCTGCATTCTGTATGGGAGACCAGAAAAGGTCAATTTCCTGACAGATGGGGTGGTGTAGGAGAGGACTGACATGGGATAAAGTCAGGAGGTGGAGACCCACCCAGCATGTGATGGCTGAGATGTTACAAGTGTGACTCTGGACAAGCCTTAATCTTCGTAAGTCATAAATTAATGTTCAGTTTGGTGGTGTGTTGCAATTAGAATTCCAAATGAGTGCTTCACTTGGAGATCTCTGAAAGTGTGAGGAAGTGAAAAGAGACTAAAATGGCTTGCAGCAGTAGCCATGGCTTGTGCAGACAGGCATCAGTTGTTGGTAGTGAGGCCCCAACAACGACACCAAATTGGCAGCTCTGTTTAATGAGCTTATTAGTAGCAGAATTACTAATCTAAATTGCCTTGTTGTAACACTCTGTTTGCTTTATGCTCGTACTATATTCCTTAAATTAAAAATACTGGCTGGGTCTCATCTTTCTGCATGGATTGTTCTAGTAACAGTGCACCATGACTGCAGCTCTGAGCTTAGAGACAACTTGTGATCCTGCTCCTTGGAAGGATTTCTTTCCACCAACCAATGCTGTAAGTGCTCAGTAATGCCCTTCAGATGCATGATGCAGTTAATGCCTGCTAATCAACCATGAGCAGTGCTGAAAAATGACTTAAAAATGTACTTGGTTTTAAGACAGTCTCTGTGAGCAGCAACATTGGAAGGTGACAGAGCTCCAGTTCTGCCTCACTGATGTGATTTTGGTTGCCTTGTTCATCCATGAGAAGTCTGAACAGAAAGGTTTCAGTGTAAAATGCACCCAACCTAGTTTAAGGTGAATCAGATCTAACCTAGGGTAAGTGCATGGATGTGTTCCAAGTGCAAGTGAAAATATGGTTGGAAGCTAGAGCTTGGTGGAAAAGGCCCTAAAGCATGCAGTTTTTCATTCTCAATTTGTCATTAGGACTGTTACAGAGAAGGGTTTAACAAATCAATGCAGACTAAAACGAGAGAAAATCAATAGGAAACTGTAGTGAACTGGAACAAAGCTATCAATTTGCAGTGTTCTCTGCAAAGAAATCTCATCCATACCTCCTCTTATGGATGGGAAAATAATGCCAAAAGGATGATGATTTGAGGTTAGAGTAATTGTTTTTTACCTGGCTGACCCCAGAACTTTAGGTCAAGAAACTTCTGGTGTAAATGCTGCTTATCTTTCCAATTTCAGTCGTGTTGATGAATTTTATTGGCAGGTTCCGTAAGACTAGAACCTTATGGAAAAATAGTCAAGGAGAAATACATAATTTAAGTTACCCTCACAGGAATTTGATTTAACAGTCTTTTTAATGGTTTACTTTTTTGTATTAGTGGACGTGACTTCATTAGTTGTTCATTGTTTTTCTGTCTCCTTAAGAAGAATGTCACTGCTGAAAAGTTACTCTTTAATAGGTAGTATGCATTCTGTAGGTAGAGAATATACTGCATTACTGGGTAGGTTACTGCAGGTGAATCAGATGGGAGAGAGCTTAGTGGTGCCAACTCTACCTGTTTATTGTGTTGTAACACTGGTCTTTTCAAAGCCATTTGTCACTATGGGGCCATAAACTCACCAAGGCAGTGCCAGCACACAGACTGCTTCTCCCTGCTTTTAATTTAGGGCTTTTGGATTTGGTTTGAACCTGGCTATGCTTGTCCTTTTTACGCCTGTGATGGCATTTGTATTTGTCTGATGTTTCCAGCTGTCACTTACCAACGAGTCACTCAAACTCTGGGTGCTGCCAGTCCTTCTGGCCTTTGTGCTTGAGTTATAAGTTATTGCAAAGCTACTGTTTAATGAAAGATTCAGCAGAGAGAGGTTTGTGCTTCTGCTGCGATGCCGTGGCACACAGCAGCTTTCCAAGACTGCCGTACTGGATAGCCTGCTCGGTGACAGGGACCTGCTTGTCCTCCCACCTGGTGGCTCATCTCCCTTGCCTGTTGGCTGCCTTTCTCGAATGTAAACTGAAGTTGTCAAAGGCAGAAGCTACTTCTGGACTCTGTTTTTCAGATGGTCTAATACAGTCGGTGCCTTTGCCCCAGCATTCAACCAACAAAACTTCTTTTGTGGAAGGAGGAGGGGGAAGGAGAAGAAAAAGTAAACGTGATTCATCTAGTCCTGTGAGGACAAAAATGCTAAACTGTCTCCGGTTTAAAACCTCCCTAAGGGTTTTTTCTTGGTCTCCTGACAGTTGATTGCTGAGGTCTCCATAAATTCAGTGGATTTTGCGTGTAATCAGATGCCAGCAAAGACTGAAAAAAAACTATGCCTTGCGTTTTTTTCTGTCATAGCAAAAGTAAATAAAAAAGATTTTTAAAAAAAATTTCAGTCTGAAGGAGAGAAAAAAAATTGATAGTCCTTACCTTAGAAGTATGATTTTGAAAATGCCTTCTTCTACAGTTTGCCACTTTTAGCTCCCATTTTTACAATTCCTCCTTCCCCTCCCAGATGTAAAACTAATGTAGACAATCCTTCTCTTGGTAACAAGTGCATCAAGATGCAGTAAGGAGTTTTAAGGATGTGTTTGTTTTTCCAGAGCATTGTTTGGCATAATGTTCTTCTCTTAAGTGTTAAATTAACAAGTATTAAATAGCCAGATTTCTTAATGGTGATTGCTTCAGTGGAAATCCCCTTTGTCCAGGTTTTTTTTTTTTTTTGTAGTTGCCAAGGTTTTCCTGCAGCCTCCGATGTCAGTTGATTTCAAAAGTGTGAACCCATTTAAAGCCTTGGAAATCTCAGACCATGGTTCATTTCTATAGAAAGAAAAATAAAAATTAAATAATAAACAGTTAGATGCTGCTGGACCTCACACGAGAATAATGAGAGGAAGGGATGAAAGCCATTTAACAATGTCTAACAGATTAGACTATGATATTACAGTGTCTGACATTTAAGTGTTATGAGAAGATACATTGCTGGTGTTTATAACTATGCAATTCCTTTATTGCTTTTCTATATGCCAAGATGTTGTACTTTGTGTTGTGTTTTGATGCAAGCATAGGATATGATTTTTGCTTCTTGGATCTTATTCCCTGCTCGTATCTCCTCTGTTTGGCCCTCTATTTTGAAGAAAAATTCTTTTTCTTCAGTACTTTTGGTACTTTTTGTGACTTAAACACACAAAAGTAAATCACAGAAATAGAAAACACTGAGTTGATATTTTTTTTTGTTTGACTTCTTGATCTGGTACTGCTCCTTTTTTAGGATTTAACCACTACAGAGAAAAGATAAAGGCATCCTGATTTTTTTAAGATGTATTACTCACTATGATAATGAAGTTGAAATGAAAAAGGAGCACCTACTTCTAGGGTAAACAGCTCTGTATCTATAACATTTAGACAATAATTGGTTTATGATTATTAAAAAAATCCAATTTTGTGGCTTTTGGGAGCACAGTTACAAGATTTTTTTCAGAATTTTGCCAGAAAATAAGGACAAGAAGTGAGATAGAAAGCGTTACCAGGTTTTTTAATTATTGTGGGTATTTCAAATTCTTGGTTTAAATGTATTTCTTCCTTATCATGAAAACCATCTAGGGAGATGGCTCTTCTGTTTGTGTTACTGAAGTCTTTCCATTTGGCATGGAAGTCTTCCCAGTGGATTAGATAATTGAGGCTGCTGTGGTGCCATGCAAGCAGAAGTTTTTCACCTGTTTGCAGAAAAGCCTGCTGAGATCAAGCAGTGTTTGTGGTGTGATGGGTGCCTGCGAGTCCTGCCTTTAGTCTTCTCTTGGGGGGAGTATAATACTTTGGGCTCAGCTGATGCTGATGCCTGGAAAGGCAGACCTGGAAACAGGGAGGAGGTAGAATAAAAGGATAGAAAGGTATTTATTGAAAGGATGCAGCTTGGGCAGTGCAGGAACCCTGCCAGGCCTACACTCAAGTCAAATACACAAAGTGGTCCCAAAAAAATGGAGGCGTGGTCGGGAGGGATCACGCTTTTATAGGTTTTGGTCCATTAGCATGTTGGTGTTAATTGTCCAGTTACAGGTTCAAGTTATGAAGCTCCATCCTCCTTGTTCCCTCTCTTTCTTCAGTGTTGTTTACACTCTTGGACCTAAAATTTGTCCTTGGTCTCAAGCTAGAAAGGAATTGTTTCATCTCCCCACTCCATGAAGAGAGCTTACTAACTCTTGATATGAAGCCCAGAACTACACACTAAAACAGCACAGAATCTGAAAAATATAAAAGCTAAAACTTAAGGCATCAATGTAGCTGTGGTGGTGAGTTCAGCACATCAGCAATGCCCTGTAGTTGCTTTCAGAACACCTTGAAAACTCTGTGGGTGAGAAGCATGAGTGAAATGAATGTGTTTGCTGGAGAGGAAAGGTGTTATCTTGATTCTTCATCTGTGGTTGTTATTAAAGCTCTGCAAAATAATCTCTGTAGAGGTCTGGTCCAGTTTGCAGTTTGGCATTTCATCACTGGGGAAGGTGCTGTGGGGCTGCCTCAAAGGTAGAAGTGGTAGAAATGTTTCCTGTATTGAAGTCTGGAAAGCACTCAGTAGCTTTCCGTGTTGGCTGCTTGCAGCTTGTTCAAAGTTGCCACTGTATCTTTGGCTGCTTTTTGACCACCTTGCCCAATTCAGTATCCAGGTGTATATATAAGGCACTCTGCTGGGGATTTGTGAGGCAAATCTCTGTCTCAACATCTTACATTTAGAGCAGCTGGTAAAAGGCAATCTTTTCACCTTTACTGGTCTGCCTTGAGTACGTGTATGAAGAACTGATTCAAGTCTGAAGCCTCTATTTGATCCTACTCTTTGTTTCATCTTCTTGAGTGGATTGTTGGGCAAGAAAATTTATTAAAACAATTCTTATCACTGCTGGAAGTTTGGATATTTGAGAGCCTAAGTTTATTACCAGTGATCTTATCTTGAGTTAGTAGGTGTCAGCTTGTCTTTTGAAAATTTGAATTTTCCATGTCTGAAAGGATTACTTTGAAAGTGCATGCCAGGTTCTTTAGAACACACAGATTGATTTTTTCGCTTCACAGTGAATCTCATGTTTTCACTGGGAATGCAAGTCACAGGTTGTGGTGGGAGGGGATGTTGTCAGTCTTCAGAAACCAAAAATTCACAATCTTCTTTTTGCTGTTTCACAGCACCTGTTGTGCTTTGATTTCTAATTCTATTTTAAAAGAATACAAAATATTATTTCATGGTTACTCTACCAAGTGACTTTAAACAAATGAGATAATAGAAATCTGTGATGACAGTCACTTGTAAAGTTTTACTACATATTCCTATGACTTCTTCCTCTTTGATACTGCTGATTCTACTCAGTATTTTTATCTGGGGCCTCTGTCATATCAAACTGGGACTAAGAAAAATGTAGAGGCTTGTAGAAATGCATTTACATGGTCAGTTGTTTAACTCTCTCAGGAATTCTTTCGTTCAGTTTACATGTTAGACATAAATCTCCTGAACAAAACATAATGTTGAGATTTGCAAATTGCGAAAATGAGAAAGTACTTGGAACAGACTAATAGAAGGCCTTCTCTTGGTTCATCTGTTTGCATTAAGTCTTATAGGATTAATTTGCTGTCTCTGGTTTTCCTTGCCACAGCAAGTTTGAAATGCAAACTGCTTGGAGGAGCGTGAAAAGCAAAATGCTTGTGTCTTTTTACTCAGAAAGATTAAGATAGTATTTGTGAATTACAGTGATGGTGTTTAATAATCTTAAGGTATAAATGTTTTAACTCAGCTGACAAGCTGTTCAGAAATATGAAATAGGATTTGATGTGGTGCTAATGTCTTTCATGTTTGAGAGATAATGTGCCCCATCCCCATCTCTATAACAAATGAGGACAGAGCTGTGTCCTGTGTTGCTTTTCTGCATGGTACATGGAGACATCTGCCGTGTCTTGTGGTCAAATGAGTCAGGAGTGCACTGCTGGTGTTCAGAGTCTTCAAGGATGGCTGTTTTTGTGTGTGAGGCCTCTATTTTGCAGTCAGATTGGCAGAAAGCCAGTGAGAAAGGACTATTTCTTCACTTATGTTGCATTCATGCTCAGCATGCCATGCCAGAGAGAATTCTAATAAAGTCATTTTATCAGAGGACTTCAAATTTAGTAATGCTAAGTGTGTGAGGGACTGCTGATGTACCTCTGCTGAAATTAAATATACATTCCAGGTTGCTCTTTCAGCCCTTTTTTTTTTAACCTGTACTCTCCCTCTTTTGCTTTACTTGCTGGCAACTTCTGTTAGATAACCTGTGCTCCTACAAGGATTTCAAATTATACTCCTGTTTTTTATCTTTTTCACAACAGATTACATACTTCAAAAACATCTCTTCCATTCAGTGAGACTGCATGTGCTTCCTCTTTTGAGTCCTGTGTTTGCAAGAGAAACATTCTCTTCTTTGGTAATTACGGAGCTAAGCACTCTATTTTGGTAGTTTGAGGAATCAGGAGCAAAGTCCAAAAAACTTCTATTCATGTTAGATAAATGTGATTGTGATGCACTTGTATTGTATACTTATGAAAGAGAAATTTTCAATATACCAAATAATATTCATATTTGGATTCCATCTAACTCTTATTCAGTGCTGTATGTTGGCTGATACTCAGTGGGAAGAGGAATCAAAACCATTAAAACACTTGGAACAGTGATGCTAAATTAGTTTTATGTTTGAGCTAGCAAAAGCGAATCTCTGAATTCTAGCTTAGTTCCTCAATGAAGCCATTTTAATGTCATTCACTTAGTAATTTTTAATTCAATTAGTGGTAAGACAGAGATGTTAGAAGTGTTATTACATGTAATTTACATACATCTAGATATAATTGAAGAGGATTACTTCTGTTTTGAAGAAAAGGTATTAGAAAAGCTGTGGTTTTTACATTTGTCCAAGCTGCACCTCCCAACACTTTGGGTAATTTGCTTTCACTCATAATTTGTTTGACAAAGATCTCTCATGCAGGACCACAGTCATTACACAGGCCTTAGCTGGAGCTTCCTTGTGAGCTATTTTGCTGCTGTACTTTTTCCTCTGCTTTTTTTTCCCTTGCTCTCTTACCCAAGAGAGTTGTTGCTGTGTAGACCTACTGAGAGCCATCTGGTGTGCCTGCTGGGAAGGCAGAGCTGCACACCTAAACAAGACTGTCACACTGTTCACATTTGTCATAGTGCTGGACCTGCACCTGGGAGGGATGGTCTGCAGACAGCTTTGTTACCTCTTTTGAAAAATGTCTGTTTGGCCATAAACTTTTGGATACTTCAGTGCATTATTTCTCAGGGAAAAAGGTTTGTACAAAGTTTGTGTGGCTATAAGCAGGTGTCCTTGGCATTTGAAAGCTCTGCAAGGTGTACAGTGATTTTGGACCCTCAGGCCTGCTAGTCACTGTCTCCAGGACACTATATGCTATACATTCTGCTGCTTTTGGAAAGAAGAAATTTCTATACTGTAGAAGCCTGAAGGTATGGCTTCTTACTCATCCTTTTTTTCAGCTAAGGACAGTACCTCGAGGTGAGATGCGGTAGCACTTTTATTTCCCCTGGATCAGTGTCAAACTGTTCAGCTGAGTTTTAGAGCTGACCTGCCTGATCCTTAAATAGTCTTTTTCTTCCTCTGGCTATGTAGCAGCACATTTCCTCCATCCTCCCCTGGCAGATTCTGCTACCAGACTTGCTGAAATTAATAAGATTTAGTGGTCAGTAGTTACCTTCTCCACCTCTTTCTCAAAGCATAAGCACTGCTACATGTAGAAAACCCCCAAAATGTTCCCCTCCTATCTTTCGGTCTTTGTAAGACACTTCAAACCTGCCATTACTGGATGGAGATGTGTGAAGACTTGAAGACCATTGCCAGTCATAACAAGGCAAACTTCCTGATCCTGAGTGAGCAGGAGGAATGCACCAGTGAATTTACATGACTACAAAATTATTTTGTCAGCTGAGTGTGCGTAAGCCCAACTGCGTCTTCCCATCTAGAAGGTTCAAAGTACTGTTTGTACTGCTGCTCTTGTCTCATTGCCATGCTAAAATCAGAAAGCATTGTGTACCTGTCTTCGGCTCTGAGTCATGTCCCAGTGGGCAGGACTCTCAAACAGTCTTTGCAGGTGAGCTGGCTCAGAACCGCAACACAGTTCAGAGCTTATCTTAGCAAAACAGCTGCAAAAGGAAGAGGGGTAAAACCCACGTGGTTAAATAGAACCCTTTGATTTCTGATGGACAGAGGAGAATGACAGGCACGATGTAAAAGCCAGGAAGCATTCCTATGTGCAGTATAACTCTCCATAGTAGATCTCTTGTGTTGAACCCATTGATACTTCTGCAGACAACACTCAGCTCTGTAGTACTCTTGACTGCAGACCCGAAATGCAGCATGAGTTTCTGGGTCAAGTCCAGTGTTGATACAGAGACGTGCACTCAAGTCATTGGAGCTCTGCAGTATCCAGAGGAGTTGCCCACCAGGTTGTAAAGCTGTAAGATTGCTCAGTTTCTGGTGGCTGTCATAAAAACTAATGCTATGAAAGTGTATACCAGAGATTCATTTATGGTAGTGATGGCAGTGATCGTCTGTGAGAAGCTGAGTGTGATGTTAAGGCAACTTTTCCTTGAACAGCTTGTGGTCATTGTGATGGGTTTAAAAAGAAAGTGTATGGAAAGCTTTCTTTCAAAAAATCCTGAAAATAAAATTTCAGGTTCTAATGCCAAAGTGCAAGAGCAAGATTGCAGCCTCATTGTTGTCTATTTAAAAGAAATCTCATGTTTTTAATTTAGCTTTACAGTACTGTTGTGGCTTCAACTGAGTTTCTGAAATGTTTTTGGATAACAATATTCTAGTTGTCATTTGACAAACATTCCGTTTTACGTGCAGCTTTACAGAGAATGCTTAATTAGACCTAGTGATTTGAGAAGTAAGGTAAAGCTGGAGATGATTTGGTGTAACAGATTTTAGCACCGTGCAAATGTTTTAAAGAAATTAAACATTTATTTATGATCAAGAATAAGCATACTGACTTTGTCTCTTATGGGGAACAAGTGAATGAATTGGCTAATAACATGGTCCGTGAAATCGTGAGAGAAGTTAATTTTTGTTGTCAAGTCTCTTTTTTTCTTTAAAATAATTGAAGAGCACTGAAAAATGAAGACAGTTTTAAAATGTGCTGCTGTATGGCTGTGTGTGTCTTGTGGCAGCTTACTCTTCATGTGGCATAGTATAGGCTGCTCAGGCTGACTTGAAATTTTTTTATATTGGATTTGAGAAATCTTCTGGAATTGGGCCAGAGGGTTATGAGTTCCAGTAAATGACTAAAAGTGAAATTGTGTCTAAATGACTTTTTCACTGATATCTAAACCATTGGAATATGTGTTATCACAGTGGCTGCAAAATCACTTAATTATTTCAGAAAACCTTATTTTAGTTAATGTAACCCTCTTCTTTTTTCTAATACTGATTTGGTTTATGATCTATTGGATTCAGTAAGTATTTGAAGTTTGAATTTTCCATGCCCTATGTCATGTTAATGTGTTTTTAATGCTTGGAAAGCATAATTTATTCTTGTGAAGGTTTGCAGAGTAATAGCACACAGATCCTTAGAGAAGAGCGAACTTTAACAGCAGTATTGTGAACCTAACCCAGTATATTTTAATCCTACTGTGTATGAAGGCAGCACAGCATTTTCTGTTCTAGCTTTCTGTTTATTTGCCCAAATTTATTGCGGTAATTTGCTACTCAGGAGAGAAGTTTCAGTGCTCACCCTCTGTTCTCAGTTTGCTTTATTTTGAAACAGTGACTAAAACAAATCCATTCATCCTTGAGTTGTAGGAGACTTGTTCAGCCCTAGAGTAGTATTGATGATGCTGAAAACATAAGATGGGTTGTTCTGAGTAAATACTTGCAGAAAAGGGAACTTTCCTTAGAAAAAAAATCAGAGTTCAAAAGTCCACTCTTGTAAGATAATTGTGGTTTCTTTGAAGATTACATATTTATTTTAAGACCTGAATGTCTGGGGGGTTGTTTTGGGGAGGTAACTGTCTTGGTACCTTGTTTACTCTTAACTGAAACTGATAGATGAAAATGTCATGATGAAAATCTTACTAGATTTGTTCAGCAGAGAGAAGAGAAAAAGTTTCAAGGGTACAGAGTAGCAGCCTACTGGTACCTACAAGGGAGTTCATCGAGAAGATAAACTTGGAGAAACAAAAGACATAAATAGAAACACGAGGTTCAGACTTAATGTAAGGAAAACCTTTTCCACCACGAGGACAATCAAGCCGAGGAACGGGCTGCCTGGGGAGGTTGTACCATGTGAGCCTTGTGGAATGGAAGAGATCTCATGGCTGATTTACGTGGGAGCAGGAGGTTGGACTGAACCTCCGGAGGTCGCTTCGACCCTGGATAATCCTGTGATCCTAAGGTCTTGGTTTTGTCCTCAAAACTGTTCCCACACGTGCTCGAGACTGAGGATTAAGAAGCTTCGGTCCAGTGCTATAATAATAAGCTGTCAGGGGGATGAGCTTTCAGGGTAGCTGTTAAAATGTAATAGGCAAGACTCAAGGTCAGTTTGCAGGAGTGATGCTTCTTACTAGGGGAAACCAGTGAGAGAGAAGGAAATTGAAGAAATCATGTTTATTTCCTGTCAGCTATTATACACATTTTGGGTGCAGCAAAATGTATAGAAGCATTATACAAGCAGGTCAGAGCTCTCAATGTGCCCCTGTGCATAAAATAAGCTGCTTGTATTACTCAGATAGGGTAGAAGCTGGCATCTTCTTTCCAGCACTGACTTAGGAAAAGAAAGACTGTAACTGAAATAGCAACTTGGAAAAACTGCTTCATGGTTCAGTGGTTCTTTGTTGTTATTTTGTTTTAGCCCAGAAACACTAAGATTAGCTGTCCTCTCCTCTTTGTTCTTATTTTCCTTGTACTCGAAAGTTTGCAAAGTAGAAAATGAGTTGAGAAGCTACTCTGCAGTTTAACTTAACCATGCACTGAAAATCAGAGCCCTTGATCTAGAGGCTTAAAATTATCATTTTGATTTTCAGGGTTTGTTCTGCAGTTTCTCTAGTTTTGTGTTGTCTTCTAGCATAAGTTGTTCTTTGGTCATATAAAATTAAGTAGAATTGGTTTACGCTGACAGTTTTGCTCTAAATTTATAAGACAAAGTCTAATTCTGTGTCCTTCTCACTGTCCTCTGTTTTCTTTTTAGTAGCAATAGATGCACAGGCTGTGTGACAGATAGGCTATTGAAATTAGTTCACTAAAAACAGGCTCTGCTCTTCAGAAAATTAAAAAACCTGATGTCTGCAATGTTGTGTTCTTCTGCAAGGGTAAACAGAAAATGAGACAGAGGAGCTTAGAGGTGACACAGATGTGGCTTTGTCATCATTAAAATGTTTATTGAAAAAGACTGTCCTGATTCATGAGAATCTTTTTTATTTGAGTGTTTTTTCTGAGTTGCAGTATTAGTCATCTAGAATCATGTATGCTGTCTGCAGTTCTTTTTAAGGATCTTTGCTTGTCTGAAGAAGTTCCCTTTATTTTTCTTCTTTCTCACAGCGGTGTGTGAACCTTTAAGCACAAAGCTAACTTTTTCACCTCAATTACTCTTGACATGTTAAGTCAGCTTTATCCACAAATAACTGTGCTAGAAATAAGGCTTTTGTTTTTCATTTGTTTATTTTCTACATATGCCTGGACTTTCTACTTTGAGTTTGAATTCAAGGCCTCACAGTCAATTTTGTGGAAAAGCAGCACATAGGTTTTATTTTTCTGAGAGATCTGCAAGACAGCTACAAGGAACTTTTTCAATACTTTGCAAGAGCAGCAAAGCTTGCAATGGTTCTTACAGACCATATTGTTTGTGGGCCTGGTTTTGGCCTGATGAAATCGCTGAGGTTTGAAGAGCTGTATGTATATTTGCAAATCACCTAAAGCACCAGTCTTTTTATGCAAGCTGCCTTGACTTTTCACAGCTTAATGCATGGTGAATAGCTTACTTTTACTTCCTAGTAGTTGTCCCTTGCAGAGGAGAATAAGGAATGGAAGAGCACCTGATAGTTTTTCATGAAAGGTAAAGCTCTTTTGTGGGGTTGCTTGGGTACCTTCTGCAAATTGGTTTTGGTTGAAACATGGCTGGAGAGAAGAAGAGTCTGCTCTGTGTACAGAGCAAGTGGAAAAGTTTTGTGGTGGGTGGCTCACTTCTAGTGAAGTTACTACCCTCTGGCTTTGGTTGGGAAGCTGCTTCATTGGAGGCTTTCCTAGAATGTCCTAGCAGGGTCAGCACCACTTCCACATGTGGACAGTCCAAGTTGTTGATTCCTTCAGTGCTGTTGGCAGAGGTAGTGGCATGCAGGCCACATGCTCTGAAGTCAGAAATCTGAACAGCACTGAAGTGATACATCCCATACATGTAGCTGGAAAGGTGCCTTACCAATTTAGTTCAAGGCAGTAAAAGGATACCATAGTGGATTGAGATTGTTTAAAGTGCTTGAAAAAGTTTGAGGTGGTTAAAAGGCAAAGACTGTAGAAAGGCTGTTCTGAATGCAGCTTGCCATTGAACCTATAGTTCCCTGTGATACCTATTGATTTGAATTTCTGTGTAACAGCAATGTTTAGGGCAAGGGATAAAGTGTGAGATTTCTGTCTTTTCCCACATAAAACTTAGTACTACAAAGGGTGTCACTTTCTTGCAGGTTTGCAGATTTTTTTAAAATTCTCTGTATTTGTAAAGCTCTAGAGGGTTATTGCAGTTAGTGGTATCATTGTGTGTTCAGAATTGTGAAATGGGCAAAGGAGAAACATAAAAAAGAAAGTTAAGTTTTTTTTTCCCCCCCCACATGTTAAAGTACATTAGAAATCACTCTAGTTACTTAAAGGTGCTAAATTCAGTAATTATTCATGTAGAGAGGGCAAGTCATAGTGGTTCCCAACACGATCTGATTTCACACTGAGTTCAAAGTATGCACATCTGTAGTGCTGAATGAATTTTGCAGAGAGTTGTGGATATCTCTGCAGTATATGTAGAATACCATTGAAATACATAATGTTGATACATTTGGCAGGATTTATAAACTTTTCTGGTACTGACAAAACAGACTTCTTTGCTGTTTCAAGGTGAAGTCCAAAAATAAGCACCTCAATTTATGATAAATAGCCTGTGCATTAGATGTTTTCAAGGGCTCTTGAGTTAAACATGCTTGAAATTTTTAGATCAGGCTGGTTTTGAGAGATGATGTGCCAAAATAGAGCTGGAAATTTTTGACAGTGGTACTGCATTTTTTTCATTCTTTCAGTCACAGGAGGGAACAAACAGACCTGAAGTAAACAGACCTGTATTTTCTTACCTTCCCCCAGCCCTGCTTTAAACCTACTGCTTGATAAGTGTAGGCATTGAAGGGGAAGAAGGAATTCTTTTGTATTCTGTTCCCCTAAATGGTTGCGTGTCAGAGTTTATTTTGCTCATGTTGTAACAGTGGTACTGCAGCTCTGTAGGAGCATTCTGTGGCTGTGAGCCTCTCTGGCAGCTTGCTTTCACGCCTGCAACTTGGCTTGTTTAATTCTAGACAAAAATTTCTGCTGAAAATGATCTGGACACAAGGATATAGGCTTTTTTGTTGCTGCTGTTCCAGAAAAAGAGGCAGAAACTGGAAAAAGGGAGAGATTTCCAGTGGTAGATTTATTAGGCTGTAAAAAAATCCCCCTAACTTATCCAGAGGGTTAGAAGCCTGAAGAATTTTTCTGCTGGGTTACAGGTTAAGTTTTAGTCTGTTTTAATCAGGGAGTAGTGGATAGCAAACTTCCATTCTCATGATTTGATTATCAGTGAGTCCTGCACTCCTTTGTATATGGCTGAGAGGATAATAAAATTAGGTAGTGTTTCACCACACTTCCCTCAGTCAGAAACTGAGAATTGAAGCTGAAATGGATCTCTCAGAATAAGGCATGTTCACTTCTTGGTAGTTTTACCACCAAAATCAGCTTTCAGAGTTCTGACACCTCTGATCAGGGATGGCTCTGTTGGTGTTGCATGCAAGTGCCTTGAGTCTGTTCTTGGAGGACAGCAAATTTCTTCTTTTGGAAGAAGGTGAGTTTATAGCACTGCAGGTCTGAAATCAGAAGGATGATGTAAGTCTGGGAGTCAACTTGGAGGCAAAGCATCAAGTTCTTCCTGAGAAGTTTTAAACTCATCCACTGGGTGAGCTAAAAAGCCATATTTGAAGAGGCAGCTTTCGCTTTGAAAAACTAACATGGATATCAAATAGCTTTATGGTTGCATGCTTGTCAGGTGGTACTGGTTATGCAAGTAATGTTCGAGTGCTCTGCTGTCCCTGGAAGAGGGAAAATTGGGGTTTAAGGTGTGTTTCAGGTTTCATGTCTCACTGCCACTTCTCCTCACTTCCTAAAAGAGAGAATGATGTGACAACCTACAAAAGCCCCTTATTTAAGTGAGCTATGTTCTTCTAAAGGTACTATCACCTGTCCTCTGAAGTTTGAAAGTAGTGCACACTGCTCAGATCAGTAGCTGAACTGTCTGGGTGGTATCCTCAGCTGTGCTGCAGTCCCCTTGGAATTGCTTGAGAGAGCTGGAGCAGTTTAGAGCAGCCCAAGAGCCCAGGGTGTGAGTTCAGGCTGGAGGGGACTCCTGGTGCCACCACGGCTTCTGGGAGGCTCCTGCCAGCTCCAGGGTCTGGGATCTGTGCTGCCATCGGGAAAGCCTCTGGCATGGAGAGCTCAGGGGCTGTGAGGATGCTCAAGGGTGCGTCTGCAGGCACTGAGACCCCAGGGAAAGGCTGGGGGGGACAAGTGGCACCAGCCAGGTTGTGCTGTGGTCCCTACTGCTAGAGCCAGGGCTGTGCTGATGTTTGAGCTGGCTGGAGTGAGCCAGGGCTCTGCAAGGCTCTGGGAGCTCCTGAGCTGCAGCACAGAGCTGCACCTGCGTGGTGCAGATTCCAAGCTGGGTTTGGTTGGATGTGACTTCAGTGAGTGCGTGGGTCAGCCCGCACCCCTCTGTGCAGGTGCTCCAGGGCTGGCTCTAGCCCCTGAACTAGCTGGTTTAAGGACAGCCTGGCTCTGGTGTGCTGTGCAGTCACCCTTGTACTGCACTGCAGATATTTGCAGGGCTATGTTCTGGGGTTTGGCCTCTGCATCTGGGATTTGGAGGGGTGCAGAAGTTGGATAAAGCCTTGCTCAGGCTGCAGTTTTTGCTCTGTACCTCTGAGAGAGCCAAATTAAAATCTTCTTTCGTCGTATCCACAATAAAACATACAGAGAACCAAAACTGGATGAGAAATAGAAAAAACTAATGCATTCTGAGAAAGCAGATATTAAGACAACTGTTAGAAATAGTGGTTTATGTCTCTAAACTATTTATAGTGTAGTCATGATGTCTCCAAAGAGAGCAATACTATATCACCAACATTTGATAGTGGTGCTCTGAATAGAGAACAGAATGCAAGACAGTACAGATGGCTGACAGACTGCAGCAAATTCCAGCTAATGAAGGAATGCAGTATGTTTGTTTACATGCAAGTTGGAACAGTTGGCTGTTAAAATTGGTTTTAAATCCAGCTCTGAGCTGTGTAAACATAGATCACCCTTATGCAGCTAATAATAAAATAAGTGTTTGCATTTAAGGAAAAAAAAAGCCTTCCTCTCGACAGCATTGCTGCAGTTTGATAACTTGGCTGTTCTGCATTCGATGATCTTCAATGCATGTGCGAATTAATGCTGCAAGAAACAAAACCAGTCTACTGAGTGAATTTATGCTTAGCCTCAAATTGTAAATTTATAACCCTTAAGTGTATGTTTTATTATTAGATTCTGGAAAAATTGAGTAATTTGGGTAAATTTTGCTATGCCTTGGACATATAATTCAAGCAGAGGAAACAGTGAAGACCCAGACATTCTGCTGAACTGCTTCATCCAGTGGATCAGGTTGTAGTTTTCCTAGGAGTTTACACTGTGAATCATAGGGGGTGGGAGTGTCTGATTCCTGAATTTTAAGAGTGAGTTTCTGATTATAGTAGTTTTTTCCCCTGCCACCTTCAAAAAATGGCATTTTTGAGCAGCCAGCAAATCTATTGCTATTTAATATTAGTACAGCGATGCCGTACAATAGGACTACTGCAATCTCTTGTGTATCAAGAAGAGACAGACACAGGAAGAATAAAATGAGGAATTATTAGTACATCCTTTTCTGTAATATATCTTCAAAGTTCATGATTTGCTTGTCAGAGTATTTCTGACAATAAGTTCACTTTACCGGGGCAGCATTCATCTCATTTGCTATCATTTTTTAGAAGCATCGTCTGTATTATAGAGAGCTGTTAAAATTCTGGAGCACATTTCAGGAAGATGTTTCAAATGTAACTTATTTGCTCTTGTTTTCCTTGCTGATGGGTGTTTAGAATGCATTTACTGGTAAGCATTATGTGACAATGAAAATGTTCTTTTCTCTCCAGCAGCAGGCACAGGCAGCTGTTCTGCAGCTGACCACAGTGGGCTTGGCTCTGAAGTTGCCCATTGGTATGAGAAAGCAGTAAATAGGATGGGTTGTTGTTTTTGTTCTTTACCATAACATTTAGAGGCTTACCATGCAGATTATGTGTTATCAAAGCATTACAGGACTGCAGAAGGTGAGATAAATCACTTCCTGTTGTGGTTGGCTTTCAGAGGCATGTATGTGCTTGTGCAAATGACAGTCCTGACACGTGGGCTGTAGAGAGAGAGACCAGAAAGTCCTCTGTGATGTGTACACACATACATGCATTTAGTTCATGCTGATGAGGTGGGTTTTTCACTTCACCGTGAAGTGTGGTGTGATGGACGGTTGCTGATTCATGGAGAAAAACAACCCTCCTGCCAAGAACTGGAAATCTGCCATGATGCTAAATGATCTGAGATCCCACTCCCAGGGGCATATGTGGATTTGCAAATCAACCAGGAGTCAGCCTACTGAAGTGGCACAGTAGCATTGAAAGTAACCATCAAAACCAAGGTTTATTTTGTGGTTTTTCTTAGTCTGACTCCATAGTCCAGGACTAAGAAACAACTTAATGATTTCATCTTAGATTATATCCCCTAAAGTGCTTTTTTTGATTTACCAGATATTTATTACTTATGTAGTTTTCCATGTAAACCAGAATCAGTTCTACTTTTGCAGCCAGATTTTTTTAACAGATGTTCGAGCAGTAACAATTCAGATTAGAGCCTCAGATTCCTAGACAGCTTTTGTTTGATTAAAAACAATAACAAATGCTTTGGAGAAGGAAATATATCATAGCAGGGCTCAGTGGATGTTTGGATGCCAATATTGAGCATTTCCAAGTTCACGTAAAAAAAGCAAACAAAGATCTCTACAGTCTCTTGAAAGGATATAAACTTTTATGGACCCTAAAAATAGACCTTATGGGTTATTGTGTAATTGTCTGGTGAGAGTTTCTGTTATGTGCTTGTGAAACACTTGTCACTGGAGTGGGCCAATCCAGTATAGTAATTCATTTGCTCTTCCTAAACTCCAAGGCCTCACTATGTGTTCTCTACTTGAATGGAGTAGATGTGAGGTTAGAGAAGCGACTTCTGAAGGTCTAGGTTTAGTTTTGTGATGCATGGCTCAGGAAGCTGGAATCAAATGAGCTGTAAAACTTAGTCCTGAGGAAAAACTGCCAAGAGGATCTCTGCTTTGCCAGGCTCTTTGCCCTGGGACTGCCCTGAGGGTGATCTTATCTTCAATAAATAACAAGTCAGCAAAATAATCTCGTAGTAGTGTTGTTGATCCTGTCCTCGGTAGGAACAAAGAACCTCTGTACTTCTAAATATCTTCTTTTCTTGATGGGTATCTGAGTTTTGGTAGATCTGTCACTAATGACTGTCCCAACTTCCTGCAGAGCCCTGCTGGATTGTGCTTGTCTTGGATTTAAATGTGAAATACTTGGTGTGAGGGCATTGGTGGGTAAAAGAAGCAGTCTGCAGTAGTTTTTTGATGTTGAGTTTCTTCTATGTCTACACAGCTGCTGATCTTTATGTAAGCTGTGCTTCTCGCAGGGTTCCTTAATCATAAAAATGCAAGTCTGGATTGCATCTTCCATCTGAAGATGAGAGGTCCTCCTTGGGTCAAGGTAATGAGTGATGAAATATAATTACCTTGTACATTATAATAATGACTCATATTTTTATAGGTGCCTGTGGTATGAAATTGGGATGAATTGCACATTCTGATGGATGTTTAATTTTGTTTTCTCTTGCTGTTGGCTGGTATCATCCCACTTAATGGATAATCAGACTTCTTTTTGCAGAGATTTTATATAAGCATTTTGGGGTCCATTGTTGAGAATCTTTGGTTTACTTAGTAAATTAGTTAAATTAGTGTGATTACGGTAGTGTGAATGCAAAAAAAACCCCAAAAAACCACAACCCACCAGAATGCCATCAGTTTGTGGTATCTGCAAAGCTACAAGAATTTTTAAGTAGTAGTAGTTCTTGCTCACCAGCAAAACTGGTCACATTGCACACGAATAAATTCCTGCAAAGGATTGAACTTATGCTTGTGTACAGTGAGACTGCTTTGTGAATAATTGTTCCTCATGCTTCCTCCTGTACACAAAACCTTCTGTAAATGATCCACGCCTGTAAGGCACTCATGGCCCCACTGGGTATGTTCACTACTTTCTGTTACTGCTTTTATTTATCATTAGTCAATAAGCTTTTGCTGGTTTCAGTGTTTTAAATTCAATGTGTCTAATCTTAAGACATTTAAAATGTTTTGGTGTAATGATTTTGAGTAACTCTCAAAACTTTTCTTGATAAGGATCTAAGTTTTTTAAGTACAAAAATATTCCACTAAGCAGAAAAAATGTCTTGCCATAGAGAAAGTTAGTAAGACCCTTAAATGTTTCATTGCCTTCTACATGCAAAGTATTAGCAATGTATGATGTTCCTGCATTGTATTCACTGTAGAACTCTCTAGTTAACTTCAGTGTTCAGGAAGGAAGTGGAGATTTGTAGTATAGTGAATTGCTACCATATAACTTAGGGGCTTGGCAATTTGATTTCTTAACTGAGGCCCATGTTATGGTAATTTCTCTACAAGAGAAGAGAGACACCTGCATTTTTGTGCAGGTAAAAGAAATATGACCAAACTCCAATTTCTTGATCTCAGATGTATTCACCTATTACACCATAACTTTGGAGCCAGAAGAGTCGTAACTGTCTGGTATAATAATTAATGCTCCAAACCCAATTTATCCCTTACACATGTGTGCAAGTAAAATCTGAAGTTAACTGCAAGTGCAAGTAGGATTAGAAGTTAATTCTGAAGTGGCTATGTCTGAAGGAGAAATTTCTTGGTTCTTGCACGTAAGAAGTTAATCTCACTACAGCTATGAAAATTAAGTTTACAATTTCACTGGACATTAACGTGTAGAGCCACTCTCTAGTTAAGTGACAGTGGAAGAAATTATGGCAGGTTTTAAGTGGCAGAAGTTATAAGATTGATTAGGTAATCCGAAGAAAAGGTACTAGCTCTAATAGCAGCCTTTGAGTCAAAAAGATCCTTTTGGACTTAGTTTATGCCTAGCAGATTTGGTAGATTTAAAATGAAAAGGCATCTTTTAAATCTCTGGAGCACTTTTGTGCTGTTGCGTTTGACGTAAGCTCATGGAAATGACTTCAGTGTAATTAGGCTCCGCTGATACAGTACTTTTCCACTGGATTTACTCGCAGCTCGCCAATGTGTTGTAACGAGCTGCACTGCAGGCTGCAGTATCTGATTGTCATGCCAGGAGCATCACTAGCGTAGAGCTAAATAGAGATTGGTGAGGAAAGTGGGTCAGGAAACAGGCCTACTGTACCTGCAGGGACTGCAGAGAGCAGCGGCAGCGAGCACAGTGTCCACAGCATGGCACTGTCTTACAGAGCATCGCAGAGGAGAGGGGCTCAGCAAGTGGTTAGGATGGGATAGTGGGCATGTCTGGGAGCTGGGGGTGCTGCTTTTGCCCTCCTTTCTCTTCCCTGCTATACACACTTGCTTTCCTGGGTGGTTTTAGCAGAGCCGATTTTCTCTCTCTCTCTCT
>VXBQ01009101.1:1844-24503 GCA_013400175.1 Phainopepla nitens | reverse complement strand
ACCTGGTTTCAGATTCGTGCCTGATGTACCTGACGCGAGGGCTCTGTGCCAGGGGAGAAGATTTTCATGGGAAAAATGCTCCTAAGGTATCTCAGTTCAGAATTGGGTTTTTGATACGCTCCCGATAGCTCGGCCTGAAGCCCGTGCGGCGGCTGGCGCCCCTCGGCAGGCCGGGAGCATCCCTGGCCGCTGGCACGGCGCGGTCCCCGGGAGCGCCGCACGGAGCGCGGGCTCCACGCCGTGGCCGCGCCGCGGCAGCTCCGGGCGGCGCTGCCCGCCCTGCCGGCGGTCACCTGCGGCTGTGCGCCCCTTGCCCGCCGCGGGGTCACTGCCACATGCCCCTGCAGCTGCCCGTTCCCATCCCTGCCCTCGCCGCCCTTCCTACAAGGGAAGGGGTTGGTTTTGTCTGTCTGCCTTCCTTTTAGCCGGGCTTTTTCACTGCTCTGCCCCTCCACTTACCTGAGACACCTTCATCAACACCACTGTCCCCGAATTTCATCACAGTCCAGGCACTTCAAAACCCGGCCCCTTTGGGTCGGAACTCTCCTCTTTCGGATGCACAGGGTGGCTCTCTATTTGTCCACTAACCGATTGTTTGTCTGCCTTAAAGCACTTGGGAAGCACTGCCACTGTCAGATCCTGGGGCTTTCATTTTCCACCACAGCCACGCACTTTCACTGTAACCCTCATGCAGGGCCATAACATGGGAATTTGCCCACCTACCCCTGCTTTTTTGTCGTCCCAGTGTGAATGGTCATTTGCAGAGACATCCAGCATCAGGTAGATACTCTTTGTCCAGTGCCTGGAAACATCTGGGCAGTGTTTGTCTGGTTGTACCTTGGGTGCAGGACTAGTATTTGACAGAACCATTCCAGGGCAACGTCTAATAAACCAGCAACAACAATCAAGTCTTTTGGATGGCAATCCCAGCATCAGCAGGCATCAGCAGCAGCTCTGTCATGCTGGGGAAGGAGTCTGACAGCTGTACAGCAACTGCCAGAGGTGACAGCAATGCCTTGGCCACTGCACCAAGAGAGAGCTCATCACAGCTGCTCCTGGGGAGCAGAGTCCTCCCTTGTGGACCTGGAGTCACTTTGGGAAAGGTAGGTTGTCATCATAGCATCAGAGACTGCAGGTATGGAAAAGGCAGCAGCTGACCTGATGGCAAATTCTCCTGCAGGATGGGCCAGGCCAACCAGCAAGGTCTGGCTGCTGTTCAGCAAGGGCAACTGCAGCCCAAATACACCAAAAATCAGCACAGCAGCTGGAGCAGCACCCAGAGGTCAAAGGCAGCTTGAGTATTGGGGGCCAGGAGAATGTGACCCTTTCCATACAGGTTTCAGATGCTGACAGAGAAAGAAAAGAACCTACAGTAAATGCAGACAAATTTCAGTCAAAAACAGGATTCAGTGATGGGTTTTGTATGAAGTGATGGGAGCCTTTCACCTCTGGAGCAAATTCTTCAGAGCAGTAGATTTTCTGTCCCAGTGCCTTCAAACCCTGACAGGAGGCCCTTTGGGAAGGAAGGGTTTAGACAAAAGAAACAAGGAGAATTCCCTCAGTTACCCACCAGCTTACACAAAGTGACTGAACAGCTGCTTTTTGACTTAAAATCTCTCCCTGGCTGTGCTTGAGCTGCACAGCTCTTTGAGGTGTGACAAGTAGACCTGCCTCAAGTACCATAGCCTCCATGTGGGTGGGGACAATGGGACAAGTGACTCAGGTGGTTTCATAATCTGTCATAGCAATAGCCAGCACATGCACTCTATCAACCCTACCATCTCTAGTTTGCCTATGGAGCATCAAACCACATGCTACAGCAAGCAAATAAAGTTTGCTGAGGAGCATTTTTCTGTTCTTGACCTGTATAAAGGGCAGCACCATCAGTTGCTTGTCTCAGAGAAGTGTTTGAGTCACAGGAGCAGTGGAGGTGACTATATCTACTCAAAGAGAGCAGTCTTCTGATTCAGCAGCTAATTACAAAGTCTCTCACACAATTGCTCATGGACTTTCTCCCCTGCTGGGATCATAAGACAGAAGGCAGATCCATGTGTCATCATTCAAAGGACCTTCACCAGGGTAACAGCAACTGTACTTTAATCCCTGGGCACAGAAGCAGCTGCCTGCAGGTAGGACCTTCAGGGCCAGGGCAGATATCAGTTGTCCACTGGAAACTATAGAGGCCTCCCTCTCTCAGTATTCCTCAGAAACACCTCCTACTTGTAAACAGCTCAGCAAAGGCTCTCCCAACTAAGCCCGCATTTTCCCAGTAATTCCCTGGGGAAACTAGTACACATCAGCTCACAAGTTCATTTGCTCGTGCTGAAGGGCAGTTCCATGACTGAGAGCTCACCTAGAAGCCCCCTGTGATGCCAGAGACCTCCATCTAGGCCAAAGCATGCCTCAGGCAAACACACTAATAAATACTTCCAAGAAAATCCAGCCATCACACATTTACTTCCATCTGCACTTGAATCCCCTCAACCCTGGACCACAGCTCTGTTCCCTTCATCCAGAGGCTTCATACCTGATCTGACCCCAGCTCTAAGGCAGGATGAATGAAATTACCTCTGAAATTGCATCTGAAATCCAGGGAACTTGAAGCAAACACAAACCAGAGTGGGGCGCTTTGAGTAGTCCACAGGTCCTGAGGATGAGTTTTCATCTAGCACCATGCATACAAGGTTCACAAGAGGATTTATGGATGGACAGAGAAGAGGGCAGAGAGCAGCAGGAACTGGTGATAGCAGTGTATCCAGAAAGGGAAAGCCTTACTGCTCTTTAGTCCTGTCCTTCCCCGTGGAAATTGGGCATTACATCTCCACCCAAAACCCAGCAGGCATGATCCTTTCTCTCAGCTGGCAGGAGGTAAGAGTCGCTGTTCTCAGCAGAAAGCTGAGGTAGGGAGGTTGGGAGGGAGGTAGGTAAAGATGTTGTTGCTCTGGACACCACAGGTACATGGTCTAGGAGACCTCTGCTTCCAGATCTGTGTGCAGACTGATGACATCAAGCCAGCAAAGGACAGGGATTAGTAACCCCTTCTTTCATCTGAGGGAGGGAGACTCAAACCCACTGGGTTTAGTGCTGCAGGAACATGGAAATACCCAGACAAAAAACGAAGCTGGCAACAAGTTACAGTCCACACGTAGTAAAGCAGAGAGTAGAACAGGCAGGGAGCTAATTCAAGTAAAAGCAGAGCCTTTGAAAAGGGACAAGTTTTGAGAAGAATTTCACATTCAAAACTGACCACAGCAGAGAGCTTTGTGAGTTTTCTGGACAATCCTTGGAGGGCTGGCTTCATCTGATTGTTATAAAGACAGGGAAATTCTGTAGGTAAATGTATCTGTTCTCAGTAGTGTTAGACATGCCTCATCAGCTTGATTTCCTAGTTGTACGACTTCCCTATGGTACTTATATATCAGAAAGAGCAAGAATGCTTATAGATGTAAACACCACAACTGCCTAAACCAGCAGGTGACACAAGGCAAGAAATATAAGCTTTCTTTCTAATATACCACATTTAAAGAGATAAGGTTAAAAGCAAGAATTTCTTAAATGGATAAGAACATATACTGAAAATAAACTTTATTTAATAACAATTCATTAAAAGCTTCTCCCACCATTATTTTCATCAGTTTTATTCAGAGTTGAATATGAAAGTGAGGCAAGCATGGTGTCTTACCAAACTCCAGCCCTAGGCAATGTGCTAGATGAAGCCAAGGACACTGTCACCTGCCTGCCTGTAATCTCACCAAAGTTATACTTTGTTAATGATCCAGGTACTTGGGTCTCCATTTCCAGGATGAAATACAAGATCTTACTCATAGGTTAGTTTGAGAAGATTTCTCCCCAGAGAGGATTGGAATCAGCCAGGCTTTGTTGGGCCAAACTGCCAATATCCTTGGGTTTCCTAGTTGGTGCTCTCTTTACTCTTTCAGAAGCTGTTCTCCCATTAACTGCTGTGTAACTTTGTCTCCCAGATCGAGGACCTCAGGGCAGTCAGTAGAGCCCCCAAAGCTGTATTCCTTCTAGTATTCAAGCTATTTTCCTGTGTGTTTTGGGAAAGGTACAGCCAGGTGACACTGGCAAGGTGCTTTCCACCCTTACTCACAGGTAACTTTTTTCCTGTCAGAAAAAGGGGAGTCAGCATATGGCAAGAGAAGAAAAACACCTTTCTGGTACTTGTGTCACTCAGGAGAAAATCATTTTCACATGCTCATGTTCCCTGTAAGTGGTGGGATCAAAGCAAGAGGTTTACAGACAGACACCTTGCTCCGCCAGTGAGTCCCATGGTTTTAGAAGTGCAAGATCCAAGTGCAGCTCCAGTAGATGACAGAGCTCCTTGGCAAGGTGCAAAATAGTTGCTGTGAGGAAGGATTTGGACTGCTGTGTTTTCTGCAGTAGCTGGAAAGGTGCTATCCTGGGCAGCATAAGCAGATGGAGCCTGAAGGCACAGGAGATGAACAAGACCCATCTCTCCCTTTCTGGGAGGCCAAGGCAGCCACTGACCTGCAGTGCCTTCACAGCTCCCAACCTGAGCCAGGCCTGATCCACCTCGCCCATCAGTTCTGCCTCATTGACCACACACAACCTCTTCCAAATGCTGCTGTAAACAGCAGGCTCTTGGAGGGGGCTGGAAGGTGGCATTGGTAAGGTTCATGAGCCACCTCCTGGCTCTCTCCTCTCCAAGCACAGCCACATTGCCATGTGGAGGAAACCTTTGGCAGCTGTCTTGTGCTGGGAGACAGGGCTTGTTGAGCTTGGCTGAGTAATCCCAGCCACTCCTGCCACTGCAGCTGCATGCATCCTTGTTCTCCCAACCTAAGGATCGCTGCCTCGCTGAATCACCCCATTAAATTGCTAATATCTTATTGTTCTTTAAGATTTCGAAACTTGCTGCGAAACATTTACAGATAATTTTTTTTTGCCTGCAGTCACTGTGCCTAATGCCCAGTCATTGAGTGCCATATGTGTTTATATGCACTGCAATTTTCCACTTGATTACATTTTACCACAAACACTTTCATCCACTCCGCAAAGACAGCAGCAACACATCCATAATGTTCAGAGCAGCCCAGACAGACAGAGCTCAGACACAAATGTCTCCACTGGATGGGCACTGCAAAATGTGAGATTCTTGAAACCAACTGACCCGGTCTCCAATTCTGAAGTCTCCGAGGGCACAAACACCTCAGTCACCTAACAGAATGTGTAAAGTTAACTTCATGCTCTGGCTTTCCCATTAAGCACCAGGTGCTGCTTGTAAGTCTGGAACAGCTACACGACGTGGACATGCTTGCCAATAACCAAGAATATCTTAGATTTTCCAGGAGACAGGGAATGACCCAGACTGCTACAAGGTTGATTAGCACCTGAACCTGAAAAAAATCATTGGGACAGCAACAGTGCAGCATGCAGCGCAGACAAGTTCTGAAATTAGATCCTGAATCCTGAAAAGTAGAGGCAAGTTCTCATTCAGCCTTCAGCTAACTGGACATAGTCCAGCTTGTCCATTGTGGGGGATTTCAGCTCCTGAAGGCTACATTTTCCCATTTGCAACTAAGCAAGTCACCTTGTCACCTCAAATAGCACAAAGCATCCTGGTCAGAAGGTCAGCTCCTACCTGGGGACAGGAGTCCTTTTAACTTCACCTGGCTCAGGGCCACAGCAGTGCTGGTGCAACCAGGTGTCTTCCAGGAGAGGAGAGGTAACATGATCTACACAGCAACATTGGCACCCCCATGTGAGCTTGTTCTTTTCACCAGTTCAGCACAGCACAGAGCAGAGAATGCCAGCTCAGCTGCAGCAGTGAGCCAAGCCTCAATACTGTGCTGATGTGGCAATGCTGCTTTTGCTTCTACAGTCCTTGCCCTGGGATGTCCCATCCTCTCCACTGCCTGGTGTGGACACTCACTGTGGGGAAGTGGCACATCTGGCACGTAACAATCAACAGCTCTCAATCCATTACCATCCACCTGAGCCTGCATTGCTGACCGGCTCTGACAGATGTGAGGCTAGTTTGGTGGGGAAGCTCCTCATAACTCTGGAAAGAAAGTAGCCCACAACATCCACAAAAGACTTTACATAGAGAAATATAATAACCTGATACTTCCCTTACATCCGAGGTTATCTGGGATAACCTGTGCCTTCAGATCAATGTGCAGACTGTTTCTTGTGTTAGGTCCAAGAAGGAAATGTTACTACCTCTTACTGGATGCAAACTGTCCAGGGACAGGCCATTTTCTGCTGCTAATGAACATCTTCCATCATTGACCAAACTCGTGGGAGCAAACATAACCACCCTAAACTGGAGAAGAGGCACTAAAGCTGTTAGTGGTCACTAGTCAGGCAGCCCAAAGCCAGTGTTCCTCACCCTGGACCCATGAGCACAAGTCTGCAGAAGACGAGGCAAATGAGTGAGCCTAGCTGCCAAGAAGGGCCACCACTGTTCTGCCAAGCATTTACAGCCTCTCTTTCAAGAACACAGATTAGCACCACCAGCACAAAATCAATATTTACTTGAGAGAAATGCTGGTTGAGAGAAACCCAGCAGTGACCTTGGCAGAGGCCACTCCCAAGACATGGGGCAGCATGTCTGTCAGAGGGAGCACACACTGCCTGCTGGAAAGTGCCTGTTAACTCCTCTTTTGTTTGAGACTTCCTACCTTCCAGACATCTGATGCAGTCAGCCCTCAAGGGGCAAAGGTGTTTATTCCAGATGAGTTCATTGCCCTCCCTTGGGACTCTGGCTGGTTTATGTTTTTACATCTCTACCTAAAAGGCAACTTTTTTTGAGGAGAAAACAAACAACAGGAGGTGTAGGAGTGAGACTGTGTTTTTTCCTTGACTGCTTCACTGAACCCATTCAGCCTGCTGCTAAAACTCCCATGCCTCTCATGTATGGCAAGAACTCAAGTTCAAATGGCAAATAATATGAGGGTGTGAACTTCCTAGACTCAGTTGGGAGCTATCACCTGCCTGGCTGCTCCTCACAGAGGAGAAGCTGCATTGAGCTTTGGGGTTTGGCCCTGTTGCTGCCTCCATCCCATTGCAGGATGTGGTGACTTCAAAGCACAGCTCATTCTATCCACCATGCTCCTTGGTCTAATAAAGAGTTGGAACAGTCTCATGCTAGGGCCTTTTATCTGGGATGAGCCTAATAACTCTCTTGTAGGCTCAGCTCAGGGCTTATTTACTTGTTTAATGTGTGAGACTAGAGAGGATCCCTTGAGTCAGTGTACTGTCTCCTGCCTTGCAATACCTGACCACCTTGTCCCAGACCTTTACATCACATTCCGACTTCTAGCGCATCACCTATGACTTCTTTCTCTCCTTGACAATCTCTTCTGCTTCTGTAAATGTTAGTTACAATCCATCACCTTGCACAAAGGGTCCCTAGATATCTCCAGCACCCCTAAGCTGAATGGTTATTATTACCTCTCATTCCCACTGTGAAGGATATCAGCTTTCATGCATAAGAGGGAAAAGAATAATTCCATATGTACAGCATTCCTCGGTTCCATGCTGATGGGACAGTGGGTACTGTAAAGCTTGATAACAGCAGATGATAAAACCCTTTTGGGAACATCATGCACCTGATGTACCCCATTTTCATCCTAGTTAGGTAACAGGGCATTTGCAAGAGCATGTACTGTGGCTTCTCAGGCTGGAGGTGAATGGAAGGCATCCTTGTGACAAGTCCAGGTGAAACCATGAGAGTCTCAGAAGCAACTTCATTCCTGCACATGACAAAAGGGAGTTTCCTAGGAAGACTTCCCATCCATCTGTAAAATCATCCCCCTTCTTTATCCCTTGATGATCTCAGCCTGCTCTTCTTTCTCCTCTGACAGCTTTTCCCTCCAGCCACTCTGCTGGAGGCTGATATTATCCTGAGAAGCCAAATTTCTTCTCAACTGCCTTTGCGCTGAAACCAAGATTTGAAGGAGAGCCTGAAGAGAGGGAGGGAGCAATGTATGACACATTCAAGCTATAGGGAGGGAGCAATGTATGACACATTCAAGCTATAGGGAAATCATATATTCATCACAGCTAATGGGGGCCCACATGGCACCCCAACTGGATGCTGCCCCAGTACCTATTTCCCAGCTGACTCTGCTGGAGTCTCCCCCCTGCTCCCCTCCCCATGTTTCTGGCGGTGTCACTCCAAGTGAAGTGGGCTGATCTGATTGGCGAGAGAACACGAGGGGTGTCAGAGAAGGTGCTCACAGACATTTCTTGGCTGCCTCAAGGAAATAAAGGCCATCGCTGAGCCTGTCAAAATGATTAATCGCTTACAGAGAATGAGGGGGAGGAGGGAGAGGGAGGGAAAAGGAACGGGAGGAAGGAGAAGAGAAAGACAGATGGGATGGGGAGAGCTATAAACAAATAGCAAAAGCAGGAGACACAGGATTGCCTCTGTGCTAGGGAGGAATTGGAAGCAAGAGGCCCCAGGCTGTGCTTGGAGTGAACTGGTGGCAGATGAATGGGTCCTTCACAGCCCCAATTCCACTTGGAGATTCCTTCCTCAGGTGTGCACCACTCCCAAACACAGGCTCAAAGAGCACTAAGGCCGGCTCCAGCAGAGCAGGGTCACACCTGACAGCCCAAGTAACATGGCCCTGTGATGCCTCAGTTCTGCAGATCTTTGCAGTTCCCCTGAGCTGACAGACCAGAAGCTTATTACCTCAAACGACAAGCAAGGCCTTGCCTCCAGCTCCACAGCCTGTAGTGGCTGGCATTTCACCCAAATACCCACCAGCACCAGTAATTCTTTGCTGCCAGAAGGATTTCAACCCAGTGAAACACAGATGGTTGGGAGCAGCTTCTGAATGTCAGAGGTCCTGGCAGGGGAACTTGCAGCAGAATCAGCCCATTGCCTGTGGTGCTAATCTCTTCCACAGAAACTACGCCCTTGGATGCTATTATAACCCCATGTGCCCTCTCTGTGGGCACAAGGACTGTCCTTTTATAGAAGCAAACTATTTGACCTCACCCCTTTAGCTGCTTTCAGCTCAGCTCGAGCCCTCACACAGCTCACTGCATGAGGCCAGCAGTGCTTAAGCAGCTCAAGGGGCACAGAGCATGCAGCAGATCTTGTAACACAGATTACCTACACACAGGAGAGCCTCTCTTCCTGGCTTCCCAAGAGGTTAACTTACATCCAAAGGTCTTCCCCATCAAGGCATTATATGGCAAATCCTGACTATTCAGGGAAAAAACAAAACAACACAGCTGACACTGAGACAAAAGTCACACTTGTGCTCCTGCCATCCAGTACAGTGACCTTTCCTACAGCAAAGGCAATGCCCTGCCATATCAAAGTCTGGGATTGCTCAGGGTTTGCTGCAAGTTTGTGAAGTGAATTCTGACCCCACTACCTACTACACCACAACCTACCTTCCCCCTCTACAAAGAGCATGAGGTGCACTCCTCCAAATGTAAACACACATTTAAAATGTTGCTGTGAATGAGAAGCAGCCTTTCACTTGTGTTCAAGAGGGAATAAAAGTCACTACCTGATATATCTCCTCATCCTAAGCAATGTGACCAGTGATTCTCCTAACTTCTGTCATGATGAGCTCTGGATGAAAAGTCCTGTTGGACCCTGTCCTGAGATCTACTGTTTTCTCTTTCATTTGAGTTCTTGTGGTGAACACTAGCCATAGGAAGAGAGTAAAAATCCAAGCTGCTGTCATTTGTCTGAGCTCAGAGCCAGCTGGGAATGAGACAACATGGCTTCAGCTCTCCCCTTTTTATCTGTTTTGATTTCCAGTCACAGAAAGAAGAATCACCCTGATGGAGCCCTTCACCTCAAGTAAATGACCCAGCCTTGCAAAGACAGGAACTGCCACTGAAATCAATGGATCCAGTAAGCTTAAGTCTTTGGATGAACCAACCAACTTTGTATGCCCTGCAAATGGTCTGTCAGGTTAGAGCCGTCGATTTAATTAGAGGCAATGTCTCTTCATGCAAACTATACCAAAATGTTTAACTTGACAAGACCATGAATGACAGCTGTAGGAAAAACAAGTTAACATAGATTTCATATGTACGGTAACTTGATCAAAGCCCACAAAACCCAAACAAATGCATATAGTGGATTGTGCATGACTGGATGATGCGGGTAAGACAGCAAATGACAGACACAGAGAAGTCACCACTGCCTTCTTTTCTTTACCTGTCATGCAGTCCATCAGGTTCCTCCTCGCTCTTGTAGAAAATGACATTGTCAGGAAAAGAGCCTGAAAATGCTTTCATGTTGCCTATCCTAAGCTTTCTGAGTGCCAGTCAAGGCCCCTGCCTGCTCTCTTCCACACCACAAAACTGCATGCAAGATGTGGAGAAAGGAGACAGAAAATTTAAGACGTTGTTTCTGTGTTTTTTGCTGTCAGTTTGTGGCCAGCCACTGAGATGGAAGTGCAAAGTGTCAGTGGGGGCAGAAGTGGTCTCCTAGATATGCTCCCTCCCTTACTAAGTAGGTTATCTGAGAATCACTGAACAGGGCTGGAAGGATTTTGCAACCCTGCCTTCCTCTCCAAGCTGTCCAAGCCAGACAAAACCCTCTTTGCTGCTCTGTACCTAGGCAGAGATGGCTCTGTGGAGCAACAGGAGCACTTAGTTATGCATCTTGTGGACTTCACTGTGGCTCTAGTGGCTGCCTCCATTGTTTGTGGGATATTCTCCCCCCCTTTCCTCCTTCTAACAAAGATTCTGATTAATGATCGCTCATTCCTAATTGTCAAATTTCTTTTCCTTCATCCTGTGTCTAATCACCAGTGACAGAAGCCATTACGCAAATGAGAGCAGACGACTTCCCACAACTGTTCTCGTTGGTAAAAGCCTTGTAATTTAAAGCTCTGATTTGTAGAGGAAAGCTGCGTTTCCCCAAGGCGTCCGGGCATCTGTTCCACTCACACTCCAAGAGCCTCGACTTCCGTTCCCCCCTCCCCCCACAATTAGTCCTCTGCTTGCAACAAATATTTGACTTTTCGAGGCAGTAATTAGAACTTACTTTGCATGTGTTTGTCACAGTAACAGCATCTTTCCCTTTCCTTCTAGGCAGCACCAATGCAGAGAAGCGCCCAGGGAAGATGGCAGCTTCAGGGCTTCCAAGGACATTGATGGGAGAGGTGCTTTCTCTTCCAAAACAGGAACAGAAGATGAAGACCAGAAGCAAGAGTGAAGGAAAGCTTCTCAAACACATGAGGCAGAAATGCATTTCTCTTAAGTGTAAAAACACATGAGCAAAGGCAGTGCCTCTGCTGCAGTTGCTGCTCTGCTTCCAGGGCTGAGACCATGCATTAACAAAGGCCTACCAGGAGATTGCTGAGACCCTGAGAGCACTAACCCCCCCTTCGAGGGCTTTAAACACAGTTGGTTGTCTTCAAGGTCAGCTTGGTCATTGATAAGAGCCGTTGCAAACAAAAGAAGTCTCAGCCCGGGCCTGCCCCTCTTTCTCTCAAGAGCTGCTTTGATGCGAAAGGTGACCCCTTGCCCCTCAGCTGAGTTAGACTGCCCCTGCACTGCAGCTGTGTCTGATACTTCCTCAGCCTGATCCTCACCTTGTGGCTTCGCCTTGGACCTGATTTATCACTCCAAATTTCCCTAAGCTGAGCATGACCCTGATCAACAAGGGCGTGAACAAGTGGATCAGTTCTAAAACCCACGTGCTTCTCTTTACACAGGAAAGATCCTGCAGCTATGATTTACAAAGATTCTTCTCCTCAAAAGAATCCCACTTTTTAAGGAACAAGGAAATGAGGAAAAAAAAAAGAGAGAAGAAAGGTATTAAGGGACCTCAGTTAATAAAATAAAACAAGACTAAAAGTACAAGTGAAAAATCAGGCCTCTGACCTAGTTTTCAAATGACACGGTTCTCACCCCTCAGTTTCCTCTGCTCTTTACACAACCTAAACATTTCTGACCTTTGTGATGCTACCTGTACGTTATCTAAGAGGCAAGTGCAGAGCAGGAAGGATCAGACATAGCAGATCACAAAGTTCAGTGGAGCAGAAGCAAGGGTGTTCAGAGATGATCCCAGAAGGCACAGGAGGGAAGGGTGAGCACCCAGTCAGACTTCCTGCACTTGGGCTTTCCTTCTTCCTTCACAGCCATGCTGACCCCCAAGGGTGTGAGGAGAGAATGCCATTTGGGGTAGCCCAGGCTGAGGCATCTCTCTCTCCCAGCACGCCAATATCCCTCACCTACTATTCAACTCTTCTCTGTTTTACTGTATCTTAGCCATTTGGCAGAATTAGTCAACATTTCACCAATGGTTAGATTTCAATGCTATAGAGTTAATATTACCATCAAACAACTTGTGTTTACTAGGTAGAGGAGACTCCACCTCCCAAGGCTACTAACATACAGCACAGGTACACACAGGAAGCTTCTCCCAAAATCTCCGTGACAATTAATTGAGTTCTTTAGGCCTGGTTGTGTAGTTTGCTCCATCACCCAGTCAGTGACCAGAGTGTGGTGACACCATTCAGGTCAGCAGGAAGGGGAATCTTTCCCTTCCCACCAACACTACCTTGTTGACAGGGTACAAGGACACCATCTTATTCCCAGCTCTCCTTTCAGGCTTATGGAACTAGCATGGAGAAAGTTGTAAAGACACATAACAATGCAACTGGTATTGCTGTTTTGAAGGCAGTTCTGGAGAACAACAGCCCTCACCAGCAAGGAACACAAGCGGAGTTGTCAGACTGAAAGGTAGCTTTATACGCACATATCCTCACAGAGCTCTTCTACACAGCCACTCACAAAATAAAACCACACCATTCTGTTGTTCAACATTGGTTGTATTTAAGAACTACACTTCAGAAGGTACCATGTGTTTGTCACACCCCACCCCCTGCACACACACCCCTAGCAGAGAACACACAGCTTCCCAATACCACGGCAAGGGGCATTGAAAGCACAAGGTGAAAAGGGAGGGGGAGGGGAGTCAGTCCATCAGTGCATTGTAAATGAGCTTTCACAAAGTCAAGTGCAGCAAAACCTGTTCAGACACTTTAAAAGTTAGACCTTTGGCAAATAAAAGAAAAAAAAAAAAGGATCCTAAAAGTTCTCTAAGTACCATTCTCTCTCCACATGGGATATGAATTCCCACCCTGAGCTTCAAGAGTTGATGGTGTCTAACAAGCAGTACTGAAGACTACCATGTGCTGAATAAATAGCACAGAAATGGGATTTAATTTGAGCATCTTTCAACAAAGGGTACGTGCCCAAGATTCCTGGTTAGGCCTTGCGTTTTGTTTTTTATTTTTGGGTTTTTTTTTTTTTTTTGGCCAGTCAGAAGCTTCTTCCCCAGTTGTCTAAAGGCTGAGCACTGGTAAGCATCCAGCTGAGTGACCTTTGTCTGGATCTAAACACACCTCTGGAGAGTCTGCAACATGGCAGTCAGACTACTCAGTGACACGTATTTCTTGAACAAGGACCCTGTAGCTGCCAATTAAACTTCATTTATTCTGACCAGTAAAGCAGCCAGAAAACTTGCCTCAGGACCTTCTCTCTGAGAAGCCTTTCACTTTTGTGAAAGACAAGCCCACTGCAAGTTGTGCATGAACTCTCCCAGCAAAAGATGGGACCTGAGACCAAAGATGGAGCACTTCTCAAGTTGCATGTTACACCTTTATCAGAACCCACATCAGAACAAGCCCAGCACAACAGGAAAAACACTGTGAAGTCTCAACAAAACAAATTCTACACTTTTTGGGATGAGATACGTGGGCTATGAAACAGCTTCTCCCACCTCTAGCTCTTGGGACCCATTACAACCGCATCAAAAATACAACACCTTTGCACCACCCCCCAAACCAGGGACAGCAGTGCAGCACACCTTAGGGAATAAAAAGCCAGCTTCCACATGAGCCTAAGGCTTCTGCATGGAAGAGGAGAAGCAGGAAAGCAAAGTTATTTTTCAGAGTGATTACTAAGGACTTAAACAGAGGCTTATCTGGTTCCTGTGCTCTGGTCTTGTCACTTCTCAGTCTGCCATGTCAAGTCCCGGAACACAAAAAGGATCAAGATAAACTTAATCACATTTGAACAAAAAGTCCTGAACTCTTTCACATGACTGTACAAGGAAGAGAACCACACACTGGCATGGATTTAACTGATGGACAGGAGCCACACAAAATCACACAAACATGCGCGCCTGTGCGCAGCCACACACACTTGAGTTCTTGCAGTTTCAGTAAAAAGAGCACTTTCCTGTGTTAGTCTCAGGAGCCAGCACCCCTGTGGGGAGAAGTGAGGCTCTGTACCTGTCTGACACTGTGTTTTGACAGCTGAGCTCAGCATCCCTTGGAAATTTAATTTTAAAATGTGGCTTAATCATTCAAGATTTGGAGAGTGCCCTGGCATTTATGCATCTCCCTTCATAATGCTACACCCCCTTTTAACCATACTGCAGCTTCAGAAGAGCAGGAGAGAAGCCTTCACTCCCCAGAAATAGCTGTCAGAAAGGAGATTTATCTAGACTCAAACAAGACAGATGTAGATGTTATTTGGAGAGCATAGGATTTGGTGCTCACACACTAGATAAATTCATTCTGACCTCTACCCTGTACTACATCCCAAGTGTAGGTGTCTTAGGTTGAAGTAACTGAATCATTTGTCCAGTTGCTCAACACACACAGGCCATCTCACATGTTCGTTTCCATTAATACAAAAAGGTGCCGGAGTTGAGCAGGGACAGGTCCTCTAACAACAGAGGCCTGTGAAATCTAACATTTCCCACCTTATATCCACTGCTGGCACCAACATACAAACCCAGCCAGGAGGTCCAAACTCCATGAGGCTGAGAAAACAATATTGCTCCTGGTTATCCTCCAAGCTCTTCTTCATATGCCTGAAAATCCTGAAGTAACACATCCAGAAGCCATGCTCCTTGTTGTGGCAAACAGGGCAGAGGGAAGAAAATAAACAAGTTAGTGAGCATGAATCCAGCTTCCAATAAGTGCAGACTCTTTCTTGGGAGGTTCAGTTAGATGAGAGTGGAGGATGAATAGGGTACTAATGGTTTTGCAGTTCCAGAAGCCCCTTTACTGTAGTGGGGCCAGGATAGGCCAGGAAACCCATCAGTCTGTTAAGTGCTGCGTGCAATACTAGCGCTCAGTATCTTCCATTGCTTGTGAACAAAGCAGCTCCCATCAGCCAGGGGCACCAGGCATTAGTCATACCGGCCCTTAATCATCATATTCAACAAGGGACCCACCTGTTCAAAGCAAAAACAGGTCATTAGCCAGGACAGTTACACAGAAATGGCAGTGTAGAGCCTGCTCCCTCTGCATCACAGAGCCCAAGATACATCTAATCACTTTTGAAGTATTTCCTAGAAAAACACTAGGGCACCCGCGAACACATTCTTAAAATACTCTACCAAAACTGCAGGTCTCTGTCAACACGTGACTTCAGGTGACACCAAAACAGTCCATCCAGAGTGGAAACATGCTTGAAACATTTTCACTTCCCACCCATCACTTTTTCTAGGATTTCTAAGGAGATGCTATTAGAGGGAGTCAATAGTCATCACGGGTTGCTTTTTTCAGGGCAGAGAAGGAACATTCTCACTCATTGAATCCTCTCTGGTCCCTGGGGTCAGTAATAAGGGGGCTACAACTGATGATTTTGCTAAGGTTTTTTTTTTTCAGTCAAGACCACTCCCACATCTCAGCACTGCCTAATCACAGAGGGAAGTTCAGAATGCTATGGCAGTAAAATAATCTCAGGGGAGAGGCTGAAGAGGAGTTTCTGAGCAGTAGTAAAGATCAGAGACCACAAAAACATTTCTATCCTCGACTCGCATTTCCACTTTCAGATGATCAGACCTTCAAAGGCATACTCTTAGTACCTCAGTCTTTTCAGACTTAGTACCTCAGGGTTTTTTTCTTTTTATATACCAGATGGTTAAAATTGCAAAGAATTCAGAGATGAGCAAGACACATGTTAAAGATGAAGCATATGACTTACTAGAGGAGATTTCTGTTGTTTAAGAGACTTGGACTCAACAGGTGAAGCAGTTTCTTTTTTTTTTTTTTTATTGTTTTTGCAAATAATGGGTATCATTGCTGCACAGAAGGCTAAGGAGTGTTTGGAAACAACACTTTCCTGGGAGTGCCCAAAGTACACTTTTTCCCACATACAAGAATGACTACTTCATTCTTGGTAGTAGTCCTTTCCAGAACTGTAATTTTAAGAGCCTGCCTTTTTGTAAGCAAATAACCTTCTGAAGACTGCAGGAAGAACCAGCAAAGGGCAATCCTGCTTTCTCCCACCCTCACTGTGGCACCTAGAGAGCCAAGTCACTTGAGCTGTCACCTCAAGTTCGTGCATTATGCCTTAATGATTTCAACAGCAGTGACCACATAGTTCTTGTACATACCTCCTGTGGATTTCCTAAGGCTTCTCCCAGCATCTTCTCAATGTTCCTCATTATCGCCACTTTCTGATGAGCCTTTAATGGATACTCAATTCTCTTTGGGGTTGGGGCACCCTGAAATATCAAAAAGAGCTCATTTGCATGCTTCCTGTATTGGCAGCTTATTCCACCTTCCCCCAGTGCCCAGTTCTTCACACACAACTCTGAAGACGAAAAGTAGCTTCCAGAAGCAAAGGACTTGGTGCCATGAAGTTCTCATATTGCCAGTGTGTGCCAGCACATCTCTACCTGAAAAAAATCCTCTGAGATGGAGCTATCCAAGCTGTGCTTGTACTCACCTTGTACCAGAAGTTCACAGTGATGGTAATCCCCCCATTCAGGAGAGACTCAATGTGGTGCCACCTGCATGGAAATCACATAAAAAAAGAAAAGAAACTATTGCTGTAGCTTATAGTGAAATCCCTTGGATGATGAATTCAGAAAGCACTATACAAGCCTATATACCTCCTGAATCAAGACCTCAAAACTTCTGGAAAGCTCTCCTTATTGAAATATACATCCTTTTCTCACACATCTTAGTGAGTACATGTACAATTAATGTGGTGTCAGGGAGAATTACTATTCAGATCCAACAGACAGGAATTAAAAGCATACTTGCCCAAGATATCACAGAAAATATCACAGTTGCTGGAGAAATAAAAACTAAATACTCTTAAGAGCCAACCCAGCACTAAGTAGAAAACATTTTAAACCTCTGGTTTTTATCACAGTGCAGTCCTGCCATCCTTCTTACCAGTACATAGGTATGTACAGCACATCCCCAGGACCCACCACCGTCTCATAGCCAACCACATTCTGGAAGTTCGGAAACTTCTCATAGTCAGGATTGTCAAAGTCCACCTAATAGAAGAAAACACAAAGAAACTCAGAACTTCCTGCAGTGACAGTCCTCATTATTGGCTCTCAGTGTCACATCATCCTAGTCTTCCCTAAAATGGCTTTTACATTCCTATTTGTATCTTAACGTCATTGCGAGGTCCTGCAGTACCCTCCAAGTACCATATAGGTAGGAATCTTGCCATTTGTCCACCAGCAGATCTGTGTTTGACCAAGTGATCAATAAAACAGAACAGAGAAGGTAGCAGCTGCAGCCCCGTTGTGCTGTAAGTAAGAAGGTTTTTATGGCCCTAGCACTTGTGAGTTGGGACCAGACACAAAGAGAAAACCACCAGTCCTTCCACCAATGCATTCCCCGCTTAACAAATCTGAATAGAGGTTTTGCAAAAGCTCAGCAAGTGTTTTGCAGCTTTAACTCCAGGCAGCTTCCTCCCACCTAGCATCTTTATACATGCCCATTTCTGGCATGGAGTAGAGAACAGATCTGCTACTCTCACCTGGCTCTGTCTGTCGCACGGATGGTGCACAGGATAAGGGTAGAGGCATTCAAACTGATCAGGAGGAAACAGGATACACCTCTTGTAACCCTTTATCTGAGCAAAGAAGTTCTGTTGCTCATCATAGTGAGCTGGTGTCACATTCCCTACAGAGAGAAAAGATAATCAAGACACTCTCATGTACAGGTATGAAAAAGAAGCAAGTTACATTCCTTGCTAAAGACAGAAAATATACTCCCACATATTCAGAAACTAAACAAGGAAAATGACAACAGGAATGTTACAAACTGATCACTCTATCAGTCAGCCTTTATTGAGCAGTTGCTACTCCACTTAATTTCCATTCTAAATCCATACTCAGCAACTTATGCTCTACAGGATTAGGATTTCCAGCGTGTTTCAATGAACAGCAGATGCTGAATGCTGATGGGAAGCTTTTTCACAAAATACTTTTTTTAAATGACAAGTTGTGGAACAGACTGTCAAACATTATTAGTCTAGAGAAAAGGAATTCAATGGTTGGATTTGAAAAAAGTCCTCGAAGTTTTGCAATTAAACAAGCAAACAATCTCTGTCACTGGAGCTCCCAGTAGCACTCGCTCAAGTCTGATTAATAGTGCTTGACTGTTGCCACTAGATCTTAAATTTAATCAAATCTTTAAATACAGTGGAGTGTTTTGTACCCCTCACAACTGTTTTTCAGGCTGTCTGCCAATTCAGATATTACTCTCTTGGCCTGCAAGAATAAGATAACAGTTAATCCTGTAACTTCATTAATAGATCACTAACTGCTCTAAAGATATTCCTTTTTCTAGCACATGCTGGTTCACAACAATTCCTTGGTTCTTGTGCATAACCTGTTAATACGATTTTAGTGATTATATGGTCTGCAAGGAAGTGCTAGTCCACTGATTTTATACTGTGTTCTCTCAGCTAGTAAAACAAGTGGCAAAGACAAACTACTGTAGGTTGAGTATGACTAGGTGCAAAGGGGAAAAAAACACCCAAGTTGTGAAATTGAACAATTATAACTGAATATGTTGGCCACATTGATTACAGGCCCTCCCACTTCACAGAAAGGTGTACATTTCTTGCCCAGTTATTGAGATTACTTTCCAAGAGAATGTCCTCCTTGTCAACAGCCTAGTGGTACCTCTGTCTCCTAAGGCACCTGCCTCTAAGTCAGGCTCCACATGAATTTGGAACTATTCTATCCAGATACTTCTAGAATTTACCCATCTTCAAGTTTCCCACTGTCCTCTAGCCTTTCAAGAAAAAAAAAAAAAAGGTAATTCCTCCTCACAGTGTACTAGCTCATATAAGAAAAAAGGCTTCACAAAATAATGAGATTTCCTCCTGCGCAGACATTGGACATACTCAGAAAAACCCAGAAGTCTTACACTGTTCAACTTGCAAACCCTTCTGCATTTTGAATATGCAGGCTTCAAGCTTTTGAAATCTATACTGCCTGAAGCACACAAACAGTAAACAGATCCCAGGATATGATTAGCAGTTACTAGAAACACAGTCCCACCAGCATCACACAGAGCCTTTCCAAGGGCACACTACATTCAGGCATTCACAGTACACTCTGGCAAAATACAGGCTATTCCTTTCCTTGTTTCCTCTTTAAAACCCAAGTTAAGGTGTGACAACAGTCTCCTCCCAGTGCAAAGCTTTAAACTACCTCCTCTGAAGGAACACAGAAATTAGGGGAAAACCCATTTGAAAGAGCTTCTGGAACTGAAATATAGAGCTGCTGATGCAATCTTCTCCCTTTCTTCTCCAATCTGAGGAACTTATTTACCTTCCATGCCAATAAGAAGCAAGTTAGAAGTCAGTTGACCCCAGCCACGTTTCCCTTGCTGCTTGTTAATCCAGTTCCAATTGAAGCCAAGGAAATCCACCACAATCTTCCTTCCAACTGTGTCATTCAGTGTTTGCTGTAGATAGAGCCTGAATTGTCCAAGAGAGAAAACAGAAATCAAGTATCAAGCTTTGTCATGAACACAGACATACTCTGCCTCTTCAGAAAGATTTCAAAACAGAGACAATCTCTACTTCCTAGAGATTCTGTTCTACCACTACACAGCTTCAACACCTGTGGAAGGAAACAGTTTCAGAAAGTCCCCAAACTTTGCTGTAAGGTTTCCCAGTACAGAAGAGAACAGATCTCGCTTCAACTTGAACAATTACAAGGAAAAACCATAATTTTAAGGAAGAACAACCCTGTCACGGGGCAGGAGGAGGAAACTCTGAACATACCAGCCACTGTCAAATATCAAATATGTTCATATCTAATCCCTAGATGAATGCCATCACTCTAATGCACCTGCAATATTAGTCACCTCTTCTAGCAAAACTACACGAGGGAACAAGAGAGCTCAGGAGAGCCTGCACATTTCAGTATCGGGCTACTTAAGGCCATATTTACATTTAGACATAGAGGATCAGAGGAATTAGAGCATGTGTACCAACAATCACAGTATTACAGACCGCTGTCTGCAATGCTGGAAGAAGATGCATTTCTAAGAGTAAGGATTGCCTTCTCTCTTGGAAAAAGCACACCCAAAGCTGAGAAAGAAGAGAAAGGCACAGATGACAAGCGGGCATGGATACAGTGTTGCTTCCAATTAGGACACAATCAAGCATCTGTAAGTCCTTTGAGAGGGCTGTGACTGAAAACACTAAGGGTTGAAGTATAGCTGCTGGTAGTTGTATTCCACGTCCACTTGAAGCCCCTCAGTAACTTACAGCTGTCAGTGGCACAGGCCATCCCCACCAGTCACAGCACACGTACAACCTGGCCCTGTACCTCCCAAAGAGGGTTACCTCCAGCTGCCTTGGGATTCTGTGGGAAAGCCTGAATGCCATATAGCCTGTATCTTTTCATCAGACAACGAGCTTCTCTACCAATACCACAGTCTGCCAAAAAAAACCGTGAACCTTAATTCTTTCTCTATACAAGCCCTGCCTCACACAGAGGAGGAAAAAAAAAAATTCCCACAGACAGTGTGAACAGTTTGTTTGGTATGACTTTTCTAAAAAAGGTAACAAGGCTGCTGTCAACTAGAAGCCCTGCAGGAAAAGCAGGATTATTAAAAAGAAACAAACAAAAAGTCCGAAAAGTCCAAGACACTTTAACCATCAACACCCACTGAAAAGAAACAGAGAACACACTCCACGTATCACTTACCTCTCGGCACTCCCTTTTTGTTGTATTTCTTTGAGTCTGTCCACAAACTCGGCAAACTTCATTTCTTCCCTACTTGACTTGGGCTTGAAGTTCTTAAAATTGGCCATTTTCTTCTCATCGTAGTACAAAAACTTGTGTGTGCTGGCACTATACACTGAGAAGTCCCCATTGCCAATGTTCTCCTGGAGGTAGTCCAGGTCCCATTTCAGAGCAGGATAAACCAGATTCGTATCTGTCAGCACCACTGGCTCCTGGGGGGAAACAGGAACTTTATTGATTCAAAGACCTCTTGAACTTAAGAACAAACACATTCACTACTGCACCCACAAAAACTCCCTTTCGAAATGCAGAACTGGAAAAGGCAATTGAAGTAACCATACACCTTGTTCTGGGTAGAAAACCAAGCCAGACGTGGCGGGAAGTTTTAAGGAAGTGGTGGCCTGGGGTCACAGTAAGCTCCTGGTGGCAAGGGGAGGACAGGCTGCACTATCTGCCGAGCCAGTCCCTATCAGCGAGCTTACACAAACACTAGCTGGCAGCACTCGCGGGCCGGCTCGGTCCTGCCACGTAGCCACCAGACGCAGGAGAGATTCTGGCCGGTCNGATTCTGGCCGGTCCCTTCCAGCCTCAGCTCTGAAGGGGTAAATGCCAGCAGAAAGACCCCTCTGAACTCATCTGTTTTCTCAGAGGACTGCAAATAACCAGCCGTCGGAGCACTGACCATCTCTTCTACAGCACGAGAAGAACCACTACAGAAGGAGGACAAAGGACATCGCCTAACTCCTCATCTGCAGGAGTACGCAACCTAACCAAGCCAGCGCCGTGCTCCCAAGCCCTGCATACACAACTGCCCTTCTTGCCGACCTTCCTTAAATTCCCAACTATGAACCTACTAAAACGAGACTGAGCTGGTACAGGACCAACACACGAGCCGCCACTGCAAGGGAACCTTTACATCTCTTGTCGCTCGCACTTAGAAAACAATCAGTAGGCGCCGGGGGTTTTACACAACGTTCCCACAACTTCCATCCCGACAACAAAGCGCTTAAAACAAACGTTTCCTGCGAATTTCACAACTCAACGCTGTAGCACCGAAGAAAAATGTCCACTACAGCAGAGAGGAGCGGGACAGCGGCTACAACGGAGCCCGTGCGGTAGCCCGGACGGACAGGGCCGGGAGGAGGAGGCGACTGCGCCCGGGACCCCCCTCACCTCGTTCTCGATGAGCTCCTCGGCGCGGGGGTCGCTGTGGCTGAGCCGCGGGATGGGCCGCGTCTCGAAGGAGTAGTGGCGGAACTGGGAGTCGCTCCAGCCGGGCCCTGCCCCCACCGCCGGGCCCTCCCGACAGCCCGAGGCCGCCGCCGAGGAGGAGCAGGAAGAAGAAGAAGAGGAGGAAGAAGAAGACGAGGAAGAGGAGGAGGAGGACGAGGCCGCCGCCATCGCCGCCTCCACCGGAGAACCCGTACCAAGGAAGTCGGAAGCGGAAGCTGCGCACCCATGGCAACGCCGGAAGCGGAGGGCGAAGGCGGAGGGCAGAGGACCATAGAGAAGGAGAGAGGGAGGAGCGGCGGCGGCAGCGCCCCCGCGCGGGCGGAGGCTGCAGGGCTGCGCCGCCCTTGGCGCGCTGTCCCTCTCAGCGGGCCCGGTCCCTCCCAGCGGGGCCCGTCGCGCTCAGCGGACGC